>CM076584.1:240033604-240505845 GCA_034641835.2 Pinus albicaulis | reverse complement strand
ATATATATATATATATATATATATATATATATATATATATATATATTTTGTTAATGTTGCTGAATGACCACTGTTGTTTATTTCTTAAGCTATTAGCTTCATAAAATATTGAGCTGTATTGAGACCGATGCATATGAAAGCTGTGGATTTAACTAGTTTGCCCTTAACGATTTAAGCTGCTTGTTTTAGTTTCAGTGACGTTATTACAATGAAATCTTGACAGATCTATATCTTCAACTATTTCATTTTCCTTTGATTCATTTGCATATGGAGTTAGAAGATATATTTCATTTTTCTTTGATTCATTTGAATATGAAGTTATATTGATATTGACTTGTGCAAGTTGATATAGTGCAATATTTTAACTGATCAATTGATGAAATATTAATAGATTTAAATCTATTAGTCATTTGGTTCATTTTCTTAGTTAATTTTTCTTCTTCATATATATGTTGTTAGTGATATGTGTGTGGATGCTGCAAGTTATTTTAATTTCATTTCAAATTGTGGAGAATTCAAAATGATCTTTTTGTTAGATTTATATGTTGCAAATGGTTACTTTTATTTCATATACATATAGTTTGATTGATCTTTTTGTTATGTTCTTTGAAACACTATAGGTTTGTACGTGCAATTATACTCTCGATGATAGCTTTTCGATTAATCTTCAATTGCCAAATATATTATGCATCTTTCATTTCCATGGACATATGTTTGAGCCTAAGCCTGTATATACATATACTTGATAATAGTTTTTCAGTTAATCTTCAATTGTTGAATATATTATGCATCTTTCATTTCATGGACATAAGTTTGAGCCTAGGCATAAATATACATATACATCAGTAAAACATATAATTGCATTTAGAGTGGACTTTATTTACTGTGTTTCTCTCATATTTTGAAAATCACATAAAAAAAAATTGCTTGTCTCAAATCAAGTCTCCATTCGTTGGAGCATTACCTCGTGAAGGGTAAATTGGTACCAAAATTCCAGTTAGGATTGCCATTAATGGAAAAGAGTCTAATCCAGACTTCGACCGAGTAGTACCCCCCGTGTTGAGTCAGGACATTTCCAAGCATCAACAGACCCAAAATGCTTTAGGTGTGGAAGGACTAAAACAAAATATCTGAAGTCTCAGTCAAATGTATGATCAAGGGTTTGACCTCACATTCCGTTCCAAAGAATGTGAAGTTAGAAATGAAAATATAGGAAAGTTGGTGGCAAATGGAAACATAAATTTAAGCAATGTGTACATTCTTGATGGAGCAAAGGGAGAAAAACATTGTATGGGAAAGATAGATGAGAGTTGGTTATAGCACAAAAGGATGGGACAAATCAACTTTGATAATTTGGTAAATATAAAAAAAACACAATGTTAGCACCTAATTTGACCTCAAACTAAAGAAAGGCAAACCAGGGTAACCATAAACCACGCTTAACCTCGTAGCTAGCCCTACAAGGCAGGGAGAGGGCTCTCTCCGTAAGAAATATTCAATGAAGTATGACTGCAAAATGATTTTAGGCTAGGTATAGTAGCTCGAAAATGTTTTTATAATTTTTTGGGGGTTTTGTTGTTGGATCAGATGGAGCTGGGCAACTTAAATCTGGGGAATTAAATCAAAAATACAGAGTATTCTATGGGGCAAGGTAGGCAGGGATTTTAACAACTTTGTTTTAATGACGATGAAGCATTTAAGACTGGTAAGGAGATGAGGAGGGCATATGAGATGGATCCTTCTCAAACAACAAAAAACATAAAATTTTGAATGATTTTCCCAAGCACTGTAAAAAGTGGATTCTACCTATCTAACTTGAAAACATTCAACATAAATAATGGAATGGATGAATGACATACATAACATTTTACAAATGATCACAAAAGAAAAGACAGTGCTAAAATTCCGTACCACAAGGATCCCATAAAAAATCGCTGCAAGTCTTTATTAATTCCCAGCCAAACAGGTTACAAATAAGTACAATGAAGCTCAGAGCGTCCCAGTGATTTCCAAATTTTTCCACCCTTACAAATGACTCAGAAATTACATTAAATAGACAGGCTTTCAGGGGGCGAATCCTTAGAAAAAGAAGTTGTTTCACCTACCCCGAAACTGAAATCTGAAGATAGAAAAACAACCCAACAGAATGCCTCTGAAAAAGAGGGAAAAATACATATCTGACCATCTGGAAGAATAATCTGTTACATTTATTCCAAAAAATAGGAAGAAAAATAAATCTGGAGACCTTGCCCCCTCATTTATCATTTGTTTTCGATGCCGTAATGACCTCTGTGTTCACATTCACTTACATCTTTAATAGAATGTCCTTTTCCCTTTTAACCCTTTTTCCAGAGAAAATCCTTTTTAAAAAAAATAAAAATGAACTTTGGCTCTTATAATGGAGAAAAACCCCTTTTTTCATTGAAAAGAGTGAAAGGAAGCAATGGGCCCAAAATCGCAATCGAAAAATTGGAAGAGGAAGGGGCGGGACTACTTGGCAGAGGAAACTGCGATGAGCGATGAGTGATGGTGCAGAGGAGCGATGAGCCGATGGAATGAAAGGTCGATGGGATGGAAGGCCAATGGGAGGTGGAGCGATGGGAATAGGCCGATGCGAAGGAGTGATAGAGGGTTGTTGAAGCGATGAAGGATGAGCGGGGGCGATGGAGGAAAAATCCTTTTAAGACAAATAAAATGAAGAGTGGTGCTTTTACACAGGGAGAAGCCCTTTTTCTTTGGAAAGAAGCAGAAAGGCTTTGGTGGGACCAAGGAAATCGCAATCACATATTGGAAGGGGAGCGGGTTTGGAGTTAAGCGTCGGGAATCGTCGATAGCGTGATGCGATGAATAGACCTATTGCATCGGCAGAAGGGAATGGGAAGGGTTAAGTACTGCGGGGGATCGCGATTGCGTGATGTGATGAAGTGACTTATCGCATCGGTGGGAAGGGATGGCACGGGATTAAACACTATGGGGATGGAATGCAATGGGCAATATGTGATTCATCACATTGGTAGAAACGGGAAAGCGGGGTTAAGTGCTAGGGATTGTTGTGAAGTTGCGATGCGATGGTGCAATGGCATCGTATTAGCGATGGGCCAGCGCATCGGCAGTTTGTAGGATGCGGAAGTTTCAAAAGAACAAGGAATTTTGTGGTAAAGGGAAGAAAATTACGTTAAAAAGGAAAAAATGTAAAGTAAAGGGCCAAATGAAAAACGGGGTAGAGTTGTGTTTTTTGGACCTTTATTCATTTGAGCATATCTTCCAATCCAGAAGTCAGTTTTGGGAGTGTGATATACCATTGGAAAGCTCTTTCTAATCTCATTTTGATGAACATACTTAGAATATGATTTACACTGAAAATCCTGTGGAGAACACATTTGAAACCCAGGCAGAGAAAAAGCCCCTTTGGCTCTTTGGAGATAGGAGCTTCTGAAGTTCAACTTATTACATATGGAGACATAAAATTACATAAAAAATTATAATAAAAACAAAGTACCCTGTTTTCACCTCAAAACATGTTTTGAGGTGAAAATTACATCCAGCTAAAAAAACAACTTCTTTGACTTTTCCAGATACCATGCTTTCAAATTTATTAGGCATCCTCATGTCCTTGCTGATTTTATTGACACTTTCATCATTAATTTGACCATGGTGGAACCCTAGAACCTAATGAGACCAACCCTATGACCTAATAACATGAACTGCAGAGTGAAAGGGAATCATGATTGAAGACCATAGAGAGGAGAATCAACAAATATATTTCATGAGGTAAATTTGATGAAGTGACCCCAACCATCAGTGAATCCATGAACTAATGGAGTGATAAAAATTTATAGTATGGGACTCGTAGTATGTAAATGCAAAAGATCATATTTGATCACTGATGGCAATATGACAAGACTGACACTAACATTGGCTCCAATGGGGATGGTAGCTCCTTGGAGGTGTGAATAACACCGTAGACCTAGTAGCCTTATCCATTGGGCAATACGGTCAAAATACTTCAAAGAATAAAAACTGACATAATGCAGACTGACTCAGACTCAAACGATGACTAAAAACTAAATCAAACCAGCAAACCTTACACATATCATTCAAGTTTTATAGCCTTCACTTCGGGCCCCAAGCTTCAATGACTGTGCACTTTAAATCTCAACAACACTGAACTTGGTATGTACAATGATTGTAACATAATTTCAAAGAATCATCTCAAAAGTAGTAGTGCTTCAAAATCCTACCATTCATCAGCCCTCCTGGGCAATCTTGGTCATCCATCTCTATGAGCAGAAAGGCATTCTGTCCCCTATACGCTGAAATTTAATATGGCCCTTTCCACAGGTTATCAAACTTACCATGCTTCCCTTTGTCCTCATTTCGTGCATCCCATCTCAACACCACATCTTCTAACTAAAGTTTCTCTGCTTTGGTTTTCTGATCATAGATCTTCTTTATTTTTTCCTGCAACTGAATAGTGTTCTGCAGAACTTCCTCCCTTGTTTTTTGAAGGTGGATCATTTGATTGATCCTTCGCTGATTATCGTCCTCTTCGCTGCCAGCCTCTTGTAATAGTATCATGACTAGAACTGTAAGTGATGTAGGAAACACAGTTTCAGTTCCATAAACTAATTCAAATGGTGACATACCTATGGATTTCTTGTTGCTAACTCTGTCGACCCATAATGCGTTGACCAGTTTTCGATGCCAATTTCTCTTATTCGCTTCCAACATTTTCTTGATTATATTTACTAGAGTTTTATTTGATGATTCCACTAAGCCGTTGCCCTGTGGGTAGTATGTTGTCGAATGACCCAATATAATATTATACTTACTGTAGAACTCGACCATCTTCTTGGATTTAAATTCCGCTGCGTTATCTGTTACAATCTCATGAGGGCAACGAAAACAAGACAGGATATTCGATTCTAAAAATTGAATGATTACCGTATCCATGGCCTGCCTTGCTGGAATGGCCTCAATCCATTTGGTGAAATAATCTGTACCTGTCAGGATCCATTGATGTTGTGTCGATGATGTGGGATGGATTTCCCCTATGAAATCAAGTCCCCACTGCTGGAAAGGCGCATTTACCTGAACTGGTTTGAAAGGAAGAGGAATCAATTTCCTTTTCCCTTGAAAAACTTGACACTCATGGCAGTTCATCACTGTTTTATACAAATCTAAAAATAAAGTCGGCCAATAATATCCTGCTCTCAAAACTTTGTTAGCTATTTTTTTCCAAAACAAATGACCACCACAATCACCTTTATGAAAGTCATGCATTACCTGTTGAGCCTCATCTTCAACCAAACAATTAAGTAGAATACCTCCCGGATATTTCCAATAAAGAGCATTGTTTAAAATACAAAATTTAGCAGACTTAAGTTTCAGTGATCTACCTTTACTTCTAGACATCCCTGGAGGTGGCGAAAGATGCTGAAGAACATAAACTATGTCCAAATAACATGGTGATTTGAGAAAAATTCCTGAAACTGGAATAAGGGAACCATCATCCTCATCCTCTTACATTGATGCTATGAGATTTATGTCTAGGGCATGCAAGTTTGATTGTGCCATTATTTTTTCCAAGCCTTGTCCCTTGATTAGTTTTGTGGGTTTAATCTGCAAATCATATTCCAACATGGCTGCTATCCACTTACCTCTTCTTCCCTCTAGATCAGTTTGCACCAGAACATCTTTTACTGCTGCATTAGGAACATATGCTATGGTATGTGAATGCACAATGTATACTCTAAAATCCTTTAATGCTTTTATAAGAGCCAATGCTTGTTTCTCAATAATATTATACCGCAAGGCAGCATCTCGAATGGTCCTACTGAAAAAGGTGATGGGTTGTTCAATCTGATCTCTCTTTTGCATCAATACCGCAGCCATGGTATGCTCTAATGCAAATGAAAATATAATGAAATATTGAGTTTAATCGGGACTAATTAAGACTGGGGCATTGAACAAAGCAAACTTTACCAGATTAAATGACTTGATATCATCCTCGCTCCATTTGACAGTGTTGTCCTTTTTCAACATATTAGTTATTTCTCTTAAATGTTCAGCCAAATTGTGTATAAATCTGCGTAAGAAGTTCATCTTACCATTGAATGCCTGAATCTCCTTTTTGTTGCGTGGGAAGTCTATGTGCTAAATTTCCACTCTTGAAGGATCAATGCGGATACCGTCTTTAGAAATTATATGACCTAGCAAGTTGCCCTCATCCATAGAAAAAAGGCTCTTTTTCGGATTGAGAGAAATCCTAAAATTCCTGCATCGCCAAAATCCAATCCTCAAGTGGTGGAGGTGTTCATCATTAGAACCAGAAAACACTGTCAGATCATCTAAATAAACAACCAGAAAATCATTCTTCTCATTAGCAAAATCAGTGTCCATTGCTCGCTGGAAAGTGGCTCCAGCATTCTTCAATCCAAATGGAATTTTGGCATACTGAAAAGTTCCCCAAGGTGTTGAAAAGGAGTTTTGTCTTGGTCTTTTTCATGCACCAAAATCTGATTATAGCCTGAATAACCATCGAGTAGTGACATGTGTGATGCTCCAACTACTATTTGTAGAATATGATCCATCTTCAGTAGTGGATAGTTATCCTTCAAGGATACTTTGTTTAGATTCTGGGAATCTATGCACAACCTTATTTCTCCTGTATTTTTGCATACCGAGACTAAGTTCAAAATCCAATTAGAAAATCTAATTGGAACAATAATACCAGCTTTATACAATCTATTTACCTCTTTTTCGATGGATGGAAGCAGCTTTGGGTTGATCCTTCTGAGCTTCTGTCTAACTGGTTTCTAATCCGACTTGATGGGAATATTATGCTGAATTATATTTTTGTCATACACCTTCAAATATGAATAATCCCATGCAAACACATCAGAAAATTTAGAAAGTAATTTAACATACTGTGCATTTACCATAGGATACAATGCTTTTGATAACTTCACAAACTTTGGCTTGTCAACTGTTCCAAGATTGACATCCTCAACTCCTTTATCAGTAGGCACCAAGCTTGGCTTCCTTGCAACATCATCTTGATCAAAAAGCTCCTCTAAAGGTATGAGACCTCTAGGAATAACATTATCTTTCAGCTGCAACACATCTATCTGATTTGCTTCAATATCTTGATCATCGGTATCGCCGTGTATGGAAGTATCCTTGAATTTCCCTTCATTATGAAAAAAATCATTAATTTCATTATCATCCCAAAACACTTGCCAATACCTCAAGTTATTTAGAAAAGCAAGCCGATGTTTGACATAAATTTTAAATTTGTTGCTGGAGTTCATTGGAATCTTCAAATTTCTTGCAGTAGTGGCAAGAGAATCTACAATAAGATTCTACATTCGGGGTACTATCGTCAAAGTGTATTCATAAAACATTCTCAGGATGTCTAGGATTGCATTTCTGTAGGCTCTCAATCGTAGATGCTTTGCTTGATACTCTCCCTTTACCCGTTTGATTATCAACTCTGAATCTCCATAGACAGAAATCATTTTTGCATTCAACTTCTTCAAAATTTTCAGACTTGCAATCAAAGCTTCACACTCTGCTTCATTATTAGAGTAGTCAAAAGCCAACTTGTAAGAACATACTCTAACATTACTAGGAACTCTTTCAGGCTGGAAAACAGGGCTCCGAATCCAAATTCCTATACCAGCACCGTCCTTACCAACAGCTCCGTCAAAATCCATGCTCCAAAGGCCTTCTTCCTCTTCTTCTAGATGCTGAAATTTTGTTTCTTTCTCTACCTTACCTTGACTGATTTCTTCATTTTTCTGCTGTTCTTTGTCCTTTTGCTACTAGTAGGTGGAAAGCTCAGAAAGGCTAGTTGCTTTTTCTTTTTCCTGTTTAAAGACTTCCCTAAAATTCTCTGAAATTTCAGGTACCTCATCTACTTCTACTAACTGAACATGTTCATCATTCAAACCACTATCTGAATATAATACAAAAGACTCTAAATCTGTGTGGAAAACATTAATTGGAAAAATTAATAGGCTTCTCTTTGCCAGTGATCATATATTTCATTTTATTTTCCCTGTATAGATTTTTCAATTGACCGAACACGGGGATGGTATCATAAGAGAAATCAAGTTGTATGGTCCCCTTTAGTTTTGCACCCCCTGATCTGGACGAAAGAATTCCAAACTGTGGTGGAACATCTGCTACAACTACATCCATCAAAACATTCTTGGCTGGGATTTGATCTAAAGATACTACCAAGTCTTTGATAAGACCAATACAATGGACCCTACTGGAGTCAAAGGAATACAAATCATGGTATTTGCGGGTAAAATCAAGACCAAACTTCTCCATAATGGCCTTAGGCATCAAATTGTGAGAGGCCCTGGAATCCAACATAGCATTGTGTAAAATGTATTCATGCAATCTAAGACTCAGGTAAAAGGGAGGAACTTTACTATCTTCAAACTGGCCTTCTATGGTAGGACCAAAAATGAGTTCAGGATAATCATCTTCAACATTTACCACATCTGACATAGAAACTATTTGCAAAATTCTAGATACCTGATGTTTATAGGTGCTGTTCTTCACCAATTCAGCTAAGGGAATGGACACCTTCAGCTTAGCAATTTCATTTTCTAAATTAAAGGATGGAACTTTTTATACCTCTTTGACGGGAGTATCTTTCTTCTCCACTTGCTCCTTTGCCGCACTTGGCTGATTATTCTTCTCATTTGCAATGTTATTTGTCAGGGATGCTTTACTGGAAGATGGATCAGTGGGTTCTTTCCCTTTCCTCTAAGTGTTTGAAGATTCATTCTTCGATTGCAGCTCTTTCTTTTTCTGAATGGGATTGATTGGCACATCTCTGCTCCTCAAAGATACTTCTTTTGCTGTGTTGACAAATCGTTCATATATCCACGTTGATAATCATCATAATCTTCCTCTAAAGCTACATCATTGGCCAATATGAAATCTTCATCTCTTAGAGTGTCTGGAGTCACTGCATATTCTTCATCTTCTGTCAGAAAAATGGGCATACCATCAGCAGTGAAAAAATGATTAGCTTCAACTACTGGATCATCATCATCATCAGTTTCCATCCCCTGCACATAATTTTTCTACAAAGGGGTTCTGATCTGCTGTTGTTGTGTTGTTTGGTCTTGAGCTTTATGTTCCCTCTGCTTGATTCGGAATTGGGGCTGTTGTTGTCCTCTGAAATTTGGATTCCTGATTTGTGCTTCAAGTCTGTTTGAAATAGTCAATTGGTCAACCATCTTCTCCACTGTTTGGATCAAAGTATCCATCTTGCTGTCTGAAGGAGATGCTTCCTCTTTTACAGCCACTCTCTTTTCAGCTCTTGTCTGTGCTCTTTTGTCAAGAATATTTTCTTCTACGCTTACAACGGTTTTATGCATATCTTCAAGTGTGGTAGGATCTCGTTCTCGTAGCTAAAATTCCATATCAGCATCGAAACCATCTGGAAATTTGAGCAAAGCTAACCCCACAGGGGGTTTGAGATTGGCCGAAATAACATTATACACTGCATTAAACCTTACACAATAATCTTGTACACTTTCACCCACATTCCTTTTAATATTTTCATACTAAGATAAAATTTGGAGTAGGTTTTTCTTTACCTCCCACTGATCTAAGAATTGTCTATGTAGTTCTGGAAAAGTGTGGATAGAGGTTGTTGGTAAGGCTCGGAACCATTTTCGAACTTCACCCCCAAAGCTTTGGACAAATAATCTCATAGTCACATTTTCAGCCTCTACCTCATGAAGGTAAAAGAAGTCATTCATCTTATTAACATGTTGCTGGGTTGTGATGCTTTTAGTGGCATCAAAGAAGGGTATTTTACTTTGGTAATCAACGGGCATATCATTTAAATTCTGAGGTAAAACCAGGGGTGTATATCGGGCAGCCATGACTCGAGGTGGATTTACAACAACGTTTGAACTACCAAAATTCAAGAGAGCAGTTGATGGAGGAGTCAGAAGCTGAGGATTGATTTCCGAAATTGATGGGAATACTGATGAATTGAAGGCAGCGGATGTTGGTTCTAATAATTCTAAAGGCTCAGGGATATGGGTAGTAGCGATATATTTTTGAGAAGAATTTAAAATATAATTATCAATTGATCTATTCACCCTTTGAACTTCGAGATCTACAAGAAAATCTAGATCTAAAACTATGTCATCAAGTACATTTTTAGATTTGTTTCTGAACAGAGAAAGCTCAAAACTCTCATCAAAAGGGAGTTATTCAACGAACAACCACTCACTGGGCTAGGAATGGGATCTAAAAATAGGTCTAGGGCTTACTTAACCTTCTTTTTTTCTGATTATTCGAGGAATAAGGTTAGGATTTTCAAATACAGGGGGAGGATTTGGATTAGGATTGGCCCTTGTGTATTTCCTTGAAGCCAGTGTGATCAAATCTCTACTTTTCAATGTTTTATTTCAGCCTAGAAAATTCTGGAACTCATCATCCAGAGTTCAATAATTTATATGAAAAATAATACCGGGGTGATCAGTATTTCGTTTAGATTTGTCCTTTTGTCCCCAGTATGGTCTCCACTATGTTAGCACCTAATTTTACCTCAGAGTGAAGAAAGGAAAACCAGGGTAACCACAAACAATGCTTAACCTCGTAGCAGCTATCCCTACAAGGCAGGGAGAGGGCTCTCTATGTAAGAAATATCCAATGAAGTATGACTGCAAAATGATTTTAGGCTAGGTATAGTAGCTCGAAAATGATTTCATAAATTTTCTAGGTTTTTGTTGTTGGATCAGATGGAGCTGGGAAGTTTAAATCTGGGGAAATAAATAAGAAATACAGAGTATTCTATGGGGCAAGGTAGGCAGGGATTTTAACAATTTTTTTTTAAAGATGATGAAGCGTTTAAGACTGATGAGGAGTCGAGGAGGGCATATTATATGGATCCTTCTCAAACAACAGAAAACATAAAATTTTGAATTATTTTCCCAAGGCAGAGCACTGTAGAAAGTGAATTCTACCTATATAACTTGAAAATATTCAACAGAAATAATGGAATGGATGAATGGCATACATAAAATTTTACAAATGATCACAAAATAAAAGATAGTGCTAAAATTCCATACCACAGGGATCCCATAAAAAATTGTTGCAAGTATTTATTAATTCCCAGCCAAACGGGTTACAAATATGTACAATGAAGCTCAGAGCATCCCAGTGATTTCCAACTTCTTCCACCCTTACAAATGACTCAGAAATTACATTAAATAGACAGGCTTTCAGGGGGCGAATCCTTAGAAAAAGAAGTTGTTTCACCTGCCACGAAACTGAAATCTAAAGATAGAAAAACAACCCAACAGAATGCCTCTGAAAAAGAGGGAACAATACATATTTGACCATCTGGAAGAATACTCTGTTAAATTTATTCCAAAAAATAGGAAGAAAAACAAATCTGGAGACCTTGCCCCCTCATTTATCGTTTGTTGTCGATGTCGGAATGACCTCTGTGTTCACATTCACTTACGGCTTTAATAGAATGTCCTTTTCCTTTTAACCTTTTTTCCAAAGAAAATCATTTTTTAAAATAATAAAAATGAAATTTGGCTCTTATAATGGAGAAAAACCTCCTTTTTCATTGAAAAGAGCGAAAGGAAGAAGTGGGCCCAAAATCGCAATCGCAAAATTGGAAGCGGAATGGGCGAGACTACTTGGTGGAGGAAACTGCAATGAGCGATGAGCGATGGTGTAGAGGAGCAATGAGCCAATGGAATGAAAGGCCGATGGGATGGAAGGTCGATGGGAGGTGGAGCGATGGGAATAGGCGGAAGCGAAGGAGTGATAGAGGGTTTCCAAAGCGATGAAGGATGAGCGGGGGCGATGGAGGAGAAATTATTTTAAAACAAATAAAATAAAGAGTGGCACTTTTACACAGGGAGAAGCCCTTTTTCTTTGGAACGAAGCGGAAAGGATTTGGTGGGACCAGGGAAATTGGAATCACATATCGGAAGGGGAGTGGATTCAGAGTTAACCGTCGGGAAATGCTGATAGAGCGATGTGATGAATAGACCTATCGCATCAGCGGAAGGGAATGGGAAGGGTTAAGTACTGCAGGGATCGTGATCGCGTGATGCGATGAAGTGACTTATCGCATCGGTGGGAAGGGATGGCACAGGATTAAACATTGCGGGGATGGAATGTGATGGGCGATATGCGATTCATCGCATCGACGGAAACGGGAAAGCGGGGTTAAGTGTTGCGGATTGCTGCAAAGTTGCGATGCGATGGTGCGATGGCATCATATCGGTGATGGGCCATCGCATCGGTATTTTGTAGGATGTGGCATTTTAAAAAGAACAAGGAATTTTGCGGTAAAGGGAAGAAAATTACATTAAAAAGGAAAAAATGTAAAGTAAAGGGCCAAATGAAAAAGGGGGCAGAGTTGTGTTTTTTGGACCTTTATTCATTTGAGCATATCTTCCAATCTAGAAGTCAGTTTTGGGAGTGCGATATACCTCTGGAAAGCTCTTTCTGAGCTCCTTCTGATGAACATACTTAGAATATGATTTACACTGACAATACTATGGAGAACAAATTTGAAACCCAGGCAAAGAAAAATCCCCTTTGGCTCTTTGGAGATAGCAGCTTCTGAAGTTCAACTTATTACATATGGAGACATAAAATTACATAAAAAATGAAAATTACATCCAGCTGAAAGAACAAATTCTTTGAATTTTCCAAATACCATGCTTTCAAATTTATTAGGCATCCTTATGTCCTTGCTGATTTTATTGACACTTTCATCATTAATTTGACTATGGTGGAATGCTAGAACCTAATGAGACCAAACCTATGACCTAATAACACAAACTGCAGAGTGAAAGGGAATCATGATTGAAGACCATAGAGAGGAGAATCAACAAATATATTTCATGAGGGAAATTTGATGAAGTGACCCCTGTTCGGGTTCCCATGTTTTGGCCAGGTTGGCAAGACCAAAGATGAGACAACATCAGAACCACTTCAGACCTCAGGATCTAGCCCTCCGGGGTCCAGAGAGGGATCTCTTTATATAATCAAAGGTTTTATGTCTTTGAAGCTCAAAGTTAAGATATTAGGCTAGTTGTAAGCATGGGTTTTTTTTGTTTGATTTTTGTGTGGTTGTTTGGAGTCAGGAAAGAAGGGTTCAGTATAAGACAAGGCTGAGCAAAGAGGGTTTTAGGAAAAGGAGAGATGACTCAGGGAACATCAAAACCATTGGGAAATGGAGTCAGGAAAGGGTTTACTTGCTATTCAATATGCAGGCTTTCAGTTGGGCTAGTCATCTAAAGCATTGGATCTTAAAGATGATAGTGTGGCTTGAAATGGTAATGGAGAGGGTGAAAGCAAGGAAACCTCCAAGGTGACCTTTCAGAAATCATATCTAAGGACAGGACATGCCATTGGACACCTGTGATCCAAAACCTAAAGTTTAACTCTTCAGAAAAGGAACATTAAATATTTCAGGACACAAAGTTGAAAATCTGAGATCAGAGAGAGACTTTGAACTCTCAATGCTTCCGCCTCCAGCTTAAGGGAACTTAGAAAGGTTTAATCAAGTGAAAGGATTCTAGTGAGATAGAGACAAATTTCTAAACTCTCAGTTTCCCAATTCATTTAATCAAAGCCTAACAAGAACATCTGTGAACAGTTTCATTAATTCATACATCAGCTACCAACATATGTTTTGACCACTACACTGGTTAAATTAGTTGAAATCAATCCTCATATAACACATACAGTAGAAAACATTGAGGCAAGGAGAGAAGAAACATAGGGTACCTAACAAGGGTAAATCCTATGCCAGATTTCTGATGCGAGCCAACAGAAATGAAATGTAATGAACTACGAGGTAAAACAAATACAGAGATAGAAAAACATCACCGCTACTTTAAATCAGGATCCAAAGAAATGTGCTTGTCATATTAAAAAGCAATACCAGTCATGTACAACATTTTCAACAGCTTGATATTCAACCTGAAAACATCTCCCTTAGCCTATTTTACAACTTTACACAGAGATTGTGTCGCAAAAGAAATAGCTTGCAGTTCACAGATATCCGATCAACAACCATTACAATGAGTTCCTTCAGGAACTTATAGCTGAAGAGGAGCAGAGGAGGTAGATGGAAAAATAAATGCAGCATTAAAACTCAGGAGAGGAAGAGGTTTGAGGCCCCATTCTGTTTTAAATTCTAGGCATTTATCTTCAGTGCTCTTTTGGATGAAAGAGTAGTCTTCGTCAGGCTGCAATTTACTCCAGGTATGTCTTCGATGTACTTGCTGTAATATCTTTGCAATACTCTGGTGAGCTGAACAAAAATAGATCAATGACTTTGGGTTTTCCATACCGTGTAACAAATGTTTTTGATAGCATAGGACTATTGTCAGGGCTGGAAAACTTCTCGTTGACACAATGTAGACTGAAACAGTAATGAGTATTGTGTCCTTTCTCAGGGGGAGACGTTCTGCTGATGTGAAACCCTGATGATATCATTTTTCTACGCATTGGACCTCCTGTGTGATTCATGAGGTCTTCAAACTGGTACCTTGCCTTTAAATTAGTGGATTAACGATCAATATCTTCAATGTCGTGCATTCAAACTCCCTAGCTTTGCACTGATACTCTTTGCCACTTCAACTGTTTCTGTCAGTGAATTTTCGAGTTTTAATGGTGCTTGAGAGATTTTGCAGAGTCTGAACTTTTTCCTTTGATGAAATTTATGCTGCTGACACCTTTCCGGACATTTCTTGCAATATCAGGCTCTAAATTCAGCTTCTTCTGCGCATCGTGTCACTACAATAGTGACTGTGAACAGTGAAGGTTTTCACCACCTGCAACCCTGCAAAACACGAAAACACGTTAAGAAATCCATGCATGGGGTGGGGCGTTGTGGATGACTGCGAAAATGGTAACATGGCACGGATGACGACGATGCATGCAGAGGATACTATGGAGGAAAGCCATGGAACAACGGGAAATGCATTTGGAAGACGTCGAGATAGAAATTTTAATGTGAAACATTAAAATTTGACCTTGGAATGAAATATATAGGAAACGAACGAAGACACGACGAAAACACGTGGAATGGGTGACGTGGTGGGACCCGTTCAATGGCGGGTTGTGAATTAAATCCAGATCGTCTAATCTTAGGAGGAGATCAACGGCTGTAAATGCGTCAGAGGGCGACAGATGGTGGGCTAGGGGCCCCGTTTGCCTTGGACTAACTCCCGAGCATCTTCGAGACATGATCACCGTTGGATGGACAGCTTCGGATCGGACGGTGTACGCGCATATCGCGTCGGGTCCACGGACGAATGTTAACGTGCGATGAGAGCGGCTTCTCAACAGTGCTCGAAGACATGTGTCAGCCAGTGTATGGCATCGCTGCCAAACGAATAAATACCGCCCTCCTCTCAAAGGCGGTGCGATAGAAACCGCCAGTTTCTGCATAGTTCTCTGGCGCGAGGATCACCGGGGTGGATGAAATACGGATCGTCGATCTACGGATCAGATCGACGATTGTGATATGATCAGAGGGGTGAACGTGAAATGAAAGGTGCCTGCGATGGCCATCGGATTCCGGGAAATCGACGGTTAATAGTGCTCCCGATATCCAATCGCGCTAAGCGCTTTCGGGCTAGCGCCTGGTTCTAGCACTGGGTCATGTGGGGGGAAATGGTTCTGGGGCTAAGCCGAAAGGGGCTAAACCTGAAATGTGAATAATATGGGTTTTTTGGCCCATTTTCGATGGAATTTAAGGCCAAAAGGGGTAATGGTAGGGGAAAAAAAGGGGGTATTAAACCAAACAAAGGGTATCTGAAGGTTTTAAGAGGGGAATGAAGTTGACTTAGAAGGTTTAGGAGGGGTTTGAGGGGTAAAAAGGGAGACTTTGACACTGGTGCAAAAGGTTAAAATGGGACATTCTGCAGGGATATAAGGAGAAAATGAAGGCTTCCATGAGCACAGTTTTTTACAATCAGTGAAGCTTATTAACTTAGAAACAACAGTGGAAATTAGTCAAAGGGCAGAGGGCATGAAGAGGCCTTCAAGGATTATGTGTTATCTAGAGAAATGCATTCCTTGAAGGCTCAGCAAACAACTTAGCCCCCTGTTTTCTTGTCAAAAAATTCATAGGGGGCTAATAGTGGCTCCACATGGGGATGGCTTCTTCTAGGAGTCAAGAATTCATAAAATGATCTTTGGAGTAGGCGAGATGCCATGGTACTTGACCCATTCTTTCCTTTCTTGTATCATCTGCCGAAAACATGATGCATACATTAATCAGCAAAAAACATTTCCCAACAATCTACCTACCCGTCCTACAATCCTAGCATTTTTTCTTCCAGGGTGCATTTTGACTTGCAAGCCCTTTACATCATTTATTTTTATAAACAGGAAAATAAACCTATTCTATTTCTACCCTTATTACTCCATGAGACCAGATTAAACTGTTGGCCTCATATGTTTCTCTACCTAATCTAATATCTGCTAGGTTTAAACTATCCATCAGATTTATTCTCTACATTCTACAATAGAAATTTAAAAACAGACAAACTAGGATTAGACAGTCTAGTTTGCTTTGGATCAAATGCATAAAGACAGTTTCACATGGACAGGAACTTGCAGAAAATTGAAAACAAAATCTTAAAGGCTTGAACGTTGAAACTTTGAAGCATTCTTCTGCTCTTTGTGACTCAATTTTTGAGCTTGTTAGAGTCACTTCCTCTTCTTCATTTCAACTCTGGTTTTGGGCATGTTAGAGCTAATCCTTTTTCTTAATTCGCTGGTTCATATTTTGGGAATGTTAGAACCAGCTGTATTTGCTAACTTTGGATCAGGTTTTGATCGTGTTGGAGCCAATCCTTACACATCAGAGGTTCATGTTTTGAGCATGTATGAACCTCTCTCTCTCTCTCTTTTGAAGCATTTTCTCTTTTTCTTGAAAACATAACACAGCAATGGTATTTAAAATGGAAATGAAAACTGGAAATTGCAAATCAGGAGAAGTAGTGTTTGAGCATCCTGCCATTGATAGGACCCCCAAACAGCTCTGTACCATCTAGTTCTTGTAGAAAAAAGGCATTTGGACCCACATTGTCTTGGATGATGTATGAACCTTGCCACAAACTGTCAAACTTGTCGTGCTTTCCTTTGTCCTCTCTCCTTGAGTCCCATTTCAGAACTTTATCCCCAATTTTGAAATTAGAAGCTTTGGTTCTTTTGTCAAAAAACTTCTTTATACTTTCCTGAACCTTCATAGCTCTGTTATAGACCTCTTCCCTTGTTTGCTGGAGATGGATTGTTTGGTTTATCCTTATTACCATGTTGTCTTCTTCTATTTGAGTTTCTTGGACAAGTTTGATTACTGGTACTCCAAGGCTAGTAGGAAACACTGCTTATGTTCCATAGACAAGCTGATATGGTGACATGCCAATGCATTTCTTGGTTGTAAGCCTGTCAGCCCACAGGTCATGCACTAACTTGTTATGTCATGACTTTTTGTTCTCTTCTAACAGATTTTTGATGATGGTCACCAGGCTCTTGTTTGATGATTCAGCTAATCCATTACCTTGTGGGTAATAGGCAGTTGAATGACCGAGTTCTATTTGGTACCTGTGACAAAAATCGATCATTTTATTGGACCCAAAAGCAGCAGCATTATTAGTTATTATTTTCCTTGGACAACCAAACCGAGAGAGGATATGGCTTTCTAGGAACCTAATGATGACTGAATCTATGGCATTCCTAGTAGGTATGGTCTCTATCCACTTAGTGAAGTAATTTGTGGCTGTTAGGATCCACTTTTGTTGTGAAGAAGAAGCAGGGTGAATTTTTCCTATGAAATCTAGGCCCAATTGCATAAATGGACCTTCAAAAGTGATGGGTTGTAGAGGCTGAGGTAGGAGTTTTATTTTGCCTTCAAAAATCTGGCATTTATGGCAGGCAATTATCATCTTATGGATGTCATTGAAGAGTGTAGGCCAGTAGTAGCCAGCTCTGAGTATTTTGTTAGCAGTGGCTTTCCAGTTCAAGTGGCCTCCACACTCTCCTACATGGAACTCTTGTTTGATTTTCTCTGCCTCATTTTCAGGAAAACATTTAAGAAATAGGCCATTTGTACTTTTCCAGTATAAGCATTCATCTAATATGCAATAGCTTCTGGATTTTAGTTTGAGGAATCTAGCCTTGGTCTTTAATAGTTCAGGAGGGGCATTGAGGTTTGTGAGCACATAGATAATGTCAGAATACCATGGAGAGTTTTGAAATTTCTCCTCAACAGTGGGATCAGGAAATCCCTCTTGCTCATCCAAGGCACCTACCATGTTTATGTCAAGGGCTTGCAGATTCGATTCAGCCATTAGTTGAGCTAAGCCTTGAACTTTGAACAGTTTTGTGGGTTTTATCTCAAGGTCATATTCTAAGATCACAGCAATCCATTTTCCCCTCTTCCCATCTGGGTCTTGGTACAAGATGTCTTTGACCACTATGTTAGGCACATAGGCTATGGTGTGGGAATGCAATATGTACACCCTAAAATATTTCAAGGCCTTAATCAGAGCATAGGCTTGTTTTTCCATTATGTTGTATTTCAAGGGTGCATCTCTCAGTGCTTTGTTGAAGAAAGAAATGGGATGTTCCATTCCCTCTGGATTTTTCTGCAGCAGAACTGCAGCTACTATATGCTCGAAGGCGAATGAAAAAATCAGAAAATATTTTGAGAAATCAGGGTTGATTAGGACAGGAGCCCGAGTGAGTGCAATTTTGACTGATTCAAAAGATTTCTTAGCCTCAACAGTTCATTTAACTCCTACACCTTTCCTTAACATGTTTGTCATATTCCTGAGGTGTTCAGCTAAATTGGGGATGAACCTCCTTAAGAAGTTGATTTTCCCAATAAAGGACTGTAACTCTTTGATGTTTCTCGGGTGTGTGATTTGTAGTATTCCCTCAACTCTTTGTGGGTCTATCCTAATCCCCTTCTCAGATATGATGTGGCCAAGAAGCTTACCTTATTGCAGCCCAAATACAGTCTTTTTAGGATTCAATGACAGACCGAACCTTCTACATTTTTCAAAAACTCTTCTCAGATGTTTTAGGTGTTCTTCTTCAGTCTTGGAATAGACTGTTATGTCATCCAGGTAGATGAAAATGAAGTGCCCTATTTCTTCTGAAAAGGCTATGTCCACTGCTCTTTGGAAGGTCGCACCAGCGTTCATCAGTCCAAAAGGAATTTTAACATACATAAAGGTGCCCCATGGAGTGGTAAAGGTTGTCTTGAGTTGGTCTTCTGGGATTACTAAAACTTGGTTGTAACCTGAAAAACCATCTAATAGGGAGATCCTTTTTGAGCCTACTACCTTCTGAAGAATGTGTTCCATTTTTGGCAAAGGGTAATTGTCTTTGAGTGAGGCTCTGTTAAGATTCCTGAAATCAATACACAGCTTGATCTCCCCTGTTTTCTTTCTCACAACCACTATGTTTGATACCTAATCATAGAACCTCACAGGAACTATTATGCCTGCTTCATACATCTTCTTGATCTCTTTTTCAACTGCAGATAATTGTTTTGGGTTTATTCTGCGAATTTTTTGTCTGAAGGGCTTCTAATTTTCTTTCAAAGGTATTTTGTGTTGTATGATGTTCGTGTCATATGCCTTTAGGTCCTCATAGTTCCAGGCAAACACATTAATGAATTCCTTGAATAGGTAGATGTACTTCCTTTTCATGTTTGCAGGCAAGTACTTAGCCAATTTAATCATCCTGGATTTATCTTCAGTGCCTATGTTGCATTCCTCGACATTAGAGTCTGCGTGTTCTATAGTGGGCTTTTTTGCTACATCGTCGAAGTCAAAAAGGTCTTCTAAAGGTGCCATACCTCGAGGTATGTTCTTATCTTTGGTCTGCAGCACCTCTACTTCCTCACTATCTACATTTTCACATTTTTCGTTTGGATTTCTAGTCTGTTCATTTAAAGTGTTTATTTCTATGTTACAGGGTGTTTCTCTTTCGTCTGAGAGCTCTTCACTTAGGTAGCTATCATCAGATTTCGAGTTTGAATCAGAAAATTCAAACTCATCTCTGCCTACCAGGAAATATTCAATCTGTTTATCACCCTCAAAAACATGCCAATATTTTTTGTTTTCTGGCACTGCGGGTCTGAATTTGGTCTGCATGATGATCTGTTGGTCGTTGGGAGGCTCGTGATATGAACTAGCCATGCAGGCTAAACCATTTTCAATTGCATTCTGACTCCTAGGGACAAACACCAGGTCGTATTCCACAAAGTTTTTCAATAGATCCATAGTGTCATTCATGTACGCTCTTAGCCTAGGATGTTTCACTGTGTATTCACCATTCACTTGTTTAATGACCAGCTCAGAGTCTCCATGCACAGTTATCCTACGGGCTCCTAATTTTCTCAACAGATTCAAGCCTAGGATAAGAGCCTCATACTCTGCGATATTGTTTGTACATTTGAAATGCAGGTTACAGGCATGGCTCTTTGCGTAGTCACTCTCTGTGTTATGTACCCACACCCCTGCTCCAACAGTTCTCTTGGTGCATGACCCATCGAAATTCATTTCACATAAGGGTTGGCTCTCGGGCTTATCATCATTTCATTCTTGGTGTGGTGTGTGAGCTTGTGAAGGGTGACTAATCAGTTGACTACATCATATTTCTGGCTCCCTCTGAGTTTTCTTTTTAGTGCACTGCCCATAGGTTTCAACATTGTTTTCCTCTGAGTCTAGAGTAGCCATTATGTTAAAGTCTATTGGCCCTGTTTCATTGTTTGTATCTTTGTTTTTGAACCCTGGGTCCTCCAAAGATTAATCATTGTAAAGGATGAAGGAGTCAAGATCTGTATGTACAGAGTATAAAGGTCAATTTTCAGGCTTTTCGGGGCTACTGACCAGGAATTTCATTTTTGCCTCTCTATATAGTCTTCTAAGTTGGCTAAAGACTGAGATTGTGGCATATGCCCCATCCATCTACATTGTACCTTGCATCTTGGCTCCCCATGACCTTGACAGCAACATGCCATACTTAGGTGGTACATCTGCCACCACAAAATCCATGACCATGCATTTAGCTGGAATTTGGGTTAGGCTTACACATAAATCTTTGATTCGGCCAAGACACTTTACTCTGCTAGAGTCAAATGAATATAGGTCTTTATAGGGACGGGTTATCTCTAGGCCTAACCTTTCCATAAATATCTTAGGCATCAGGTTGTGTGAGGCCCCAAAGTCATGCATTGCATTATGGAGGATCTTATCATGGATATTGAGACTGATATAAAAGGGAGGTACTACGCCTTCTTGAAACTTCCCTTCTATCTTGGGACCAAACAGAAGGGCTGGTTGATCATCACTCAAATTGACTATGTCACTGTTCTCACCTAGATTTAATGCTTTCAAAATTTGGCCTTTATATACATCCTGAGTGGCCAGCTCAGAGAGTGGTACAGAGATTTTAATTTTTGCAATCTCACTTTCCAAATTGAAAGTGGACTGACTCTTTGGAATGCTCAACTCTATTTTGTTGGCCATTTCCTTGGTGGCAAAATCAGTGGGCTGATTCTCACTATGTACAGGCTTAGGAACTGTTTTATCAGGAGTGCTAACTGTAGTGCTAGTGCTGCTAGTTGGTTGACTTTGTTTATCAATGTTTTGGTTGTCTTTCTCTTTATTTTTTCTAGAACTCTCAGTTGCTGGCTTGTTGCTCTCGGCAGCTGCTTTAGAAGTTTTCTCAGGTCTTTTCTTGATAGTGATCTTAGAAGCTTTGGGCTTGGAATTTTCTAGGCTCTCTTTACTCCTAATTTCATACTGTTCTCTGACCTACATGATGGCATTTTCAAAACCCAACCTATAATCCTCAGATTCCAATATTTCCTCATCCCAACATGAGGGTGAGGGCTGATCTTCCTCTATGGAACAGTTGTGGATTGATTTTTCTACCTCAAACATGTTTATAGTGTTCCCCTCAGACTCTTCTATGATTCCTTCATCTTCATCTAGGAAGTTCTCTTGAAATGGAGGAATAACTTGCTGATCTGAGTCTCTTTTTCTGTTGGGAGTGGTATTGTTTCTTCTAAAGTTCTGGTTCTGGTTATGGTTTTGGTTTCTGTTTTGATTGCTAACCATGACAACCATTTTTTCCATCATTTGTTGTAGCTTTTCCATGTTTTTGGATAGGCGGTCATGATTGGGATCAGATGTGGAAGCTACAGTGTCATCTCTATATGTTACTCTCTTCTCAGCTCTCAATCTTGCTTTCTTCTCAATCAGGTTAGCCTCCACACTCACTGCTCCTTTTTGCATGTCTTCCAATGTGTCGTAATATCTCTCCCTAAGCTGGTAGGCCATGTCAGCATCAAAGCCTTCAGGGTATTTCACTAGGGCCAAACCTTGGAGAGGTTTCATGTGTGGGGAAAGAGCGTTGTAAACACTATTGAACCTTGTAGAGAAGTCTTGGACACTCTCTCCTACGTTTCTCTTAAGATTATTGTATTATGCTAGGATTTGGAGAGGATTGGACTTAACTTCCCATTTTTTTATGAAGGTCTGAGATAAAGCAGGAAGATCTTGGATACTATTAGGAGGTAGGCCTTTGAACCATTTCTTCACATCACCTCCTAGGCTTTGGGAAAATATTCTCATTTTGACTGTATCATCATCTATCTCCATGTAGTCAAAATAATCTTCCATCCTATCTACATGGTGCTGAGTTGTGGTAGACTATTTTGCAGTGAAGTGTGGGATATTTGACTGATAATCATTGGGTAAGGGCACTAGAGGATGAGGTAATACTAGAGGTGAATACCAGGTTTCCATGATGATGTTATGAGGAGGTAGGGGGTTGGTTTGAACAGCTGGTATATGGATGATAGGGATACTAGGACCAGTAGAAGTCTGTTGGGCAGATCTAGGATGACAGAGCCCTGAGTTCTGAATGAAGTGAATATCAAGAGGTGTAGATGGAGGGGTTCCTCTGTCCCTAATGTGTTGACCACTATGATATGTTGAACTGGGAAGCTCAAACTCTAGCTGGTCTAGAACACTGAATGACCCAGCTCTTGGTAATCTGTTTGGTAGGTCTAGGTCAAAAGGTGGGACTGAAAGAGCTGTAAAGTCTTCCGGTGCAGAGTTAGCTCTATGGAGGTGTTTAGAAATAGCTGGTCTTATAGGTGCGGGAGATCTCTTGAGGATGCTCTCAGGGTTTTCAACTATTTCAGGTGGGTTTGGGTTAGGATAAGCTCTTGTGTGAATGGTTCTTGAAGCCAGAATGTTGTTTTCAAATCAAGCATCTTAACCCTACGTGTTACTTCTATTATGGCTGATGTTGTTATGAAGGCTGGTCTCCCAGTGGAGTCTTATGTGAACCAAGATAATCGGTAGGCCTACTAATCACCAGTGGAGTCTTTGATCTTTAAGGAACTATGGAGTCGCCAGGTGGAGGGTTTAGGATGCTTCTGGGGGTACATTGTCCACCACAGTGTTTATAAGATGTCCCTTTTCAAGGATATCTTCAAAACACAACAAACTCTAACCAGAGATTGACTGGGAGGGATTTTACTAGATATTCCACCTCTAAAAGAGTGTGAGGTTTGGAGGCTACCTGGCCCTTTCCAGACTCTGTCTAAGAGTGTGGGAGAAACACAAAAAATGGTGTAGAAAGTGAATTGCAAATGGAAGTGTTTCACTACCAACTTAACCAGAGTTTCTATGTTTTTTGAGGCTCTTGTGATGTAGTAGGATGGAAAATACTCAGAATTTCCCCAGTGGAGTCACCATTATGTTGGTGACGACAATGGGAAATAGACCAATGTTTGCAGCTATAGACTCTCAGAATTTGTTCCCCAGCGAAGTCGGCATTATGTTGGGGTTCCCATGTTTTCGCCAGGTTGGCAAGACCAAAAGATGAGACAACATTAGAACCACTTCAGACCTCAGGATCTAGCCCTCCAAGGTCCAGAGAGGGATCTCTCTATATAAGAAAAGGTTTTATGTCTTTGAAGCTCAAAGTTAAGATATTAGGCTAGTTGTAAGTACGGGTTTTGTTTGTTTGATTTTTTTGTGGTTGTTGGGAGTCAGGAAAGAAGGGTTCAGTATAAGACAAGGCTGAGCAAAGAGGGTTTTAGGCAAATGAGAGATGAATCAGGGAACATCAAAACCATTGGTCAATGGAGTCAGGAAAGGGTTTACTTGCTATTCAATATGCAGGCTTTCAATTGGGTTAGTCATCTAAAGCATTGGATCTTAAAGATGATAGTGTGGCTTGAAATGTTAATGGAGAGGATGAAAGCAAGGAAACCTCCAAGGTGACCTTTCAAAAATTAGATCCAGGGACAGGACATGCCATTGGACACCTGTGATCCAAAACCTAAAGGTTAACTCTTCAGAAAAGGAACATTAAAGATTTCAGGACACAAAGTTGAAAACCTGAGATCAGAGAGAGACTTTGAACTCTCAATGCTTCGGCCTCCAGCTTAAGGGAACTTAGAAAGGTTTAATCAAGTGAAAGGATTCTAGTGAGACAGAGACAAATTTCTAAACTCTCAGTTTCCCAATTCATTTAATCAAAGCCTAACAAGAACATCTGTGAATAGTTTCATTAATTCATACATCAGCTAGCAGCATATGTTTTGACCACTACACTGGTTAAATTAGTTAAAATCAATCCTCAGATAACACATACAGAAGAAACCATTGAAGGCAAGGAGAGCAAAAACATAGGGTACCTAACAAGGGTAAATCCTATGCCAGATTTCTGATGCGAGCCTTCAAAAATGAAATGTAATGAATTACGAAGTAAAACAAATACAGAGATAGAAAAACATCACCGCTGCTTTAAATCAGGATCCAAAGAAATGTGCTTGTCATATTAAAAAGCAATACCAGTCATGTACAACATTTCCAACAACTTGATATTTAGCCTGAAAATATCTCCCTTAGCCTATCTTACAACTTTACACAGAGACTGTGTCTCAAAAGAAATAGCTTGCAGTTCATAGATATCCGATCAACAACCATTACAATGAGTTCCTTCAGGAATTTATAGCTGAAGAGGAGCAAAGGAGGTAGATGGAAAACTAAATGCAGCATTAAAAATCAGGAGAGGAGGAGGGTCGAGGCCCCATTCTGTTTTAAATTCTGGGAATTTATCTTCAGTACTCTTTTGGATGGAAGAGTAGTCTTCGTCAGGCTGCAATTTACTCCAGGTATGTCTTCGATGTACTTTCTATAATACCTCTGCAATACTCTGGTGAGCTGAACAAAAACAGATCAATGACTTTGGGTCTGCCATACCATGTAACAAATTCTTCTGATAGCATAGGACTGTTGTCAGGGCTGGAAAACTTCTCGTTGACACAATGTAGACTAAAAAAGTAATGAGTATTGTGTCTTTTCTCAGGGGGAGATGTTCTACTGATGTGAAACCCTGATGATATCATTTTTTTGCGCATTGGACCTCCCGTGTGATTCATGAGGTCTTCAAACTGGTACCTTGCCTTTAAATTAGTGGATTAATGCTCAATATCTTCAATGTCGTGCATTCAAACTCCCTAGCTCTACACTGATACTCTTTGCCACTTAAAATATTTCTGTCAGTGAAGTTTCGAGTTTTAATGGTGATGGAAAGATTTTGTAGAGTCTGAACTCTGTCCTTTGATGAAATTTATGTTGTTGACACCTTTCCAGACATTTCCTGCGATATCAGGCTCTAAATTCAACTTCTTTTGCGCATCGTGTCACTACAATAGTGACTGTGAACAGTGGAGGTTTTCACCACCTGCAACCCTGCAAAAAACACGAAAACATGTTAAGAAATCCATGCATGGGGTGGGGCGCTATGGATGACTGCGAAAATGGTAACATGGCATGGATGACGACGATGCATGCAGAGGATACTGTGGAGGAAAGCCATGGAACAACGGGAAATGCATTTGGAAGACGTCAAGATAGAAATTTTAATGTGAAACATTAAAATTTGACCTTGGAATGAAATATATAGGAAATGGACGAAGACACGACGAAAACACGTGGAATGGGTGACGTGGCAGGGCCCGATCAATGGCGGGGTGTGAATTAAATCTGGACCATCCGGTCTCAAGAGGAGATCGACAACTGTAAATGCATCGGAGGGCGACAGATGGTGGGTCAGGGGCCCCGTTTGCCTTGGAATAACTCCCGAGCATCTTTGAGGCGCGATCACCGTTGGATGGACAGCTTCGGATCGGACGGTGTACGCGCATATCGCGCCAGGTCCACGGACGAACGTTAACGCGCGATGAGAGTGGTTTCTCAACAGTGCTCGAAGACATGTGTCAGCCGGTGTATGGCATCACTACCAAATGAAGAAATACCGCCCTCCTCTCAAAGGTGGTGCGATAAAAATCGTCGGTTTCTGCACAGTGCTCTGGTGTGGGGACCACCGGGGCGGATGAAATACGGACCGTCGATCTCCGAATTAGATCGAAATTTGTGATATAATCGGAGGGGTGAACGTGAAACGAAAGGTGCCTGTGATGGCCGCTAGATGTCGGTAAATCGACGGTTAATAGCGCTCTTGATATCCAATCACGCTAAGCGCTTTCGGGCTAGCACCTGGTTCTAGCGATGGGTCATGTGGGGGCAAACGGTTATGGGGCTAAGCCGAAAGGGGCTGAACCTGAAATGTGAAGAATATGGGTTTTTTGGCCCATTTTCAATGGAATTTAAGGCCAAAAGGGATAACGATAGGGTAAAAAAATGGGGTATTAAACCAAACAAAGGGTATCTGAAGGTTTTAAGATGGGAATGAAGGTGACTTAGAAGGTTTAGGAGGGTTTTGAGGGGTAAAAAGGGAGACTTTGACACCGGTGAAAAAGGGTAAAATGGGACATTCTACAGGGATATAAGGAGCAAATGAAGGCCTCCTTGAGCACAATTTTTTATAATCAGTGAGGCTTATTGACTTAGAAACAGCAGTGGAAATTAGTCAAAGGGAAAAGGGCATGAAGAGGCCTTCAAGGATGATGTGTTATCAGGACAAATGAATTCCTTGAAGGCTCAGCAAACAACTTAGCCCCCTGTTTACTTGTCAAAAAATTCATAGGGGGCTAACAACCCCAACCATCAGTGAATCCATGACCTAATGGAGCGATAAAAATTTATAGTATGGGACTCCTACTATGCAAATGAAAAAGAGCAGATTTGATCATTGATGGCAGTATGACAAGACTAACACTAACATTGGCTCCAATGGGGATGGTAGCTCCATGGAGGTACCAAGAACATTGTAGACTTGGTAAGCTTATCCATTGGGCAATATGGTCAAAATACTTCAAAGAATAAAAACTGACACAATGCAGACTGACTCTGACTCAAACCATGACTGAAAACCAAATCAAACTAGCAAACCTTACACATATCATTCAAGTTTTATAGCCTTCACTTCGGGCCCCAAGCTTCAATGACTGTGCACTTGAAATCTCACCAACACTAAACATGGTATGTACAATGATTGTAACATAATTTCAAAGAATCATCTCAAAATTAGTAGTGCTTCAAAATCCTACCTTTCACCGGCCCTCCTAGGAAATCTTGGCTATCCATCTCTGTGAGCAGAAAGGCATTCTGTCCCCTGTATATTGAAATTTTATACGACCCTTTCCACAGGTTATCAAACTTACCATGCTTCCCTTTTTCCTCATTTCATGCATCCCTTCTCAACACCACATCTTCTAACTTAAATTTCTCTGCTTTGTTTTTTTAATCATAGATCTTCTTTATTTTTTCCTGCAGCTGAATAGTGTTCTGCGAAACTTCCTCCCTTGTTTGTTGAAGGTGGATCATTTGATTGATCCTTCGCTGATTATCATCCTCTTCGCTACCAGCCTCTCGTAATAGTATCATGACCAGAACTGTAAGCGATGTAGGAAACACAGAATCAGTGCAACTAAATCAAATGGTGACATACCTATGGATTTCTTGTTGCTAAATCTGTTGACCCATAATGCGTTGACCAGTTTTCGATTCCAATTTCTCTTATTCGCTTCCAACATTTTCTTGATTATATTTACCAGAGTATTATTTGATTATTCCGCTAATTCATTTCCCTATGGGTAGTATGATGTCGAATGGCCCAGTATAATATTATACTTATTTCAGAACTCGACCATATTCTTGGATTTAAATGCCGATGTGTTATCTGTTATAATCTTGTGAGGGCAACCAAAACGAGACAGGATATTCGATTCTAAAAATTTAAATATTATCGTATCCATGGCCTACCTTGTTGGAATGGCCTCAATCCATTTGGTGAAATAATCTGTACCTGTCAGGATCCATCGATGTTGTGCCGATGATGTGGGATGGATTTCCCCTATGAAATCAAGTCCCCACTACTGGAAAAGTGCATTTACCTGAACTGGTTTGAAAGGAAGAGGAAGCAATTTCCTTTTTCCTTGAAAAACTTGACACTCATGGAATCTCATCACTGTTTTATACAAATCCGAAAATAAAGTCGGCCAATAATATCCTGCTCTCAACACTTTTTTAGCTGTTGTTTTCCAAAACAAATGACCACAACAATCACCTTTATGAAAGTCATGCATTACTTGTTGAGCCTCATCTTCAACCAAACAATTAAGTAGAATACCTCCCGGATATTTCCAATAAAGAGCACTGTTTAAAATATAGAATTTAGCAGGCTTAAGTTTCAGTGATCTACCTTTACTTCTAGACATCCCTGGAGGTGGAAAAATATGTTGAAGAACACAAACTATGTCTGAATACCATGGTGATTGGAGAAAAATTCTTGAAACTGGAACAAGGGAACCATCATCCTCATCCTCCGACATTGCTGCTATGAGATTTATGTCCAGGGCATGCGGGTTTGATTGTGCCATTAGTTTTTCCAAGCCTTTTCCCTTGATTATTTTTGTGGTTTTAATCTCAAAATCATATTCCAACATGGCTGCTATCCACTTACCTCTTCTTCCCTTTGGATCAGTTTTCACCAGAACATCTTTTACTGCTGCATTAGGAACATATGCTATGGTATGTGAATGCACAATGTATACTCTAAAATCCTTTAATGCTTTTATAAGATCTAATTTTTGTTTCTCAATAATATTATACCGCAAGGCAGCATCTCGAATGGTCCTACTGAAAATGCGATGGGTTGTTCAATCTGATCTCTCTTTTGCATCAATACCGCAACCATGGTATGCTCCGATGAAAATGAAAATATAATGAAATATTGAGTGTAATCGGGACTAATTAAGACTGGGGCATTGGACAAAGAAAACTTTACCAGATTAAATGACTTGATAGCATCCTCGCTCCATTTGATAGTGTTGTCCTTTTTCAACATATTAGTCATTTCTCTAGCCAAATTGGGTATAAATCTGCGTAAGAAGTTCATATTACCATTGAATGCCTGAATCTCCTTTTTTTTGCATGGGAATTCTATGTGCTGAATTTCCTCTAGTCTTGAAGGATCAATGCAGATACTGTCTTTAGAAATGATATGACCTAGCAGGTTGCCCTCATCCATAGAAAAAAGACTCTTTTTCAGATTGAGAGAAATCCCAAACTTCCTGCATCGTTGAAATACAATCCTCAAGTGGTGGATGTATTCATCATCAGAACCAGAAAACACTGTCAGATCATTTAAATAAACAACTAGAAAAACATCCTTCTCCTTAGCAAAATCAATGTACATTGCTCGCTGGAAAGTGGCTCCAACATTCTTCAATCCAAATGGCATTTTGGCATACTCAAAAGTTCCCCAAGGTGTTGTAAAAGCAGTTTTGTCTTAGTATTTTTCATTCACCAAGATCTAATTATAGCCTGAGTAACCATTGAGTAGTGACATGCGTGATGCTCCAACTACTCTTTGCAGAATATGATCCATCTTTGGCAGTAGATATTTATCCTTCAAGGATACTTTATTGAGATTCCAGGAATCTATGCACAACCTTATTTCTCCTGTATTTTTGCGTACCGAGATTAAATTCGAAATCCAATCAGAAAATCTAATTGGAACAATAATACCAGCTTTATACAATTTGTTGACCTCTTTTTCAATGGATGGAAGCAGCTTTGGGTTGATCCTTCTGAGCTTCTGTCTAACTTGTTTCTGAACCGGCTTGATCGGAATATTATGCTGAATTATATTTTTGTCATACACCTTCAAATCTGAATAATCCCACGCAGACACATTAGAAAATTCAGAAACTAATTTAACATACTGTGCCTTTACCTTAGGAGACAATTATTTTGATAACTTCACAAACTTTGGCCTGTCAGCTGTTCCAAGATTGACATCCTCAACTCCTTTATCAGTAGGCACCAATCTTGGTTTCCTTGCGACATCATCTTGATCAAAAATATCCTCTAAAGGTATGAGACCTCTAGTAATAACATTATCTTTCAGCTGCAACACATCTATCTGATTTTCTATAATCTCTTAATCATCGGTATCACCATCTATGGAAGCATCCTTGAATTTCCCTTCATGATGAAAAAAAACATTAATTTCATTGTCATCCAAGTATGGTCGCCACTATGTTAGCACCTAGTTTTACCTCAAACTAAAGAAAGGCAAACCAGGGTAACCACAAACCATGCTTAACCTCGTAGCTATCCCTACAAGGCAGGGAGATGGTTCTCTATGTAAGAAATTTTCAATGAAGTATGACTGCAAAATGATTTTAGGCTAGGTATAGTAGCTCGAAAATGTTTTTATAAATTTTCTGGGTTTTTGTTGTTGGATCAAATGGAGCTAGGCAGTTTAAATATGGGGAAGTAAATAAGAAATACAGAGTATTCTATGGGGCAAGGTAGGAAGGGATTTTAAAAACTTTGTTTTAATGATGATGAAGCGTTTAAGACTAGTGAGGAGCTGAGGAGGGCATATGAGATGGATCCTTATCAAACAACAGAAAACGTAAAATTTTGAATGATTTTCCCAAGGCAAAGCACTATAAAGAGTGGATTCTACCTATCTAACTTGAAAATATTCAACATAATTAATGGAATGGATGAATGGCATACATAACATTTTAAAAATGATCACAAAAGAAAATACAGTGCTAAAATTCCATACCAGAGGGATGCCATAAAAAATTGCTGCAAGTATTTATTAATCCCCAGCAAAATGGGTTACAAATATGTACAATGAAGCTCAGAGCGTCCCAGTGATTTCCAATTTTTTCCACCCTTAAAAATGACTCAGAAATTACATTAAATAGACAGGATTTCAAGGGGCGGATCCTTAGAAAAAACAGTTGTTTCACCTGCCACGAAACCGAAATCTGAAGATAGAAAAACAACCCAACAGAATGCCTCTGAAAAAGAGGGAACAATACATATCTGATCATATGGAAGAATACTCTGTTACATTTATTCCCAAAAATAGGAAGAAAAACAAATCTGGAGACCTTGCCCCCTCATTTATCGTTTGTTGTCGATGCCGGAATGACCTCTGTGTTCACATTCACTTATAGCTTTAATAGAATGTCCTTTTTTGTGTTCACATTCACTTACAGCTTTAATAGAATGTCCTTTTCCCTTTTAACCCTTTTGCCAAAGAAAATCATTTTTTAAAACAATAAAAATGAACTTTGGCTCTTATAATGGAGAAAAACCTCTTTTTTCATTGAAAGAGCGAAAGGAAGAAGTGGGCCCAAAATCACAATCGCAAAATTGGAAGCAAAAGGGGCGGGACTACTTGGCGGAGGAAACTGTGATGAGCGATGAGCGAAGGTGTAGAGGAGAAATGAGCCGATGGAATGAAAGGCTGATGGGATGGAAGGCTGATGGGAGGTGGAGCAATGCAAAGGAGTGATAGAGGGTTGTTGAAGCGATGAAGGATGAGTGGGGGTGATGGAGGAAAAATCCTTTTAAAACAAATAAAATGAAGAGTGGCACTTTTACATAGGGAGAAGCCCTTTTTATTTGGAATGAAGCGGAAAGGCTTTGGTGGGACCGGGGAAATCATAATCACATATCGGAAGGGGAGTGGGTTCGGAGTTAAGTGTCGGTAATTTTCGATAGCGCGATGTGATGAATAGACCTATCGCATCGGCGGAAGGGAATGGGAAGGGTTAAGTACTGCGGGAGATTGTAATCACGCGATGCGATGAAGTGACTTATCACATTGGCGAGAAGGGATGGCATGGGATTAAACACTGCGGGGATGGAATGCGATGGGCGATATGCGATTCATCGCATTGGCGGAAACGGGAAAGCAGGGTTAAATGCTATGGATTGCTGCGAAGTTGCGATGCGATGGTTCGATGGCATCGTATCGGTGATGGGCCATCACATCAGTAGTTTGTAGGATGTGGTAGTTTCAAAAGAATAATGAAATTTTCGGTAAAGGGAAGAAAATTACATTAAAAAGGCAAAAATTTAAAGTAAAGGGCCAAATGGAAAAGGGGGTAGAGTTGTGTTTTTTGGACCTTTATTCTTTTGAGCATATCTTCCGATCCAGAAGTCAGTTTTGGGAGTGTGATATACCATTGGAAAGCTCTTTCTAAGCTCCTTCTGATGAAAATACTTAGAATATGATTTACATTCACACTTTTTGTTGGACATCTATTTGTGATATATGTTTCACAAGAGACAACTTCTGCCCAATAATAATTTGGCAAATCATTTGCCTTCAACATACTTATTGCCATGTCCATGATGGTCCTATTATTTCTTTATGCTACACCATTTTGTTCAGGTGTATACCTTGTGGTAAATTGATTTTGAATTTCATGCTCCCTACAGAAACGTAGGAAGTATTTGGACATATATTCTCCACCTCTATCAGTTCTCAACACTTTTATGTAGTGTCCACTTTGCTTCTCAACAAGAGCTTTGTAGTGGTAGAACTGTTCAAAAACTTCCCTTTTCTGTTTTAGAAAATATACCGATGTCTTCCTTATGTAATCATCTATAAATGTCAAAATATAGTGATTTCCACCTAATGATGGCGTTTGCATTGGTCCACATACATCTGAGTAGACAATCTCAAAAGGTGTCTTTGCCCTTATACTCTTTTCTGTTGGAAATGATTCTCTGTGTTGCTTTCCCAAGATGGAGCCTTCACATAGGTTGTATGGTTTCTCTATGACTGATAATCCCTTTACCATGCCTTTTCTATGCAAAAAATTCAAACCTCTGAAATTGGGATGTCCAAATCTCAAATTCCATAACCAGTTCTCATCTTTCACTTCTTCTTGAATTATTTCTTGTGTGACAACTGCTACAACACCTCATTCCTTTAAGTCTAATCTCATCTTGAGAGGAAACATTCTATTTCTTGTCATATGCACTTTTGCAATGAGTTGTCTTCTTGGAGGTTTATCCATGAATGTGCACATGTCATCTTTAAAAAACACATTGTAGCCCTTTTGCACGAGCTATCCAATGCTTAGAAGGTTACATTTCAAGCCAGGGACATAACAAACATCTAGTATGGACTTCCTCTCTCCCTTCTTTATCAAAACATTTACTCTCCCTTTTACCATGACAGAGACTTTTCTATTAGTCCCCAATGTCACTTCAGATTTTACACTTTCATCTAGATTGGAAAACATTGCTATGTTTCCAGTCATATGGTTACACACCCTGAATCTAAGAACCATATATCTTCTTGTTTTTCTTATGCTACATTACAAGCTAAAAATAAATCTTCATGGTTCAGCTTTTCTTTTGTAAAATTTACACTTGGTTTACTACCCATGTCATTTTTCTTCTTTCTACATTAATTTGAATAATGACCGTACTTTTTTCAATAATGACACTGGACATGAGATTTATCACACCTCTGTCCTTGTGCTTGATTTTGGCTTGAGCCTTGGCTTGGATTCTGATTTCTGCCCCTTCCACTTGTGCTTGTAGGGATGCTTCTTCCACCTCTGTGTGGGCTTCTTCCTCTTCCTTGGTAGTTTGATATTCCTCGATCTCTACCTTGACCAAAATACATTTGTGTCTTAAATGCATGCTCCAATGAGGAGTTTGTTGCTTTGTTCAGCCTGTGCTCATGAGACATCAGTGATGTATGAAGTTCATCCATCGAAAACTGTGAGAGATCCTTTGTCTCTTCTATGGCCACAACTATGGCATCAAACCTTGATGGTAGACTTCTTAAGACTTTCTCAACTATTCTCCTATCTTCAAGTTTCTCACCATGAGAATTGATTTGGCTAACCAAACCAATCACGTGTAAATAATGAGTCTATATTATTAGACTCTTTCATACAAAGACTTTCAAAATCTCTTCTCAGCATTTGAAGTTTTGTTGTCTTCAACTTTTCCATTCCTTGATAGGCTGTCTGGAGGGTATCCCATGCCTCCTTGGACACTTTTTCTGCTGCAACCCCTAGGAAAATACTCTCATGTACTGCTTGGAAAATATAGAAGAGGGATTTGGAGTCCTCCTTCTTATTTTTTCTCAACAAATCTCTTTCTTCTTGTGTTAAAGCATTATATGATGCTGCATCTGTTGGTTCTTGGAAACCATTTTCCACCAGCTCCCAAATATCTTGTGAATCAAACAAGGCCTTCATTCTAATGGCCCAATAATAATAATTCTTCCCATTGAACTGTGGTAGTTTTGGATTAGTCAAGCTTGTGCCTGCTGCTTCCATCTTGATTATGTAAACAAAACCTTCTCACTGCTGGAGAATCCGCTTCTCAAAACAACCTTTCAAATTCTTGAGTAAAGAGCTCATTATTTCTCTGAGAGCCTAGACCTACTTTGATACCATGTTAGAAATTCTAGTATGCTCTGATACTATTTCAAGAACATACACAAAACAGAGAAGCATAAACATTTTACAAAGAATGCGGAAATAAAATTACACACAGACAAAGAATGAGAACACAGGAGAGGAAAACTTCAGTTTTTCATTTATCTCTCTAAAAACATATGAAATTACATACTTTTAATAAAAAATGGCCAGAGCCTAAATATTTAATGCTATTTAATGCAGGAACAAACTTATAACAACCAAAACATCCTTTTGCTCAGTTCTTCTATTTCTAGTGATGAAACTGCGTACAAAACACAATCTGTCGGACTTGAAATTTTATGGGTTTCAGCTTTGAAACCACATCACATCCATGCCCTCATCGAAAATCACATTTTGTAAATTTTAATGTTTAACTGGGTGTTGTCCATTTGAGCTTGCGGTATGTGATATGCAATCGCATCGCATCGCAACTTAAATAAGTTGCAAAGTACTATGTGCGCTATCCTCCTGAGCTTGTGTCGTGCGATTTTTTATCGCATTACAACTTAAAAAAAACAACTTGTGGGTGCTTAATAGGTAAGTTGGAAAATATTATAAGTGCGAAATGCGAGCGACAAAAAGTTAAATCATAAAAAGTGTGAAGTGCGATATTTAATATTTGCGATGTGCGATGAAGATGTCGCATCGCAACAACGCAAGTTTTGGTGTGGGTCTTAAATGGTAACTGTTAAGATATGTGAAGTGCGGTATGCGACACGAAAAGTGTTGGGAAGTGCGAAAAATATAAAAGGTATGGAATAAGGTGGAAACAAAGGTTTGTGGGCTGATTACTAATGTGTTAAGGTTTAAGAGTCCCACCAGATATCGCATCGGCGGAAACTTAAGTTTCGAGAAGTGTTAAGGAGTAAAAGGTAGAACTTGCAGGTTGTGATATGCAAGCAATAAGGTAAGTGAATGCGGTGGGTAAGGAATTAAATGCAAAGTGATGGCTTGACTCTGTTTTTCTAAACATCTATGGAATTGCGTGAAGCAACACAAAAACCTGCGAATTTGAATCCTGAGTTTTGTCCTTCCCTGCAACAATATTCAATTGAAGTGTGGGTTGCTGCCAGTCTTATTCATGGTGGTGTTTGGGAGTATTTCCAACAATAACATACTTTGAAATATATTCTTTGTATCTTCTAAAATTATTCATATATTTTTTAAAAATTTCATAGCTTAATGTATCCATTGTCCTGTTTGCGAAGGCCACTCAATCCTGTTAATTTATGTGCTCTTCTCTCGAATATTTTTGCAGTCTAGCAGTAATATTCACACAAATCATATTTTTAATGTGAAAACATGTTTAAATATGTGAATCCAATCATAGTTGTACATTTTTTCATATATATATATATAGATATATATATATATATATATATATATATATATATATATATATATATATATATATATATATAAAAAATAATCCCCCTTTTTCCCTCGGAACATGTGACACATTACTCGGAAAATATGGCATGTTGTCAATTTTATTGTTACATGGGATCAACGTTTGTATGACACCTGTCAACATATCCATGCACTCCTGACTATTCCTAAATTCTTCAAATATTTTACCTAGGATTAGCTATGTGAAGTTCGAGGTGCGGAGAAGCTATGTGGAACTCCGTACCTCTGTGAAATGGTGGAACTATGACACATATTACTTGTCATCTCAGTTAATGGTATTTTGGTCATTGCCTCAAATAGAAATATTAATCCCTCTATCATGTTTATATAATCACAAATTTGGGTTGATTTCATAAATCCCCTAACGTACACAAGTCTAATTGAGAACATATTAAGGAATTCATAGCTATCAAATAATATACATTATAAAATTTTTGCATAGGCATCTATATATATGATGATGGGTATGATTTCCATGGTGTCGACTCTTATGACTTCCCACCAATTCCTCTTGGTTAAGAAAAGTGTTAATTGTGTAAATTCAACATTATATCTCATATATGTTTCAGCCTTCAAGTGCGCAACAATATGACTATGGTATACATGTTTTGAAACTTTATATGTTATCTAAGGAGGGGAACTGTTGGTCACTCTTGGGCTCCACCTCTAAACACCGACATCAAAACCACTACATTGCTAATCATTCTATAGTTTTTTCCAAACAATTTTTTCATCATGGGAAAGGCTTGAATTGTTTCCCAATGGGAAAGGCTTGAATTGTTTCCCAATGGGAAACAAGCGCAAAGTTTGAACTAGACCACGAGAAGGATTAAGAAGAGAATTGGGAGCATGGAAGTGATGAAAAAGAGTTAATGTAGATATTTGCACTTGGTGTGCAAGTTCTTGTCACACTTTAAGAATATCAATATTTTAAATTCTAAGACAATAAAATATCAATAGTTCAAATGAATATTTTGGTTGTTTATGTTGCACATTTTTAGGAAAAGGCGATTGAGTCTGCACCAAATTTCTCTGGAAATCACTCAGATGATGAATTTAAATGACATCCCATAGTGGATTAGGATGAAATTGATCCAGATCTTGATCACAATTCAAGTACTAGATAAAGGACCAAAGTTTAACATACAGGTTTTTTGTCGCTACTACAACACCCTCCAACATTTCACTACATTCTAATTTTGGATCCTAATTCATGGTCATATCATGTGTCGCCTTTGTTTTCAAATATAATTTTGTATTCCTCATATGTCTTAAGTGTTATTGAGCCTTATCAAGTGTCATCACATCAATTGGAACATATCTATGTGTTTTTCGTAGTCATAACACCTTTCTTGTTGTAAAACGACACTTTCGGGTCGCAGTTGCATACAAGTCACTGTTTATAATTGGGGAATGTGCAATAAGTGGTGTTTTCATGAATATTCATTGTTGGTTAATTTTTTCTAGGTTTTCGCAATGAGTTATAGTATGTTTCGCATGCAATTTTATGTCCATAACTCATATTTGTCATCCCTCGATCACTTTTCCATACTTAGACAAATTTTGATTTTAAGTGAGTCCATTAAGGTCAAAAGCACATGAGCACACTTCAAAGCCTTGATGGGTGATCCTTCATTATTCATAAGTGATCCTTGTTCCTTCCTACACATTTTTACACACTCCAAAATCATGAAGCCCCTTCCATGTTCCAAATTGCACCCTCAAAAAGAGACTAAGTCTTCCTTGAGCGCACTCCTTCGACTTGAAGAAGTGTGCCATCCTTGAGCACATTAGTGCATCTTGAATTCAAAATTGCATCCCTTCAGCCTTCCCTGATGCTTTGTATGCCATTCTGACCTAAATTAAGCACAATGTTGCAGCCTGAAGGAAAAAATATTCAACATTCAGCCTCCAAGAGTGCGCCTTGCACCCTTATCAAGGCCTACTAGGCACATGAGCGCACCCCAAAGGAACGAAGCCTTAACCTTCACTTGGGAAGCCCGAAGCCTTCTCCTTCATCCTTCAAACTTGCGACATGTGCCTGCCTTGATTTATTTCTTCCTTATGGTGCATGAGTGCATTGCGAAGCCCCAAAGCTCATCCTCCACCATCCTTCAGCCTTTCCGAGTGTGCCATGCGCTATGAATCTCTGTTGACCATTTAAAATTCACCTAAAATAAATAAACAATAAAATATGCATAAAACATGGTAGAGTAGGAGATTTTCATATTGATAGTTTCTCATCTGAGTGACTACAAAAAAAGGCATTCCAGGAACCTTATGGAAAGCTCAAGGAACCTTATGTTAAGCATCCACAAGGAAGATAAGGCAAAGAGGATAAATGAAGGAAGCATAAGAAGAATGAAGAACACACCTAAAACTTGATGATCAAAGCACCATGAAGACTCCAAATTTTGAAGACCCTTTAGAGGGTGGAAGCACCATGAGCAGATGATGATAAAAAAACAGACACAGTGGAAACTATGTCACCACTGAGGCAGATCCATGTCATCAGTCACTTCCATGTCCCAGTCTTCCAAGATAGTGATGTGTCTAGTTTCATCATACGATGATATGGAAGATAAATATGTACTATTGTAATCATTGTAAAATAAAAATAAGTAGAAGTCAGAGAGTCATGTGTGAACTCAAGAGTCATGGAAGTCCAACGGACATGTATACTAAAAGTCATATGTAATTCCAAAATTCATTTGGAACTTCTAAGGTTGCAGAAATCTAAAAGTCGTTGTAAGTTAGAAAGTCAAGATTCATGAGGATAAGAAATGTCACTCTTCAAGTTATAAATAGATCCTACTTTCTCATGTAAAGGAATTTTAATCTTAGATTCTCCCATAAGGCATAAGAGATATAAGTTAGTACTTTTGGGGAGCAAGTAGTGGTTCTAATGCTCCACTATTGGAGCAAGTGATTATCGTTTTATTCATGCATTTTGGGACTTTTACTTAATAATTGAAGCCTGACGGCTAGCACTTTTACATACATGGATTATGAATGTTTGTAAGACTATTATATGAATGTTTATGGTTCATGTTTGCTTTCACCAGTACTAAGGTAGTTGAAATAATTCGGTTATTTTAGTGCTTATCTTATGAGAATGTGATGTAATGGTTATAATGATTGTCATATATTTGTGGCATTAGCACATTTGGCCCAATTTCCGACAGCAAAAATGTCACTCTTGCGACACATAGGCATCCTAAGAATGACACTTCGAGGTGGGGCAAAACGTCGTTTCTAATCGCGTAGAAATTCTGACACTTGAGTTAACTGTTGGTAGAGCGATACTAATTTCGACTTTTTTTGGTAGTGTCACAATTCTGGCATTACCAAAAGTTCGTCACTCTTCTAACATTACCAAACGTTCGTCACTCTTCTGAAGCTACCAATGTTGAGATTCAACAAGATGATGAGCTTCGTGAAAAGTAAGCACCTTCACTAAGTGGGGCCCGCAGGCTATTTTTAGGTGTATGTCTATTTTTAGACATGGTGAACATATTCTATAAGTTGCAGGATGCTATTTGTAGATGATTGTTCAAATGTGAAAAATAGATGAAATTCTATTTTTAGAATATTGGGCGAAGTCTATTTATAGATCGTCGATATAAAAATAGATGCATGTCAATTATTATTAGCTCTTAATAATAATCCAACAATAAACATCAACTTATTCTCTTGGAGCACTTTATTTCAGAATACAGATTTGGAAAATCAGTGGGCTGAAGGAATTACACAATTCCTAGGGTTTATTGGTGTCTCATGCATGAGGACTCATTTAGAACTGAAGTGGAAAAGTTATGACAGAGTTGGAAGAGTAGTTTATGGAGTTGTTATTTAGTTTAACTTAGTTAAGTGACTTAAACTCAGTTGAGCTAGTTGTATCTAGTCTAACTGAAAGATGCACTAGTGAGAGTTAAGTGAATTAATTAGTTAATTAATTCACAACTAATAACTCACTAACAACTGAACAAAAACAACAGTTAACTACAGTGCATGTCAGTTCCAGTGGAGAGATAGGTGAAAGAGTAAGATGGACTATCCGTTGTGACTATAGTGATGCATTCAATGCATCTGACACACATTGGAGTTTCCAATGAATATTGTGTAGTCAAGGAAAGGCCAATCCGAATTCATTCAGGCGTCTTCTTCAACAGGTATTGCGCAGTGGAGGCAGGTTGTCAGGAGGCAAGAAATTGGTGCATAGATATGCAAATTTCTGCATGACAGTGTGTAATGAATCTACATTGTACTAAGAGCTTAATGTACTAAGCTTTGTATGAGATTATTACATGTTTCCATTGATATACATAATATATGATATTTGGGGTTTTAGCTTTAAGCTTTCCCGTTAAACAACTGTGTTATGTGTGATTGAATTTATTCACATGTGTTTGCAATTGAGTTTTAAATTTCCACAAGTTTAATAGTGGAAGGATTCTGTATTTTGCAAGAAGATAAATATTGTGAGATCAGAAGAATCTGGTAATACATTAGTATTAATAAATTTATACATGGTATCAGAGCAGTATTGATTATTGGATATTGTAATTGTGAATAATTGTTGAGTTTTGTGCTGGTGGACAATTCAAATTTGATGCAAAAATTTCTTGGTACGAAAGTTGAGTATTCATTGAAATGTCTTTCAATGGGTTGCGATTGGAGTATTCCCTTGATGGTAGCTCAAATTACATAGCCTGGAAGGATAGGATGGAGGTGGTGCTTGAAGATAATGGGTTGAAGGATTTCATCGATAGCGATGTTCCTAAGCTTGCTTCTAGCGATGCTGCAGGAATTGACACATGGCAAAATAAGGTAGCGAAGACAAGAAGAATTCTATTGGAAGGTGTGAAGGACCATATTGTGTCAAGACTTCATGGGAAAGCCACTCTATTTTCAATTTGGAAGGCTTTGACAGATATTTTCCAAAGCAGCAGCGACCAGAGGAAGTTGGTGCTGAAAGATAAGCTCAGAAAAAATAAAAATGGAGAAGGGCGAAAGTATTCCAAAATATCTCACAAATTTTGTCCACTATAGGGATGAAATAGGAAGTGTGGGGATTACTGTTGATGATGATGACTTGGTGAGCATGTCTCTCCTTGGGCTTCCGAATATTTGGCATAGCTACGAAGACTCTATCAATGGACGGGAGAAACTGCCGGGTTGGGAGCGACTTTGGTCGGATCTTGTGTAGGAGGAGATAAGGTGAAGTACCAGGGAGGGCTCTTTATCAACGAATGATGATGAAGAGAATTTTTATTTGGATGCCAAATCAAGGAAATGGAATGGAAATAAATCCCATCCAAAATCTGAGGCTAAAGGCAAGAAGCTGGATTTGTCCAAAGTGAAGTGTTTTCACTATCACGAACATGGGTATCTCACCACTAACTGCCCACAGAAAAAGAAGAACAAGAAGGTTGTTGGAGTTGCAGCTAGAGAGGCCTTAGCCTCGCAATTTGAACTTTATTTATCTTTGATCGCATGCCTAGTTTCAAGCTCAATGGGATCAATGTGGTATCTTTATAGTAGTGCGTCTTTCCATATGATGGGAGACAAGGAGTTGTTTAGTGACTTGGAGGAGAAGGATCTCCAAATGCATATAGATATGGGAAAAGATGGCAGATACTGTGCGACTGGCATTGGAACCATTACCTTTGAGAGGGAGTCAAGTAAACCATTTCTTTTGAAAGATGTTATGCATGTTCCAGGTCTGAAGAAGAACTTGGTCTCGGTCGCAATTTTGGAAGACAGAGGTTATGACGTTGTTTTCAGCGAGGAAAAAGCTTTCCTGCGACATAAAACAATGGGTCAAACCAAGAGGATAGGTATTTGAGTTAATAATCTCTACAAGCTAGAGGTAGATAGTTGTGCTACAATTATGGGCAAAGCAAAAGAAGTGGTGAGCCGGGATGAGGGAAAATTATGACACAGGAGATTGGGACATCTTCACCATGGCGCCTTGAATATTTTTTAGAATATTTCTACTGGAATTCCAAAGGGTACTCTTGCAAATTCAGATCAATGTAAGGAATGTACTATGGGTAAGTTTGTGAATACCACCTTTCATGAGAAGGAGAACTGTGCTTCAGTGATCCTGGAGAGAATTCACAAAGACATGTGTGGACCTTTCTCATTTGCTTCAAAAACAAAACATAGGTATTATGTTATATTTGTTGATGACTATTCTTGTAGATGTTGGATCTTCTTCATGCAGAAGAAGAGGAAAAAATTCTCAAAGTTTTGTGAGTTCAAAGCATTGGTGGAGAAGGAGTCGAGGAAGCAAGTGAAGGCTCTACAGAGTGATAATGGTGGTGAATATATCTCGAACAAATTCAAATAATTTTGTAGCAAAGAAGGAATTCGAAGAGAACTCATAGCACCTCATAACCCACAGCAAAATGGGGTCGTGGAGAGGAAGAATAGAACGATCGTGGGTGCTGCACGAGTTATGTTGCATGACCAGGGCCTATCGATGCACTTGTGGGTGGAGGCATGCAACACTGCGGTTTATGTGCAAAACCATTGTCCCCATAATTACTTGGCATGAGTACACCTGAAGAAGCTTTTACTGGTAAGAAGCATGACATTTCTCATTTGAAGATTTTTGGCTCATTTGTTTACATTCATGTGAAAAAGGACGCCAGGAAGAAGCTGGAGCCGACTGCAGAAGTTGGGATATTTGTGGGGTACACATAAACACCCCATAATTATCGTGTGTATTTTCCAAATAGTCGAATGAATGTGGTGCAACGTGGTATAAAATTCAATGAGGTGAAATCCATGAAGTTGTCGCTTGAGAGGGAGCTACACTTGCATGTGGAGGAGGAACTTCTAGTTCCAAAAGATGACCCTCTAGATGTGGATCAGCCACAGGAAGATATTCATGGAGTGGAGGAGTCCACTCACGCAGAACCAAACATTAGATCTGGTATAAAGTGTACCATAGAAGCTGAGAGATTGAAGCTTGATGTGGCAGAGAATGTAGTAGTCCCTACATCACAGCGCAGACAAAGACAGTCACCTGACCAATTTATTGCATACATGGCTCTTATGAGCAAGTGTATCATGACAGAGCCATATTCTTTTGAAGAAGCAGCGCAGGAGCCCACATGGGTAGATGCCATGGTGGAGGAGTATGACTCCATTGTCAGAGACAGTGCTTAGGAGATTGTTCCAAGTTCGGTGGGTAAATCAGTGGTAGATTCGAAATGGATCTACAAGGTAAATCAAGCTGCTGATGGGAGCGTTGAGAAGTATAAGGCAAGATTTGTTGCCCAGGGCTTCTCACATATCGAGGGGATTTATTATGAAGAAACCTTTGCACCCGTCGCATGGTATTCTTCCATAAGGACAATCTTTTCTCTCTCAACGCAGATGGGTTGGCACATTCATCAAATGGATGTGAAGACTGTGTTCCTTAATGGGATTATTGCGGAAGAGTTCTGCATTTATCAGCCTGAAGGATTTGAGATCTTCAGCAGTGAGTCACATGTTTGAAGACTCAAAAGAGCATTGTATGGGCTAAATCAAGCACCACGTGCTTGGTACACATGGATCGACAACTATTTCATTGGACTTGGCTTCACCAAGAGTGAGGCGGATGCAAACCTGTACCAAATTGTGGTGGAGGGTAAGATTTTAATCATTGTTCTCTATGTTGATGATTTAATATAATGGGTGATGAGAAGTTGATACACTCATGTAAGGCAGATCTTGCAAAGGAGTTTGAGATGAATGATTTGGGCCTCCTTCATTATTTCCTTGGATTGGAAATATGGCAGCGAGAAGGTGAATTGTTTGTGTCTCAAGGCAAGTATGCTCGGGAGATACTTGGTAAGTTTCAAATGGAGGACTACAAGCCCATGGATACTCTTCTTCCAGGAAATTGGAGGAAAGAGGATGTTACATTGGCAGAGGTATTAGATGCCACTGTTTATCGACAGTTGGTGGGTTCGCTCACGTATTTAGTTAATACAAGACCAGACATATGTTATGTGGTGAACCAGCTTTCACAAGTGATGGTTAAGCCTACTAAGATATTTTGGAGGGTAGGCAAGCATGTCTTAAGGTATCTCAGGGGCACATTTGAGTATGGCTTATGGTACAGATAGACGAATGAGGTGAAGTTGCATGGCTTCATGGATGCAGATTGGGCAGGCAGCCCAATGGACAGAAAGAGCACGTCAGGAGGGGTTCTCAGTATCGGATCTACAAAATTTTCTTGGTATAGCAGGAAAAAAATATCCATGGCACCTAGTTCAGTGGAAGCAGAATACATGGCAGCAATTCAAGCTGCATGTGAGGCTATCTAGATGAGGAAGATCCTGGTCGGTTTGTTCGGTTCACATTTAGATCCTACAGTGATACCTTGTGATAATTAGAGTTGCATTAAACTCTCGATTAATCTTGTGTTTCATTATATATCTAAACATATTGATATCCGATCTCATCATATCAGAGATTGTGTGCAGCGGAAGATCATGTTGCTTCAGTACGCTCCTACGGAAGATTAGGATGCAGACATTCTGACGAAGGCGCTCGGCAGGAGGAAACTTGAATACCATAGAGGAAGGATTGGGGTGAAGGATAATCCCTACCTTGTTGAGAGGGAGTGTTGAGATTCAACAAGATGATGAGCTTAGTGAAAAGTAAGCACCTTCACTAAGTGGGGCCCACAGGCTATTTTTAGGTGTATGTCTATTTTTAGACATGGTGAGCGTATTCTATAAGTTACAGGATGTTATTTGTATATGGTTGGTCAAATGTGAAAAATAGATGAAATTCTATTTTTAGAATATTGGGCAAAGTCTATTTATAGATCGTCGATCTAAAAATAGATGCATGTCGATTATTTTTAGCTCTTAATAATAATCTGACAATAAACATCAACTTATTCTCTTGGATCACATTATTTCAGTATATGAATTTGGAAAATCAGTGGGCTAAAGGAATTACGCAATTCCTAGGGTTTATTGGTGGCTCATGCATGAGGACTCAATTAGAACTGAAGTGGCAAAGTTACAACCAAGTTGGAAGAGTAGTTTATGGAGTTGTTATTTAGTTTAACTCAGTTAAGTGATTTAAACTCAGTTGAGCTAGTTGTATCTAGTCTAACTGAAAGATACACTAGTGAGAGTTAAGTGAATTAATTAGTTAATTAATTCACAACTAATAACTCACTAACAATTGAACAGAAACAACAGTTAACTACAGTGCATTTCAGTTCCAGTGGAGACCCAGTGGAGAGATAGGTGAAAGGGTAAGATGGACTATCCGTTGTGACTATAATGATTCATTAAATGCATCTAACACACATTGGAGTTGCCAATGAGGATTGCACAATCAAGGAAAGGCCAATTCGAATTCATTCATGGGTCTTCTTCCACAGGGATTGTGCAGTGGAGCCAGGCTGTTAGGAGGCAAGAAATTGGTGCATAGATATTCAAATTTATGCATGATAGTGTGTAATGAATCTACATTGTACTGAGAGCTTGATGTAATAAGATTTGTATGATATTATTACATGATTCCATTGATATACATAATCTATGATAGTTGGGGTTTTTAGCTTTAAGCTTTCTCGTTAAACAACCATGTTATGTGTGATTGAATTTATTCACATGTGTTTGCAACTGAGTTTTAAATTTCCGCAAGTTTAACAGTCGAAGTATTTTGTATTTTTCAAGAAGATAAATATTGTGAGATCAGGAGGATCTGGTAATACATCAGTATTAATAAATTTCTACAGCCAAAATTTCATCACAAGTCTGACGTTACCAAATTTCTTCACAAGTCTGACGTTACCAAAATTTCGTCGCAAGTCCAACTTTACCAAAATTCCATCACAAGTCCGACGTTACCAAAATTTTGTTGCAATACCAACGTTACCAAAGGTTCATCACAAGTTCTACGTTACCAAATTTTCGTAGTTCGACGTTGGTGAAACATCAGAATACGGAAGACAACAAACTTATATGTTAAAAAACGTTGTATCTTTGTATGCCATGCATTAGTTGGCTTGTTCTATGAGAATCTTGTTTAGTGAATCCTTCAATGCATTAATAATTTTCATTAAAACAATCATGGCCTCACCAAAATTAGGTATACGTTGTGGCAGGTCACGCAATTCTAATTGCTTCTGCAAATTTTTTTGGTCAAATGTTTCATCTATATCATGAAGACAGTGGCTAGTGTTTGAACTTGCAAAAGTCTTTTGGTCGGCATAGGTATAACCACCATGTATTTATCGATCATATTCATACCAAGATGGGATCTAAATAGCTCGGCTTCTCCCTTGTTGGCCTCTTCATGTGATTCACCTCCCACCCTTTTACGAAAAAAAACACAGCCCAATCCTTTGTTCACAACGTCTTTCAATGAAAAAGAGTACACAAATAACTGATTACATGAAAAATGAAAACAAACACTAGCTTGAGTATTGAAATTTGAGATTGAATGACTCAATGAAACACAAAGAAAAAACAAGAAAGCACTCAAACTAATGCTGCAATCTGTCAAACCAAAATAAATTTTTCAAAATGATCCAAAAAAAGCAATGTAATTTATGCTTGGAGCAACAAGGAGAAGAATCAATCAAAAATGAAATGATCATTCAATCAAAGAAAACACTCAAAAGGATCAAGAAAACTTAGTGTAATCGACTCGAGAATGAGACTGAAAACAATCAATAAGACTTGATTTCCAAATAGAAGGCTCAGTGCACCAAGACACTCAGAAACCCTAAAGGCCTTAATTTACACTGATAATAAAATATAAAAATGACTGAGAAAAACAAGCCGACATCAGTCAAAATATTCCCAAAGGCATAATTACACACAAAAAATAACCCAGAGTCAAGCACAACTGACCAAAAGACTCATTAAGGAGGTCAAACCAAATCCTACAGGATTCAATGTGACTGTAAGGTTGTAATCCGCACCAAAATGGGGTTGGCACAACTGCAACAAAAGAAACCTACGCCATTTGGCGTGACTGTTCAAACGAAAAGCATGCCAAGCCAGATAACTATGGGAAAAAAAAGAAAAACCAAAATCCAATGAGCAGAGGTCAATCTTGACACTCTAGAGCTGAACAGGGGATGGAAAAAAAGCAAGCATACCAGAAAAAGATAGATAAGCAAATCAATGATATAAATTGACCCAACAAGATGAAATGAAAAACTCACATTGAATCCCCAATGGAGTCGCCAATTTTTTAAGTAGGTAAATCCTCTCTGCGGACAGAGACGATCCCTCTAGCCCTAGAGTGGGTGTAGAAATAAAGACACATGCTAGAGTGTTAATTCCTAATTACTGAATGAAAAGAGGACATGGTAGATTGACCTACCTGGAATCCAGTGTTGTCATCATGGCCGTAATGGTGGTGGCCTCTCGCTCCTACCTTAGCAAGTCACAATTCTTCTATAGTCATGCTCGGATACCTGCACATAGAACAGCAAACAAGAACATCATACGACATAATAACTTCATTCATAACTACTAGCTAGTCAAAGAGGGCTAAGCATATTGCATTAAACATCTAACATAAAACAAAATGGGAACCAAACAATAGTCACGTATATGTATTGATAGAAGGAAGAGTTACAACCAATGCTTTGACATCGCAGTCTCCTCCAGTGAGGTTCAGCCAAAACGCGTCTCATATTCTCATCAAGGAATTCAGACAGGATGAAGGCATGGAATCAAGCTCTCTCAACGAAATTCCTTCTTATTCTATCTCTTCAATAGTTCAGCTATATTTTACTCAATTCTCCATGTTCATCTAGCTTATGCAAAGAGAGATAGGTTCTTTTTATAGAGGAAAAGGAGGAGGTTAGGATCCCTACAAAGGTGGGAGGGAGGCCTATCCTTTAGGAGGTCCCATAAGAGGTGGAAACCATAAACTAAAGGAGGGACTCCGTAGTTAATTTAGTTCAACCACTCCCAATGACTCATCCTCGAAGTTGTTGGAGTGGAATCTATGTCTCTATTTTTAAAAAACCATTCCATAAACAGCTTGGTGTGGGTGGCTAGCTGAGACAGAGCGCCAAATGGCATGGGGCCCAATGTTAATCTTCCTCTTCAACGTGAGGGCATAATTGATACTCACGCCAAGGAAAAAACAGGGGTTTCTGAAGCTCTGCTCGGGGAATTGTCAATAGAAGGAATATTACTGTCATGTAAAGGGATACAATGATATTTTTTGCAAGGCATGACATTGCTCATTGATCACAAAAATGACCCACCAATGGGCGAGATGGGGATTGCAGGGACAGTGAAAAAATGTTGTGTAACACCCTCCTAGATCAATACTCTGGCCAAAGTAGTCTCGGATGTTGATAGATACAAGATGAAATATTTGTTATATTCTGGGGGACTGATGAGCGGTACTAAAGACAATGTGTCTTTCAGTGCATTGAACATATTTTGGGCATGGTCATCCCATATGAATGGGATGTCCTGGAGAAGGAGGTACAAGAACCCTCGAGTGCAAGTGGCGTAATCCGGGACGAAACGTCTCAGAAAATTGGCCTTCCCCTGCAATATTTATAGTTGCCTGAGGGTTAGAGGTGGAGGTACCTCTTTGATGGCTTAGACCTTGAGGGGGTCCACTCGAATTCCTTTCTAAGACATGATAAAACCTAAAATTCTTCCTGATGTGATGCAAAGGACGCACTTGAGGGGGTTCAAGCGTAGGTTGTATTGCCGCCATCGTTGGAATACCAGTCACAGATCCTCGATACGGTCTGAGGGCTTCTTGGATCGGATAGTTAGGTCATCTAAGTAGGTGAGGATAAGGTGTGCCAAGTCATCAAAGATGTAATTCATGGCCCTATAGAAGGTGGCTCCTGTGTTTTTTAAGCCAAATGGAATTATCTTGTAAGCAAATGTGCCCTAGGGGGTAGTGAACGTGGTTTTGTACAGGTCGATGTGGCGGATTTGAATTTGATTGTACCCAAAGAATCCATCAATGACGGATAGGGCCTCATGACCCACACAAGAATTGATGACCTGGTCGATGAATGGGGTGGGATAATTTTCCTTAGGACATCCCTTGTTCAAATCATGAAAATCGGTGCAAACACGTATCGTGCCCTGTTTTTTCATAACGGGAACGGGGTTGGAAACACAAGATGATCCGGATTTATGCAAGAACGCAATAGAATAAACACATAACCATAAATACAGAGATGCAGTGGAAATAACACTTCATTTCATTAATATCAAAGAACTGAAATTTGCTTACAGACAGAATGGGAATAAAACTAGCTAGGGCACTGGTAGCTATCTCTGAGAAGGGATGTGGTGGCTACAGGCCTCTGAACTGAGTTCCAATGAGGCTCGAGGGCCTATTTATTATTAAGAAACAATGGAGAACCCTCAACATCCCAAAAACCTAACCCTAGGAGATGAAGCGCCAAAACTATGGGCCCCGTTTGGGTAAATTGGTGTTTCAACTTCCCAGGGACGTAACTTTGGCATACTATCTTTGTTTGACGCACATGATACATCATTAGAAAGCTCTATCCGAGGACTACAACTTTTGTGACGATTTGGTGATCAAATCGCAACAAATTTGATACCCAAAAAACATCGTTTAGGGCCTCAAAACGGCTCTGGAATTTCAGGACCCGAAAAACTGCTAAAAATAGTAAGTTATGCCAAAACTGAAAAACTGAAAGAGACAATGGTAGGGGCCCAAGTGGAATAGGCGGGTGGCCACCAATATCCACCTGGATCATTCCTCCCCCCTTAGGAAGCAATGGTCCCCATTGCGTTAAGTTCCTCCATGAGACGAGGAAATTTCTGCTGAACTTGGTCCCTGGTGAACCACTTTCCTTGGTGCAGAAGTTGGCCAGCTTTGACAACCCGATACAGTTGGATCTGCTGTTGACGAGTGTTCTTGATTTGCATGTCCATGATACAATCTGTGGTGGCCTGTTCCATGCAGTCTGGATTTAACTCTGTTGGTGTGAGTTGTTCTGGGTGTCCAGTAGAGGTAGGAAGTAAGGACGAAGGCGATCCACATTGAAGACTGGGTGCAGACCAAGGAATGGTGGAATACTAAGCTCAAAGGCATTGTTACCCTCATCCTTGGTGATGGTGTACGGACTGTATCGGAGCGGGCGAAGCTTGCGGTGGGGTCCAGTGAGGCACTCCTTCTGCAAATGTAGCCATACTTTGTCGCCCACCTGGAAGTTGTGTGGCACCCGGTGTTGATCATGGCGTTGCTTTTACTTGGCATTGGATCTATCCAATATATCATGAACTTGTTGGCGGATGTGTTGAATGCGCTCGATGAAGCTACTTGCTTTGTCAACTTCAAACTGGACATGAGATGAATTGGCCTGAGCAGCTACAAATGGCATGGCTACGTCGATGGGACATAGTGGCTGGAATCCCCAAGCCCACCTGAAAGGGGCTATGACCAATTGAACGTTGGCTTGGAGGTTATAACTATCAAGTACATAAGGGCTCTCGTCCTATGTGCGTGGATGCTTTGAATTGTACATGCGCGAAATGTGTACAACCATTCTATTGACGACCTCTGTCTAGCCATATTTTTGGGGATGGAAAGCTGTGGACTTGGTGAGCTTGGTATCCAACATTGACCAGAGGCTGGACCAAAATGTGCTGAGGAACCTGCTATCCCAATCTGATATGATAGACTGTGGGATCCCAAAGTGCACCCACACTCGTTCAAAGAAGAGTTTAGCGGTGGCTTCTGTTGTGATATTCTTCTTGCAGGCCGCCATAATGGCCATCTTCGAGGGAGAAATCTGTCCGCGACCACGAAAACACGATCATTTGCCATTCTTGGTAAGAGGGGCGAGGACGACATGTAATCCATGGAGATGGATTCCCAAGGTCGACTAGGGGTAGGTAGTGGAGTATATAGGCCTTGCTTCTTGATGGTCGGTTTGGCAATGGCACAAGCAGTGTAGGATCTGATGTGCTTCTCGACATCCTTTTGAAGATTCGGCCAATAGAAATACTTTTGTAGTATTGCTACTGTTTTCTCGACCCCGAAATTCCCAGTGAATCGACTGTAGTGTGCTTCCCATATCATCTTGGCACGCTCGCTTGAAGGAACACAAAGGTGTCCCAAGTGACATAAAAGTGCATCTTGGAGGTGAAAATTCGGAACTTGCATACCCCCCAAGAGTGCCTTGTAAGTGTGGCCGAATGCAGGTCACTCTCATAGAGGAGCGACCATCGAAGTCTCGTGTCCACGAGTTGAGCACGGTGGTGAGCGCCCCGATCGGTGGTCGGGGCCGGGCGATGCACGGCGGTATTGGTGCTACCCTTCTTGGACTTGATGTTCGGAAGCTAAGCCCCATTGCGGATATGTGGACCATTCTGGTGGCGATCATTACGCAACTTCCCTTGTGTACGTATGAGCTTGCGGGGGCCGGTGGTGCATTGTGGATGATTGTTTCCTTCCCCAATCTGTAATGCTTCCATTGTCAACGGGCTTGCACAATGGAATACATTTCTTTGTCATAGGTGGGATACTTGCGAACTGTCTCAGACAATGTCTCACTGTGATATGCCACTGGATGTCCCTGTTGAGTAAGAACTGCCCCAATAGCATAGTCGGAGGCATCTGTCTCGATCTCAAATAGCTGTTGCAGGTCTGGTAATGTGAGAACTGGGGCAGAACAGAGACGATTTTTCAATTATGTGAACGCCTTTTGTTGAGGTTTCGACCAAAATAATTTTTCTGTCGCTCCTCCCTTGGTGACTTGACTTAAGGGCCAAGTGATATGAGAGAATCCCAGCACGAATCTACGGTAGAAATTAGCAAGACCCAAAAAGCTGCGAAGCTCTGTTATAGTGGTTGGGGCTGGCCAATCCTGAATGAATTGGATCTTGGCTGGATCCACATGCACCCCCCTTTCATCAATAATGTATCCCAGATATTGAACCTGGGTCATGCCAAATGTGCACTTCTCCAAATTGGCACACAACTTGTGTTGCCGCAGTGTTTGGAGGACTTGTCGGATGTGGTGAAGGTGCTCTTCCCAAGTTTGGCTGAAGATCAGAATGTCATCCAAGTACACCACTACAAATGAGTTGGTGAATGGCCGCAATATGTCGTCCATCATCCTCATGAAGGTTGCGGGAGAATTCGTCAACCCTAAAGGCATTACCAGCCATTCGAAAAGGCCTTCCTTGGCTTTAAAGGCAGTCTTCCACACATCGGAGGGTTCGATTGGTACCTGGTGATACCCGAACTTCAAGTCGATATTGCGGAAATATTTTGCACCTTGGGTTGGTCAGGAAGGTCATCAATCTGTGGGATTGGGTACCTATTCCAGACAGTGATCTTGTTCAGCGCCCGATAGTCAATACAGAGTCTCCACGTCCCATCCTTCTTCTATACCAACACGATCGAGCTCCCACAGGGCGATGAACTTGGTCTGATGTGACCTTTCTGCTACAACTCCTGAATTTGCCTCTTGATTTCATCATTCTCCATAATAGAGCACCGATAGATCGGACCATTGGTAGCGGCGCACCTGGGGTCATATCAATCGGGTGCTTGACCTTACAGTGCAGAGGAACCCCTGTGGGTGAGGTGAAGATGTCCCTGTACTTCTCCACAACCTTATCCATTTGTTGTTGTCGTACAGAGGAGCCCTGTCTGGAGGTCGTAGCCACAGTCTTGTTCTTTCCCTGGGGGCGGATCATCAGGAAAATGAATTTCCTGGTTTGGGAAATGAGCTTACTGCATTGTTTTGCAGTAACCAAAGAGATAGTCGCAGGAGGTGGTACCTCTGGTATCCTATACAACTTACTTCCCAAAGTAACAATAACAGCACGAGGTCGAGACTCATACACAGCATGATGCTTCCACAAGTATGGTTTTCCTAATAATACATCAGAAAAATAAATAGGAGCAACGTCACACAATAACTCATCCGTGAAGGGCTTGATGCTATAGGGAAGGCGGCACTGCTGGCTGACGCGGAGATCTCGTCCTTGGTGAAGCCACCCGATGGAGTATGGATGTGGGTGAGCTGTGGTCGGCAAGCCCAACCTCTTCACGGCATCTACTGAAATTAGGTTCTTTTGGCTCCCATTGTCGACAATGAACTGTACAGGGGAGCCCTTTACCCACATCTCGGAGTGGAAGAGACGTTCCTCCTCCTTTGGATCTTCCGGTTCCTCCTTCTGGATCTTTCTAGTGGCAACAGTGGCATGGGGCTCCGCATCAATAATATATTTCCCTTTTTCATTCCCATTTTCAAGTTTTGATTCGGAGTTGGAGCATGCATCTGAATCAGAAGCCCTCATCTCGGCCACTAGCGACTGCTTGGCCCGACACTCACTTGTGTTGTGAGTGGAGCTCTTATGGAACTCACACCACTTTCCAGTGTCCTTCTTTGGCTTTGCGGTGTTGTTCTTTTCTTGTGGCTTCGACGGGTTTTCTTTAGCCGCCATGCCTTGGCTCTATCCTTTGTTCTACGGTTTGGAAGCACCTTTCCCTTGATTTTGATTCGCAGATCCATAGTCTCACTTCTTCTGTTTGAATTTTTGCTCAATCTTGGCAGCATACTGGTATGTCGTACCAAGCAAGGAGATGTCAAGGAACTCCATTTCCTCCTGAATGTATCTGTGCAGACAGCTGCGATACTTTAGCACCAGATGTTTCTTTGACTCTTTGATACCCAATTTTGTGCGCAGGGTATGGAACAAATTCTTCAGCTCATGCACATCTTGATCCCTTTGTTGTCGCAGCATGGTCCATTGTATGTACTTGTCCTCATAGCTCCCCACAGGATAGTATTGTTCCTTGACGGCGTCTCGAAAATAACTCCAAGTTGGTATGGCCGAGAACAGAGAGGGTTCTATCTGGTCCTTGTTCTCACAATAGGTTTCCCACCAGTCCTTAACATGGGGGGTAGCTTTGAGGAGTGCAAAAATAATCTTCTCCTGGTCTGAAAAGTCATGAACAAAGAAATATCCTTCTAATAGATTCAACCATCTATCTACGGCATGCGTCTATTTGACCCTCAAATATGGGAATTTCAAAATTTACTTGTACCTTAAAAGGAGTCGCACCTCTAGAGTGGCTGCTAGATGCAGATGCACTGTCGGTGGGCAACCGTTGAAGGATCTGGGAAAATTTATCCATCATCGCGTTCCTTTGTTTTTTGAGGGCCTCCTCGAGCAATATTTTGATAGGATATCCTGCTCCCTCATCTTTATTTTCGTCCCCCATGGGCGATCATAGGGGTTTGTGAGGCTAATCTTGCAAAGGTTCATCCAGATCGAGCCCTAACTCCTTATACCCGAACTTCGTTGGGGACATGCAAAGAAGGATCGGGGAAAAAATCATACCCCTGCGATACCCGCGGTACGTATTTATGCAAGAACGCAACGGAATAAACACATAACCATAAATACGAATGCGGCGGAAATAACACTTCATTTCATTAATATCAAAGAGCGAAATTTGCTTACGGACGAGTGCGAATAAAACTAGCTAGAACCTTTGTGTTGGCTATCTGCGAGAAGGGATGTGGCTAGGGCCTGCGGGCGAGTTCAATGAGGCTCGAGGGCCTATTTATTATAGAGAAACAATGGAAAACCCTAAACATCCAAAAACCCAACCCTAGTAGATGAAGTGCCAAAACTATGGGCCCGATTTGGATAAATTGGTGTTTCAACTTCCTAGGGTCGTAACTTTTGCATACTATCTCCGTTTGACACACATGATACATCGTTAGAAAGATCTATCTGAGGACTACAATTTTGTGGCCGATTTGATGGTCGAATCGCAACAAATTCATACCCAAAAAACATCGTTTAGGGCATCGTTTAGGGCCTCAAAACGGCTCTGGAAGTTCAGGACCCGAAAAACTGCTAAAAATAGTAAGTTATGCCAAAACTGAAAAACTGAAAGAGACAATGGTGGGGGCCCAAGTGGAATAGGCGGGTGGCCACCAATATCCACCTAGATCACAAGATGTGTAAGCAATGGGGTAGATAAAGCTGGCTTTGTGAAGCTTGTCAATTTCTTGTTTTATTTCTTCTGCCTTGGATGGGTGCAGTTGATGTTGTTTCTGGCGTATTGGTAGTACGTTAGGCCAAGTGTCAATATGGTGCTCTATGATAGTGGGACTCAGCCCAGGCATCTATAAGTAGTCCCACGTGAAGATATCTCTATAATGTTGCAGCAATTGGGTATAAGAGTTTATTTCTTCTAGTCAACATGCTTCCCCCAGGGATATTTCTTCTACCTTTCCAGGATTTTGAGATATTTTCACCTTGACGATAGGTGAAATGTTTGGCATGTTTCCTTCCTCGAATGCATTGGGCACTAGGATGGGTTCTTGAACCAATCAAATTTCCTTGATGGGAGGAAATATTTTGATTCAATTGCATAAATCTCTTGTTGTTTTGTCTTGTCAGGACTGAACACTTTTCGTGGGAGAAAGAGCGAGCGGTGATGCGTTGCATCCCATGGATAATTCGACTCCATCATGGCCTCAAGTATGTCCTCGTCTAAATGAAATACAAATCCTAAGGTGGATTGATTCTACGCAAGGTTGTGCAGAAGAGGTTCAGTCCACACAGATCTGGTTGATAGACATGAAAAGGATTCCATTGTCGACATGGTGGAACCATATGTGGTCAACAAAGTGTAGATAAATTGGGTTTGCATTGTCATTGGTATAGCTACTTTCATAGTTTCAGCTGACTTGACACCTATGACAGATGAGTAGACAACCCGAGTCATGGTTTTGATACATGAGGAAATGAATCGTATATGGTGTATTGTGTCATCGACATTTTGTGGGGGAGGAATTTCCGTGATGGGAGTTTTCATGAGCGTAAGGCTAGATTCCTCGTTAGGATGGGCACTTTCCGGCAGATGGAAGTTGTGCCTAGTATAGAGGTGCCTAAACGTTTTTATTAGTGGGAACACCTCTGGTTCATGGTTATGGCTGGTGCAAATGGTGCATGTTACCACTATGCCAACTGAGTAGATTGTGTGGGAATCAACACTACTCTTCTTCCCTAAAGTGGATACTCGGGAGGGATCAGACGTAGAGTAGATGGTCCTATGCTCCCACTTATGATTTTTTGGCTTGGGTATGTCTATCTCTTTTGGGGAGTGTATACTTAACATCGTTATTTCTGCTCTAAGCTCTGGGATATGATCACATTTAATTTTATGATGAAAGTGTGAGAAAATCTGGCAATAGCAGTGCATGATTTTTTCTTGGTTAGAGAGGTATCTTTGAGGGAGGGAGGAGAATATACAAAAATTGTTTGCAAGGTGCTTCATTTCTTTGCACTAATTGACCCGGTGGCCAATTCTGTCACATAGCCCGCATGTTAGCCTAGGTTGAACCTCATTCATGCATGGTTAGCGCACCTTCCTAACCTTCCCCATATGCCGAAATGAGTATGGAGTAGACTTCCTAGGGGCGTTCTGCCTTCCATCTTGGTTGTTAGGTTTTGGGTTGATAATATCCTGGCGTTTTGTCTCTAATAGATGTATCATGTCGATTAGAGGGCATACTCGTGGGATATACGTACAGCGTTTCTCATGGTGATTTCCTTGACATACTAGGCAAAACATATTGTATATGGGGTTCCCTTCCTACTCGTTTGATGGCGCGACTAAGTACCAACGATGTAGTGTTTCTATGTCAGGGCAAGTGATGACCACATGATTAGGCATGTTACATAATGCACATGTTGGTATTCTACACGGAGGGCTGTTAGGGGTGACTAATGGTTCCCTAACTGATAATTTTTAAGCTGACAGGAAGAGGATGGATCTACTCATCACATCTTCTTGGGTCATCGAGCTTTTCATGGATTCCATGTTAGATTTGTCTTCTAGGGAGAGGCAGACTATGGTTGAGCACAAACTAGCTAGTGCTAAGAAAAATCGGGGGATGTAATGACATTTTTCTAAAGTGTGATTGTCAGCACATAAAGGACATGTAAATTGTGTCATTCCCAAACCAACATAGTATATGCGCTCTACTAGATATCACCTGTGGATGAGTTCCAAGGCTGCACACTCGTCGATGAAGTGGTCACATTCATTGTTGGAAATACTAAGAGGGGGGTGAATCAGTATTCCTTTCAATTATTAAACTTTCATATCATTAGTTAATCTTCAATTATTATCAGTGTTTATACAATGAAAGCAGTAAACAAAAGGAACACAACTGCACACATTTTTTAAGGTGGAAACCCTCTCCGGGACAAAAACCACCTGAATGCTTTTCTAATAATTCTTTAATATTCAACTCCAATTGAAAATAAAGCTCCAACTTCCTAGAATCTAGAAAAGCATTCTTCTCTAGCTCCCACTGGATGGATGCTCCAACGCCCAAGATTCTTCAGTAGTCAACTAAATGGATGCCCCAACACCGAATGAAATACAACTCACCCTAGAACCACCCTACCACCCTGAAATTTTCATAGTCTTGAACTTGTTGGTGACTTCATGCACCAGCCTAGCACCAGCCTATCACCCTATAGAAGAATAAAAGAAGAATGGACTCTCGTGCTAGGGAAAATGGTACACTTTACAATGATATAGAATGATGTAGAAGAAGAATACACACTTGACCATAACCCCAACTATGACACAACCACCTAATGATGATCCTAGACCTCCCAACACTGCCTCTTCAACTCTTGGCAGATAGAGACTTGTACAATTTTTACAATGATACATTTACAATGACTTAGTATAATGATACCTTTATAATGACTGTATGCAGTGCTGCCCACTTGAAGACTTCATGTGGTGAACTTATTGCTACTGTTATTCACCTTGATTGTTGCTCTTATCATGCTACCCTCTATTGCACCTTGCTTTTCTTTGCTGCCCTAGAAATTCTGGTCCGTTGCAGCCCTTGACAACACATGATCTAGCTTTTTCTTGCCTTCTAGGATCTCGATATTGAATCTGGTGTATCTTTGTTATTTCAGATCCCCAATATGTGATTTTTGGTTCTGGAGTATTCCTCCAAATCTTGTTTTCAATTCCATAGGTCTGGTCCAATTTGGATTCTTCAAGAGAGAGTTATGCCCAATCTCTCACAATGACGTAATTATGGACTAGTTCAGTAGATCAAACTTGGACGGTGTGCCACGTGTCGTTGTTTCTTCATTTGGCTCTGAAATTGATACAAAGAAAACTACAGTCCATGAAATATCTGCCACATTTTACATAATTCCAATCCGATACTCAGAGAGAGAGTTATGACGATTTTCCCAAGGTCACTTCTTTGAGATAAGTTCAGGAGCCTGCACAAACACTGACTTCCATAGATCATATCTCCGAAAATATTGCGCAACTTGATTTGAAATTTTTACAGGAGCTTCCTTAGGATGTCGAATTTGTCTCATATAAATTTCAGCTTCTGAAACTTCCTATAAAAAAAGTTAGAGTGCAAATTCCATGATTACCTATTTCAGATAGAAAAATCCCTACATGAGGAGGAAATGAGGATCACAATTTATATAAATGCTTAGGTTGAGAGGGTCTTCAACAACTGAACGTGGGAGGGATTTTGGGAGCTTAAAAATTATTAATTATTGACTTTTCAATGACCCATGCCACAACCCCATGGGGTTTTATCCCACTAAGTAGGGTTACAAACTTCAAACATCAATATCTCTCAAACCGTGAAGAATTACATGGCATGCCATATATCAATGGAAACATCTCGACAAGTAGAAGCCATAAAAAAACACTGATGCTTGGGTTGACATCAATGACAACCACTGATCAACAATATGCCCCTTTGGCATTGATGGAAACACAAGTACTCCCCCCATGATCATGACACCTCTTCCTACAACATTTTGTCCCCCTTTGACATCAATGGCAAAGGGTAACTCCCCTGACACACAACCATCATGCGGACCTGTACACACTTCCACTCCCCCTTTATATTTTTAATAAGGAAAATCTAATGAGAACTTGGGAGAATCCCAAGCTTCTGGCGAAGATATTCAAATGCTTCATGAGTACTCTTACGATAATCAACGCTTCCTACCCAATCTGCATTTGTAAAGACTTGAATAATGAGATTGTTACCGTTGGGATACCATAAGCCATATTCTGTTGTTCCCTTTAGATATCCAATAATTCTTTTGACGGCAATAATATGTGATTCTTTTGGTGCTGCTTGGAATCTTGCTACTTTTCCAACTGCTTGCATAACATCTGTCCGGGAGGCTGTTACATATAGAAGACTACCAATCGTAGATCTGTACAACCTATGATCCACATCCTTAGATGAGTCTTCTATGCTCAATTTGCAACCCGTTACGATCAGAGTAAGGATGGGTTACAATCTTCCATTTTAAATTTCTTGAGCATTTCCTTGATGTACTTGGATTGACATATAAATATTCCTTTCTCTTGCTGTGATATTTGAAGCCTTAAGATGTATGTCAGCTCACCAAGTAAAGACATCTCGAACTCACTTTGCATCTTTGTAGCAAAGTTCTTACTTAGTCAATCATCATTGCTACCAAATATTATATCATCCTCTTTAGCTATTTGACATGCTTTAGTTTCTTCATCCAGAACATATATGTCGTTTAGAGCTCGACATGTTGTAGCCACAATTTCACCATTCATGCCTTTCCTGATTTCACATTTTGTGGAGTTGAATAGTATTGTGTGTCCTTGATCACACATTTTTCCAACACTGAGTAGATTGTGATTCATGTTTTCAACCAATGGAACATTCTTGGCTAGAGCATCTTTGCTTCCAAGAGTGACGGTACCTAATCCTATAACATTTGAAGATCCATCATTTCCAAAGGACACAGTTCCATCCTTCTTCTCTTTCAGAGATAAAAATTTCTTTCTATCTCTAGTCATATGTGTTGAGAAACCGCTATCAACATACCACACATATTTGTTGTTTTGAGCCTTGAGAGTGAGAGCACAATTGTCAGTCTTCTTCTTCTTCCATGTTCATTCGTTATGTGGATTCGAAGATTATTTTGGAGGATTTTCAAGTCTGCAGTCTCTGGCTATGTGTCCAAAGTTTTGATATTTGTAACATTCAATGTTATTTATTGAATGTTCAAATCTATTTATGTTTCATTCAGCCCTGGGAGGTTCATATTTGATATATCTCCTGGAATTGTATTGGTTCCTAGGGTACGTGTGACATTCTACAGCTTTATGACCAAATTTTCCACATGAATAACAATAGCCATAAAAAATATGTTGGTACCTGGATGGAAAACTTCATCGAGGAATTGTCTTCCAAGGCTATTCTTGCGAATCTTTTCCAATGAATTCTACATGCATGTCAGATCTCATAGGTTCATTGTATTTTGGTGTAGAAGGTCCTACTTCTTCTTCTTTGTAACCGAGGCCAGTTATGTCGTTCTAAGATCGTTGATTGTTAACGATTTATTCCAATGCCCTTAAGTTGTTGGCATAGTTTTGGATAGTTTTTCCATTCTTCACTTCCTTATGCAGCAAGACTACTTCGACTTCTAATGCTTCCCTTTCTTGGTTGCTTTCTTCCAACTTATTTTGAAGTGACTCTTCAATACATTTGTGTTCTTCAACTTCAATTTTGATACCTTGAACTTGTTCTTCAAGTCGAATGGATCTTATCAGCCTTGAGCTCTTTTATAAGCTTGATTGTCTCCTTAGAAAATTCTTCTATGGTCACCCCTTCTTCGTCGTTGTTTGATACCTCTTGTTTAATGTGCTTGGCCATAAACAATACTTCCTCATTGGCTTCTTCTTCATTGTCATTGTCTTCATTGGATGATGAGCTATCTTCTTTAGAGAGAAATTTCCTTTTGAATCCTTTATTTTTTCTTTGCTTGTTGAATTTCTTAAATCCTTTCTTTTCTTTTGAGTTTTCATCACTTCTATTCGGACAATTTTCTGCAAAATGCCCAACCTCACCACAGCCGAAACATATCAATGGAAGTTTACCCTTGAATTTTCCCTTACCAATTTTTAGTTTTCTTGTAAAGTAAGCATATTCTCCATCTGAAAAACCTTCTTCATCATCTTCCTTTTCTTCACACTTACAGGTGCAGGTATATGCCTTTGAGAGTTGTTTCTTCTTATTGGTTTTCTTAGATGCAACGAATGCAGTTTCTAGATGTGAAGTACCATCTTATTCATCAAGTATAATTTCATATGCTATGACAACTCCATGTAATTCCTCTTTGCTGAGTTTGTATAGATTTTCAATATATTCTAAGACCGATACCTTTGGGTTGTGTTAGACTCGTATACCAATAGGTGTCATTTTTCATGATTGTCTTGATTGAACTATGGAATATGTTCAAACCTTTTTCTTGAGCAAAGGTGTTCCATATTCTTGAAAAACCAAAAAATCAAAAAATTTAAAAAATGTAAAGAGGGTATACCCTAAAAGAAAAATCAAAGGGTAAGAAAAATAAATTGGTCAAGAAAATGAAAGAAATGAACCCCAAGCAAAAATAGACCAAGGAAAGTGTGCAAATCCAAATGCCACTACTATTTCATTTTTGTAATAAAGCAATTGTGTGCAACTTGTCAAACTTTTGCCACAATTTATGAAGAGTCAAACTGTTTAAACTTGACTCATTCATTTTTCAATTTCATGTTGTAGAATAGAGAATAAATATCTGACCAAACAGTTTAATCTTGGCAGATAAGTAGATAGGTAGAGTTAATAAAAGGTGCTCAATAGTTTAATCTGAGCCCTTGGATATAATAAGGGTAGAATTAGATAGATTGGTCATGTAAAAAGAAAAAGGTTGATAAGGGTTTGCAAGTCCAAATGCACCCTAATAAAGAAGAGAAAATGGTAGTGTCAAGTAGATAGGGTAGGTAGATGGTATTGTAAAGTTTTATATGATGAATGATGGTGCTAAATATGTTAATCATTTACTTTCATCATAAGTACTGAAGCAGGAAATAAACTGGAAAATCACAGCAAGCAAAGTCAAAATCATTAACTTCCCACATCACTTTCCCCTTAAGTTTTTTACTAATTTCCCCAAAGTGCTAAGGTATTTGGAGATCAAAGGGGCTCAAGGCATTTCCTTGACTTTTGGAGGGACCAGACCCTTGGCCTAATGATCAAAAAGACCTAAGTACTTGAAGTTATTTATCATTATAATCATTCACTTTTAACATTTTCCTAAGTAAAATCCAATTTTACTTAGGAAAATCATGCCATATTTCATAAAATACCCTCAAAATTACTTGATATGCTATGTTTAAGTGTTGAAATTAAGATGATATCATTTACTTCAGAAATCTTCACTTTCTTAGTTATAGTTAAGTATTTTGAGTTTACCATGTCCCTTTGTCATATTGACTTCTGATTTATTTACTAAATCCCTAGTAAAAAGTCCTTATCTTATAGTACTTAAGTCCTTTTATCTAATATCCCAAAAACCCATCTATTAAGATTTTAACCAAAGTATTTATTTCCCCATGCATAAATAAAAAACCACATTATGTGCCCTTTGGTTAAATATATCATTATATAATAGTCCCGCCCCTTATGGTAATTGAATTGATCTAATTTCATTATCATATAATAAAAATATGAAAAAAAAAAAACATTAAACATATAATTCGTATGTTTAAAAACAAAAATAAACCAAAGTTTAATTAAAACTAAACTTTGGAGATCCCGCGCGCAAAATTTCTTACCCCGACCATTCACTATACCAAGGAGTTAATTAACCCTTCAGGTTAATTAATAACCAAACTCCCAACCAATCAAATCCTGCCCGGAGTGATTAATTAACGATAAATATGTCGGGCCCATGCCCTTTTACTTCCCACCATATCCCTGTCTTGTTCACCATCGCATCATCCGCCTACAGATCAACGCTCCACAGCGATTCCGCTAGCCTTCCAACGTCCGATATTTAACGCGCGGGGGCGTGGTGGTTTTGAAACCGTCCTCCGACCACGTGTCCATTGCCCAATGGAATCGTTGCCCTCGCGTTTAAAACCGCCATTGCCCATAAGCGTTTCGGAAATTACCGCTTACCGCCAGACCCCTGCCACATGTCATCCCGTACTGTTGGGAAAAATACTGAGAGGGGGGGGGGGGTGAATCAGTATTTACTGCATAATCAAATATTTTTACTTTTTCATTCTTTCAAAACCCATACGCTACTTTGCTGAAGCCAACTAGCGTATACACGCGGATATCCTTCATAAAACTCGCGTATACACAGATATCTAATTATGCCATTAGTTTTTCACTTATATCATTCCATCATTCATTCATTAGATGTTCTATAAAAAGTAAACATGTGCAGTTAGAACAGAATAAACCATCACACAAAGCATCACACATGAACACCAGGATTTTTAGGTGGAAACCCAAGTCGGGAGAAAACCACCGCTGCAGTTGCTCAGCCTTCAATATTTTATTATAGAGAAAACATATTACAACATATGTGTTGGCGCAGACTCCTACCAGCACGCAGGCACCCACCTGCGCTCGTTTACCAGCCTCTCCTGGAAGGGAGCTCCAACCCCCTGACTCGTTTACCAGCCTCTCCCGGAAGGGAGCTACGACCCCCTGATCTCGTTTACCAGCCTCTCCTGGAAGGGAGCTACAACCCCCTGACTGAAGGCTACAACCCTCAGCACCACCTTGGACCACGTTTCATCAATTTTCACACTAGATCCAACCACTTCAATAGAACACAACTTGCAGGCCACAATTCATCATATTTCCAGATCGAACCCTTTCCATACTTTTAAGCACAAACATACATTATCAACAGATACATACCAATTCAGACAACCCAGATCAGATAGCAGTAATATAGCAGAACAGATCAGATGTTTCATACCCCATGCTTCAGCAAACCCTAGTTTGCATACGCGCTTTCTCTTCACTGATGTCGCGTATATACGCGCTTCTGTCCACACAAACTAGCGTATACCTCGGTGTATATTTTATTGCGCATACGCGCTTTCTCTTCGCTGAAGCCACGTATATACGCGCTTCCTCCGCGGCGAAGTAGCGTATAGATCTTCAATCATTACAGAGCAGCATACTTCATCAGATCAGATATTCAGTTCAGATCTACCCTTTTGCTTCAGACATATGTTCGCTTGGATGCTCGCCTCATCACGGATCTAAGCCTTCCATAATCAGATCTAGCAAATACAAGGGAAATTCAGATCTAGATCCCCTTCTTCATCATTGGTGCATCATACATTCAGATTTATCATTCAAGTGTAACCCTTTCCATTCAGATATACTTCAGAGAGAAGTATTCATTCAAGCTCAGACATCTTGCACCCACACTCATATCATGCACAATGAATTTGTTCTCCTTATATAGGTTTATCCTTTTTCAATACCATGAGCCCCTTTTTCAATACCATGGGCCAAAACAATACCATGAGCCCAAAACTACCTGGACGGGGTAAATTAGGCAGATCATTACCCAATACCATGGGTCAATACCATGGTGGTTACCCTTGGTTTTGCACTTTTTGAGCGCTTTTTCCCATACGCGACTTGGAACGTTATTTTCCGCGTGCATACGCGACTTCCCTTAGACAGATCCGCGTATACAAAGAGACATACTCTTTTCATCATATTTTGATCACATTCTGAATTCCTTTCTTCATTGCCTTCTTTACACACTGTAGATACATCATGTTTTCTTCATCAAGAACATATTCTCTCTAGCACAACTTCATCAAGTAAGTTGTCATTATCTTCATCAAGTGGGTTGCCTTTCAAGGACAACACTCAGCATCATATTGTCAACAAACATCATATCACATCAGATTTACATCATTTATCAAGTTCATCAAGTCAAGCATAACTTCATCAGGTGGATTTCCATCAAGGACAACACATGTCAACAGTCGCATGTCTTCATCTTCATTCAGTGGGTTGCCATCAAGGACAACACTCTGCATCATATTTCCAACAATCTCCCCCTTTGGACTTGATGGCAACCATGATGGTGTTTGGTTACCACAACAGATAAGTACATTGACATCATGTCACTCTCCCAATTTTTTGACACCATTATCTGCATTCAAACACCATGTCACTCTCCCCCTTTGACATCAAGGGCAAAGGGCGGATCAAAACAACCAGTGGATCAAAACCAACACACTCTCCCCCTTTGACATCAAGGGCAACAGGCGGATCAAAAACCATCATACTCTCCCCCTTTTCTCCTCATGTGGAAGAAGCATTCCACAGATCTGATATGACCTGAAGTGGCCAAGCTCCCCCTGAATTCATGCTGAATCTTCAAACATATTTTCCAATGAAGTACATGACTCTATGACATTCCTATCACCAATGACTCATACTTACATCAAATATCCAACCAAGTGGATTTACATATGAGACTCAAGTACCCAAACAAGTGGGTTTACACATTTCAAATCAGCTACCCAACCAAGTGGGTTTACAAATTTGACTCAGCTACTCAACCAAGTGGGTTTACAAATTTGACAAGTCTTTACATGACTGAAAATTACAATTTACATCATGGGTCTCCACATGACCTTTTCATACAAATACAAATATGACTTTTCATAACCAATACCAAAAAGTCCTCAAGAAAGAGAACATATTTCAGAACCATCATAATGCCAACACTGCATTATACTCAGCAAAGCTAATGCTCCCCCTGAATCTGTGCAACCAAGAAATATTTCCAAAGACTAAGGCTCCCCCTTAGTTTGTGCATCCTGAAAACTTCCACCAACAAATCATCAAGGCATCTTCATCAAAACATTAGAAATAGAATTATGAGAACTGGAACACCACTAGAGATACCAAACAGCACTGCAGCTGTGCTGAAGAGAGCTGAACCAAGCAAAAATTGTCAGCAATCATGCATACGTGGTTTTCTGTGCATTAACTCGCGTACATACGCGACTGTGTTTCAGGAAACCCGCGTATCCCAAGCCATCTTCTAAAATTCAATCAGATCTGATTCTCTGTGAGGAAAATCCAGTGTTCAGCTTCTTTCTGAGATATTTGACTGCTTCCCTGGACTACAGATAGAACAGAGTAGTTGTGTCTTCAATCGTCATCCAATGGTGGTAGCATAAGCGCATTAGTAACCAAGTCTTCATATTCCGTGCAGCATCAATACATTCTTTTCAAGAGAAATTATCATAACAGAACAACATCTTCAAATAAGTGTCAAGCAATCATCCATGTGGTCCATCATCACCAAGATCTTCAAGATTTAACATGAAGTAACACATGTAGGCAAAAGATCTCAACCATAGTAACAAACTCTGCATGATCCATTCTTATTTCTGAATCAAACGACATCCAACTCATCCATGTGTGAGCATAAAGATACTTATTAGCAACCAGGACTCAAAATCTCATCATAATAAACCATGTACCAAGTCATCATCATTTGAGCATGAGTATCATAAAGACCAAAGAATAAGTAATCATATTGCCAACAATGCAATCATCAACCTGCTACTCCCCCTAAACCAATGCTATTGCTTAACTTGTGCAATCCTGAATACCTTTATCAGCAAGTCATCAGCAACCATCTTTGCATGATCTGTCCTTATCTCTGAATACTAAGACTTTCATCTCAGCAACGAATGTTCTTCATCATAAAGCAACCAGGCTTCATCCATAATCTTCAACACAAGAACCCATGTATCATTTCATTATCATGAGTATAACCAGAATAATGCTAACAGTGCAATCATCAGCAGTCAGACTGATGCTCCCCCTGGACCTCTGCTCCAGATCTTCAGCTATCAGATAAATTTCCCCATTATAAATGCATACGCGGCTGTGTCAACTGGAACTCGCGTATATACGTGACTTTGTTTCATAGAACCCGCGTATGGAAAGTGAAATATAGAAAATTTCACACCTTCATCTCCTCCTGCAAATTTACCTTATGTTCCTGTCTTTTCTTCACATCAGATGCACTGTCAGAAATACATATAACCAGAATAATCAAATCAACCATGAGAGACATCATACATTGCTCCCCCTATGACGATACATTACTAAATCTCATAGTGTATCCCACATCATTCCTGCAGTCAATCAGAGAAGTAAGCTTCAGAAGTGGATGACTGCAGTAGGGTCAGAATCCCTACGTTTCTGATTGGTCCTCCATCTTTTTCCAAATTTGCTTGAGCTTTCCAACTGTGTGCTGAAAATTGTCCACTTTCCCAGATCTGTTCATCCTGCATTCTTTTTCTACATGTCCATACTTGTTACAAGAATAACATCTCATGTGTCCAGAGAAATAAGCATAAGAATCATAATGAATATTTCTAATCTTACTCCTTTTGCAATCAACTGCTTTGTGACCATACTTGTTGCATGAAAAACAATATCCCTTGAAGAAACCAGAGTACCTTTCTATGTAGGATCTGTTAGTTTGTGGCTGAAATGATCTGCTCCTACAATTTGCTGCAACATGCCCATAATTATGACATTTAAAGCATTCAACGTTCTTGAATGAATTCCTTTGAGAATTCATGATTATTGGTTGATCTTTTGTTTCTTTCAACACATCAGATTTTGCATTGACATCTTCTGAATTTTTGGCACTTCCTTGTGAGCTAGATTCTCCTTTAACAGTTTCATGGAAACCAAGACCATGTTTGATAGCAGGAGACCTTTGATTACTCAGAATATTGTCCAAAATATTAGTACTATCATGAAACCTCAAAAATTTAACCTTTTCTTCTAATTTACCTTTGAGAATGTTTACCTCAACCTCCAAGGCTTGACATTGCTTTGTCATGCTTTCTTCTTTCCTTCTTCCATCTTCTACTTGATCCTTCAGATTTAGAATCTCTTCTTTCAACCAATTTTCGTTTTCTTCACATGTTTGTTGCAGCTCTTCATTCTTCTTATTTGATTTTTCCAGATATTCTTTGAGAGAGATGATTTCTGCTTCAAGGCCTTCCTTTTCAAATGACAGAGGTTCTTCATTCTTCTTATTTGATGCTTCAAGATCTATTTGTAGAAAGATGATTGCAGCTTCAAGTCCTTCATTCTTCTTGCTTGATTTTTCGAGATCTGCATTTAGATCGTTGATTTCTGCTTCTAGTTCTTTAATTCGATTGGATGCATAAGTATGAAACCTTTGATACTTTTCCACCTGTCCATTTAGCATTTATATTTGATCTTTCATTTGAGAGATCATCTCATTGTAGATAGCTTCGCTTTTATTAAATGATCTTTGTTGATCTTCAATTTTCTTGATAGCTTCCTTTAGATCCAAAACTTTACTTTTACTATCTTCACCATTGCATGCACAGGAAAGTGCATCACAAGAACAACAATCAATACTTGTTTCATCTTCTTCATTTTCTGCTGCACATGGTTTCTGAGATATCTCTTTTTCAGTAGCCTTCTTCTTTTGCTTCTTAGCCATGAGCACTTTCAGATCTTGGTCAGAATCTTCTTCATCTTCACTGGACACTTCATCATCATCTTCTTTTGCATAATAACTCTTTCTCTTCTCAAATTGTTTCCCTTTACCATGTTTTTCTCTATAAGGACATTTAGCAGCATAGTGACCAACTTTTCCACACTCAAAACATTTGAAGGGAAGCTTACCTTTGAATCTTCCGGTACCTAGTTGGAGCTTTCTCACGAAATTCGCTTCTTCTTCATCGGATATATAGCTGGATTCTTTGACAACTTCCTTTTCCTTTCCTTTTGTAGATGCCTTAAAAGCGGCTTCTCTTACTTGAGAAGGGCCTCCTTGTCTCATTTCAAAAGCAGTCAGAGTACCATGTAATTGAACAATAGTAAGCGATTGCAGATCTTGCCTTTCTTCAATAGCTGAAACTTTAGAGTCAAATTTTGAAGTCAATGATCTTAAGACCTTTTCCACCAGAGTAGTATCAGCTATGGTTTCACCCAAATTTCTCATTCGATTTACAATATCATCCAGACGAAGAAAGAAACAGGCAACACTCTCATCACTATGCATCTTCAAATTTTCATATTCAATTCTAAGAGTTTGGAGTTTTGCACTTTTTACCTTTGTGTCTCCTTCATAGCTTAGAATGATTTTGTCCCATGTGTCTTTTGCCGAATGTAGCTGCATCACTTTAGCAAATTCTGATTAAGACATGCTTCCCAATAAGACATTCACTTCTTTGGCATTGATTTCATACTTCTTTCTTTCAGCTGCATCAGTAGGAATACTTGCCGGGTATTGATAACCTTCTTCCACGATTGCCCATACATCTGCACCAAGACTTTGCAGATATGCTTTTGTACGTACCTTCCATAATATCAGATTGCTTCCATTGAATAGAGGTGGCTTTATAGACATTACTCCTTCTTGACTTCCCATTGCGACGGATCTCCTTTAAGCGATCAAGCTTTTGCACAAGGACCTGCTCCGATACCAATTGTTGGGAAAAATACTGAGAGGGGGGGGGGTGAATCAGTATTTACTGCATAATCAAATCTTTTTACTTTTTCAATCCTTTAAAACCCATACGCTACTTTGCTGAAGCCAACTAGCGTATACACGCGGATATCCTTCATAAAACTCGCGTATACACAGATATCTAATTATGCCATTAGTTTTTCACTTATATCATTCCATCATTCATTCATTAGATGTTCTATAAACAGTGAACATGTGCAGAATAAACCATCACACAAAGCATCACACATGAACACCAGGATTTTTAGGTGGAAACCCAAGTCGGGAGAAAACCACCGCTGCAGTTGCTCAGCCTTTAATATTTTATTATAGAGAAAACATCTTACAACATATGTGCTGGCGCAGACTTGACCAGCACGCAGGCACCCACCTGCGCTCGTTTACCAGCCTCTCCTGGAAGGGAGCTCCAACCCCCTGACTCGTTTACCAGCCTCACCTGGAAGGGAGCTACGACCCCCGATCTCGTTTACCAGCCTCACCTGGAAGGGAGCTACGACCCCCTGACTGAAGGCTACAACCCTCAGCACCACCTTGGACCACGTTTCATCAATTTTCACACTGGATCCAACAACTTCAATAGAACAACACTTGCCGGCCACAATTCATCATATTTCCAGACTGAACCCTTTTCATACTTTTAAGCACAAACATACATCATCAACAGATACATACCAATTCAGACAACCCAGATCAGATAGCAGTAATACAGCAGAACAGATCAGATGTTTCCTACCACTTGCTCCAACAAACCCTAGTTTGCATACGCGCTTTCCCTTCACTTATGTCGCGTATATACGCGCTTCTGTCCACACAAACCGGCGTATACCTCAGTGTATATTTTATTGCGCATACGCGCTTTCTCTTCGCTGAAGCTGCGTATATACGCGCTTCCTCCGCGGCGAAGTAGCGTATAGATCTTCAATCATTACAGAGCAGCATACTTCATCAGATCAGATATTCAGTTCAGATCTACCCTTTTGCTTTAGACAGATGTTCGCCTAGATGCTCGCCTCATCACAGATCTAAGCCTTCCATAATCAGATCTAGCAAATACAAGAGCAATTCAGATCTAGATCCCCTTCTTCATCATTGGTGCATCATACATTCGGATTTATCATTCAAGTGTAACCCTTTCCATTCAGATATACTTCAGAGAGAAGTATTCATTCAAGCTCAGACATCTTGCACCCACACTCATGATTTGCACAATGAATTTCTTCTCCTTATATAGGTTTATCCTTTTTCAATACCATGAGCCCCTTTTTTCAATACCATGGGCCAAAACAATACCATGAGCCCAAAACTACCTGGACGGGGTCAATTAGGCGGATCATTACCCAATACCATGGGTCAATACCATGGTGGTTACCCTTGGTTTTGCACTTTTTGAGCGCTTTAGCCCATACGCGACTTGGAACGCTATTTCCCGCGTGCATACGCGACTTCCCTTAGGCCAATTCGCGTATACAAAGAGACATACTCTTTTCATCATATTTTGAGCACATTCTGAATTCCTTCCTTCATTGCCTTCTGTACACATTGTAGAAACATCATAATTTCTTCATCAGGAACATTCTCTCAAGCACAACTTCATCAAGTAAGTTGTCATTATCTTCATCAAGTGGGTTGCTTTTCAAGGACAACACTCAGCATCATATTGTCAATAAACATCAGATTACCAAGTCCATCAAGTCAAGAATAACTTCATCAGGTGGATTGCCATCAAGGACAACACATGTCAACAGTCGCATGTCTTCATCTTCATTCAGTGGGTTGCCATCAAGGACAACACTCTGCATCATATTTCCAACACGTACCATAATGACGTCATTTCTCGATAAAATAAAAATCCCCTTTTGACTTTGGAAATAAAACAAAATTCGTGTTTTTTCCGTCATTTTCATTGCTGAAAGCGACTGCGCCTCCCATTGTGAAATTCAAATTTCCACTGAAAATTATTGTTCTATCCAATTTCGTTCGAGAATTCCGTTGGACCAGTGTTCGAGCATCTTCTTGCCACCACTTGATACCTGTTAAATCTTGTTAAATCCCAGTTTGCCTCCGAAAACAGGTATTTATTCTGTCGCGCCCCGAACTTTGAAAGAAACTCTGTGTTTTCGTTTTTCCACTGGATCAATGTTAAAATATTATCACTAAGATCATTCCCTGAGCTGTAAAACTGTGAAATTGTTCCCCCGAACCTGCAACTGTGCCAATTTCCCTCATTAAAACTGAAATCACGACATTTCTGTGAAGAAAACACATAAACTGCCATTTTGAACACACAAGAACCAAAATGGAAGCCCCGGCAGCCCTGAATGTAACCCCATTGAATGCCCCCCACAGAGAATTAGAATATTTGCCCTTAGTGGATAAGGACTTCCAAATTAAAGACGTAGTGTTTGATGAAAGCCCCCTTCGAAGTTATTGTCACTGCAGAGACGATTATTCAAAGGGATTGGATGTCATTGGGTTGTAGGAATCCAATTTCCCGAGATATCTCATCCCCTCAGTTCTTATTTTCCCAGAAATTATCCACTACTGCCATTCTAACTATGATCCAACTCAAAGAGCAGTAATGTCTCCTGACCATAGTGTTCTTTTCCCCATCACTCCTCAGGCCATCAATGCAATGCTACATTTTGAACCTCATCAAGAGCTAACTCCCTTGTCTATGGAAGAACTGATTGAAAAGTCTAATCAACTGTCTCCAGAAAAATTGAAATCCATTTGCCAAACTTTTATGTTGCCTGAACATCAACCTAAGAGGCCACCTCCATATGGTTTTGCTTACTTTAACAATTTGGGCAGACTTATCCTCAATATGATATCCTTTGTTATGGGTTTCAATACAAGTGAATATGTTGATGAAATAACCTTGGTATTGTTGTCTATATTTACTCCTGGGCAACCTCCTACAGTAAAATATGATTTTGCATCCTTCATTTCCAATAAAATCCATGACCAGTTCATGAGGCTAGATAATGAGCAAGTGTTCAAATATTCCTCAGTTATTTATCATCTCCTCATCTATTATCAATCAGAGAAGTTCCCCTTCCCTGTTAAAAAGCTTGATGCCAAGGGAAATCCTAGATCAGTTATTTTTTGGTCTGCCATAACTCATTCTTCCTATGAGTCTCCCTATTCCTATGCGGAGTTCATCGATCTTTTTGTATATCCTGCAACTACCTTGTTGACAGGAATTCCTCCTCCAAGGCTCAGTAATGAAATCAAGAAGACTTTGCAGCTTTCAAGGACATATAAAGTTGGAGACTGGTATTTATATAAAAACCATTCAGTCATCAGAATCTATGGATGTGAATTGCATCCATTCAAGTTGCCAAAATATGTGCCCATGAGACTTTTTGCCTTGGAATATTTCAGGAAAATGAATAATTCTGATATGATTCATTTTTGTAGTGTGAAAAAGAAAGCCCAACTCAGGATCAAAAGTCAATTAGGACCCTTCATATGCAACTCTAGAGATGGTGAACGAGAAGCAGAAGATATACTACAAATCCATTGCAAGTTCCAAAGAAGTTTCTGTTGGGTCCCTTATGATCCATTTAGTTTTATCTGTGATAAAAGAATGAAGAACAAATCTTCCCCTTATATTCACCACAGGATTCCTGATATAGAACAATATGCTAACCAAGATGAATGGGTGGAAGAAACACTAGTTGAGGAAGAAAGTGAAGAAGACAAAATGAACAAAATTATGAAAGACCTTGAGAAAAACTTTGACTTAGAATATTTTGCACAAGTGCAGGTACCTCACATTGGCACTTCTTCAGCAGGAAATCTGCAATAGGGATTACAGGAAAGCAGTCCATCTATTGCAGTAGAGTCAAAAGGCAAAGGAAAGGAACCCGAAATACAGGTCATTGAAACTTTTGTCATGGCAGAGAAACCTCAAACCTCCAAGGCACCAGATCAGACACAGGTTTCTCCTACTCAAGTAAATCATCTTGAAGTTTCAGAGTTACAAACTCCATCTAAGATGGAAATAGGTAAGAAAAGACAGGCTCCAGATCCTTCTCCTCCCAAAGAGTCCTCAGAGCTACATCAAGCCAAAAAACAGAAACCCGATCCACTCCCGGAAGTGGAAGTTATAGATGAGATGTTTGATGATGGAAGAGAAGATAGTCAACTGACTGGCACAACAAGTGAAGCACATACAGGCCACAAAGGAAAAGAATTGCAAAAACAGTTAAGTACTGAAGTATCTTCTTTTAAACCACCAAAAACAGATACAGGTGATATAAAAAGAACTTTCATTAATATAAAGGCAAAGAATGATCCATTGAGAATGAAGGTTTATGATCAATATCTGAAAATGGCTCCACATAATCAGGAAAGGTTAATGTCAGCATTTGACATTCAACAAGGAAAAATGATGATGAGTCATTTTAAATCCAAGGTTCCCAAACCCATGACAGCAGCTGATTATATTAGGACCAATTTGAGGTCCTGGCAAAAGACATTCATCCCTTGGACCAGATAGAGCTGCATAAACAAACTGGGGAAATGGTTTATTCCACTCTTACTGATAAGGCCATGGCAGCCCTAAGGCTGCAAGATTCTTTAAATAACACAAGCACCCAATTGTAAGTTGAAAAGGCCTCTTCTCAGGCCAAAGATAACATAATAAAGTCTCTGGAAGACATAATTATTAGTTTGGGTCACAACCCCAAAGATATCAAAAGCATTGAGGCACTAATCAAAAAGAAAGATGATGATATTGTTGCACTAAGAAAGCAGCTGAAATTACCAGCCTCAAGACATCCCCAGACCCAAGAAGTTTTGAAGGAGAATTCACAGGAAGAGATAATGGAGTTGCTCTTAAAAATGACTAAGCAACTGAGTGAAACAGAGAAAGAATTGGAACAAGCTTTACAAGAGAAGGAAGCTATCATGCAGGCATCAATCACAGAAGCTACTACAACTACAGGTACTACAACAACAGATCAACAAACAGAATCAGCACAGGTAGACACTTCTGGTTTAAGTTCTGATGAATTGGTAAAACAAATGGAAAGTTTAAAACTCGGGGTCACAGAACTTAAAACCACAAAATTGCAGTTAGAAAACTTGGAGCAGAAATATGATATGTCCAAAAGAACTGTTGCAGATAATACCAGGGAAATTAAAAGATTGGAAAAATTGGTTAAGGCTTTAGAAAAAGATCTTTCATTAGAAAATCCTTTGAGAGAAATAAACGAAATTCTTTGGAATAATATAATTGATTCAATAAAAAGTATTTGGACTTTTGTTCAAACAATCTTTGAACAAAATGACTTGATCAAAGTAGCTCAGGAAGAAATAGCCAAAACAAGAGATGAATTAAAGAGCAGACCTGAGCAAGCCAGTCAACTTATACAGTTTCTGAACACACGGACTAAGCAACAGCTTTCAAAGTTAGGAATTGATGATAGGACAGGCACTCTCTTAGAAATAAAAAGAGTTTTTACCAAAAGAACTCTTATGCAGAATTTGGAAAGGAAGTGTTCAGACATACAAGAAGAAATCAATGCTTTTAAAGGGAAATTTCAGGTTTTATTAGACAATGGGTTACCCAGTCCTATGCTAGCAGGTGACAAGATAATGGACCTGGAAACCTATGTTACTAAGATAGACATACATGCTCATAACACAACTGTTATTTCTATCAATGCATCACAAGCAACATTGCCAACAGGGAGGAATCTCTATGATAGATTGAAGAATTTGTTTCATCTGGAGCATGAAATAAAGTATTTGTTCCCTAGTCAACCCACCTTTTATAGATACACAGAGGCCGATGAGACATTGAGAAAACTTAAAAGAACCATAATAGCAGAAGATCAATGGTGGGACGACTTATTGGAAATTTTGTAAAATTTATCTTCAGATAGAAAATTTGATCTTTTTACCATTATGTAAAGGATAAATAATGAGCATAGATTAAAGAGTATCAGTTGAACAGGTTAAAGAGTATCCGTAGAAACAAAGAGTATCAGACAAGCAAAGGAATTACTCAAAGGGACAGCACCAAGCCCTATTATAGCACCTACCTCCAGCACATCCACGAAGGAAGGAAACAACACATCAGCAGTTACTTGTCATTCTGTCTACGAGACCATTTGTCTCCTTTTTATTTGTAAATTACTCCTTAGTCACCCTAGATTATTGGCTAGGTTAGTGTGAGATATTTTTAATCATTTTTTGTATAAATAAACCCTCAAAGAGAGTGTTGAGGGTGGATTCTATTATTTGGCTGTGACATTGAGGTTTTTGGAATAAAAAGTGTTTTGGAGAAATTTATTTGTGGCTTACTGGATGACAATTTGAAGCTCAGGACTTTTTGCAGGATTCATGTGTCGGACTGCAGTTCAATAAGTCTTTCTATCCTATGTTTTAAGTTTTATATTTGTTTATAATATCATTATTTCCATTTCTAAATAATTTACATAAAGGATTGAATCAGAATTTACTTAATTGTACTCTGATTTCAGATGTGATTATTCTTAATGTTTTCCTCTAAATTGGTTATAAGCATGAATTCTTAAATGCTCTTTCTTTGCTAATTTAAACATTCTTGATTACTATAATAAAGAATTCTTCATTGCTCTTTGTTTGTAATCATTTCATTTCTTTCTTTTGAACATGGTGAAAGATTCTTAGCTGTCTTTCATCCCTTCAAAATCATCCCATCCACTTTAAATTTTAAGGATTGTTCTCTGTCTAGCTATCTTGCCCTGTAAAGCCATCTTGTGTGTAGAATAGAAATCCATTAAAGCCATCCTTTGACTCCATAGCCCAATGGACTGAAAACTTTCAACCGTGCCCTTATTTTGTGAATTCCACCATTTTTCAAAACAAACTCTTGGATCTATACCTAGCCTAAAACCTTCTAAGAACAAAGATAAATCATAAAGAGAGAGCCCTCTCTGGATGCAGATTGGCTAGATTCTGCATCTGAAGGTTGGTTTGTGGTTACCTCGGGTATACTTTCCTTTTCCACAACTTCAAGGAAAAACTGAGTGATAACATAGTGGCGACCATACTGGGGATCTGAATCATTTTATTGATACTATTGTTTGATTTATAAGCTATAGACAGAGTCTGAAGATCAGCCAGGTAGCCTTTGAAATGCTTTTGCTCTGCAACTGCATAGTAAACAAATGCTGCTTCAGTCTATCTCTGGTTTAGCTTATAAATTGAACTTTGGATTCAAACATTCAATCAGATTCTCTTGTTTAATAAATCTTTGAGAAAATTTTAATTAAAAATCTTAAATTTCTTAAAGAAATCATAGAAGTTGTTTTGAAAATTCATAAAAAAATAAAATAATCATAAAATATTCAAAATTTGGTTTCCTGAAGAACTAACTTTTTCTTCATAATTGTTTTACAGGTTTAGATCTGATCTATGATGGTGGACAGGGATCAGACACACAAAGGTTAAAATCATCCACCTGGCGACTCCAAATCAATTTCAGAATCAAGACTCCACTGGAGGAATGAACCTCAAAGAACAATATGGAAAGATCAAGCTTTCAACTTGGATTGTTATCCAAGACATTATGTTCTTTCTAAATTGATAGAGTTTTCCAATGTATATTGTATTTTAGAGAAGATCTTAGAGTAGTTTTTAATTTATCTCTTTTGAAAATTGTAAATATAAAATCACCATGCACATTTGAGCATCATTCTTTTGACTCTTTTGATATCAATTTCCAATCAAGACACTGTTGATCAGAGATCCATAGCTTGAAGTTTCAGAGCAATTCCACAACCAAATAATCTATATTCCAAAGCATTAATAGTGATACTGGATGACAGGGTTTGTGGAAAATCTTTCATTTGATGAAATTTTAAATGAATTCAGGGATGAGTTATCAAAAATTCAGTTTGATGAGGATTTTCTAAGAGCTTTCTTTCTTCTTTTTAAATCAAGAAAATGTTCTCCTCGAGTTAAAAAATGGCTTCTTGATATAATTTCTGAAAATTATGAAAATGAAATCAAACTTTTGCATTCTCAAATTCAGTCATACAATTTCCGAAATCCTAAAGAATTCTTTGAAAATCTTCTTTCTCCAAAGCAAGAGGAAATTGTACTATCTTTTGACTTGCATATTGAAGATGATTATTCTTTCAAACACAAGATTGAAGAAATAAGTTCATGGTCTAATATTCATAATTCAATTGAACAATTAGTCATTGAAGGCCTAGAAGTAAATAACATACATCATGCTTTTAATGATCCTATAGCAAATTATATGGATAATATTTTTACCTCAAATCTGCAAACATGTTTTATCTATGAGGATCAAATATATCAACAATTGCCATTTCACATCTTATCGTTGATTATAAAGGCACATGATCATAACATACTTCCAATTTTGATCACAAGCAATCAAGTTAACCATTTATTGTTACATCTACTTGATTGGCTTCATTGGCATTTTTGTATTACCTGATTCAATAAGATTTTTAGTAGATTAAAGTAGGTAAATGAGTGCTAATAAGCTCAGAATTTTGAGCATTTTTTTTAGTTTTTCAATTTTCAGCTAGTTTTTCATTAAGTTGGTTTGAAATTTTTTGTGTTTTGTTTTAGTTTTAGATCAGATTTCAGGTTGTAGAAAAAGGACTATATTCAATTCAAGTTTTTCAACCACAACAAATTCATGTTTGGGATTGGAACAAGGCAGAAAATTCCTAACTGGGCAACAAAGTTTTAAGTTTTGAGTGGATAGTAACTTACTGGAGTTGAAGCCCGAAGTGAAGGCCCTAAGCTTTAGAAGTTTTACTATCATATATACAATAAAGCTACTAGAAGAAGGAGATTACATGGTTTAGTTTGAAGACATTTTGAGGCAACTGACCTGCTATTCTTGACTTTTCACAAGGAAAAGCCATCCCCAAGTGGAGCCAGTGTTAGACTCCTATACCAATAGGTGTCATTTTTCATGATTGTCTTGATTGAACTATGGAATATGTTCAAACCTTTTTCTTGAGAAAAGGTGTTCCATATTCTTGAAAAAAAACAAAAAATCAAAAAATTTAAAAGATGTAAAGAGGGTATACCCTAAAAGAAAAATCAAAGGGTAACAAAAATAAATTGGTCAGAAAAGTGAAAGAAATGAACCCCAAACAAAAAATAGACCAAGGAAAGTGTGCAAACCCAAATGCCACTACTATTTCATTTTGTAATAAAGCAATTGTGTGCAGCTTGTCAAACTTTGCCACAATTTATGAAGGGTCAAACTGTTTAAACTTGACTTATTCATATTTCAATTTCATGTTATAGAATAGAGAATAAATATCTGACCAAACAGTTTAATCTTGGTAGATAAGTAGATAGGTAGAGTTAATAAAAGGTGCTCAACAGTTTAATCTGAGCCCTTGGATGTAATAAGGGTAGAATTAGATAGATTGGTCATGTAAAAAGAAAAAGGTTGATAAGGGTTTGCAAGTCCAAATGCACCCTAATAAAGAAGAGAAAATGGTAGTGTCAAGTAGATAGGGTAGGTAGATGGTATTGTAAAGTTTTATATGATGAATGATGGTGCTAAATATGTTAATCCTTTACTTTCATCATAAGTACTAAAGCAGGAAATACACTGGAAAATCACAGCAAGCAAAGTCAAAATCATTAACTTCCCACATCACTTTCCCCTTAAGTTTTTTACTAATTTCCCCAAAGTGCTAAGGTATTTGGAGATCAAAGGGGCTCAAGGCATTTCCTTGACTTTTGGAGGGACCGGACCCTCAGCCTAATGATCAAAAATACCTAAGTACTTGAAGTTATTTATCATTATAATCATTCACTTTTAACATTTTCCTAAGTAAAATCCAATTTTACTTAGGAAAATCATGCCATATTTCATAAAATACCCTCAAAATTACTTGCTATGCTATGTTTAAGTGTTGAAATTAAGATGATATCATTTACTTCAGAAATCTTCACTTTCTTAATTATAGTTAAGTATTTTGAGTTTACCATGTCCCTTTGTCATATTGACTTCTGATTTATTTACTAAATCCCTAGTAAAAAGTCCTTATCTTATAGTACTTAACTCCTTTTATCTAATATCCCAAAAACCCATCTATTAAGATTTTAACCAAAGTATTTATTTCCCCATGCATAAATAAAAAACCACATTATGTGCCCTTTGGTTAAATATATCATTATATAATAGTCCCGCCCCTTATGGTAATTGAATTGATCTAATTTCATTATCATATAATAAAAATATGAAAAAAAAACATTAAACGTATAATTCATATGTTTAAAAACAAAAATAAATCAAAGTTTAATTAAAACTAAACTTTGGAAATCCCGCGCGCAAAATTTCTTACCCCGACCATTCACTATACCAAGGAGTTAATTAACCCTCCAGGTTAATTAATAACCAAACTCCCAACCAATCAAATCCCGCCCGGAGTGATTAATTAACGATAAATATGTCGGGCCCATGCCCTTTTACTTCCCACCGTATCCATGTCTTGTTAACCATCGGATCATCCGCCTACAGATCAACACTCCACAGCGATTCCGCTATCCTTCCAACGTCTGATATTTAACGCGCGGGGGCGTGGTGGTTTTGAAACCGTCCTCCAACCACGTGTCCATTGCCCAATGGAATCGTTGCCCTCGCGTTTAAAACCGCCATTGCCCATAAGCGGTGCGGAAATTACCGCTTACCGCCAGACCCCTGCCACATGTCATCCCGTACCATAATGACGTCATTCCTCGATAAAATAAAAATCCCCTTTTGACTTTGGAAATAAAACAAAATTCGTGTTTTTTCCGTCATTTTCATTGCTGAAAGCGATTGCGCCTCCCATTGTGAAATTCAAATTTCCACTGAAAATTATTGTTCTATCCAATTTCGTTCGAGAATTCCGTTGGACCAGTGTTCGAGCATCTTCTTGCCACCACTTCATACCTGTTAAATCCTGTTAAATCCCAGTTTGCCTCCGAAAACAGGTATTTATTCTGTCGCGCCCCGAACTTTGAAAGAAACTCTGTGTTTTCGTTTTTCCACTGGATCAGTGTTAAAATCTTATCACTAAGATCATTCCCTGAGCTGTAAAACTGTGAAATTGTTCCCCCGAACCTGCAACTGTGCCAATTTCCCTCATTAAAACTGAAATCACGACATTTCTGTGAAGAAAACTCATAAACTGCCATTTTGAACACACAAGAACCAAAATGGAAGCCCCGACAGCCCTAAATGTAACCCCATTGAATGCCCCCCACAGAGAATTAGAATATTTGCCCTTAGTGGATAAGGACTTCCAAATTAAAGACTTAGTGTTTGATGAAAGCCCCCTTCGAAGTTATTGTCGCTGCAGAGACGATTATTCGAAGGGATTGGATGTCATTGGGTTGTGGGAATCCAATTTCTCGAGATATCTCATCCCCTCAGTTCTTATTTTCCCAGAAATTATCCACTACTGCCATTCTAACTATGATCCAACTCAAAGAGCAATAATGTCTCCTGACCAGAGTGTTCTTTTCCCCATCACTCCTCAGGCCATCAATGCAATGCTACATTTTGAACCTCATCAAGAGCTAACTCCCTTGTCTATGGAAGAACTGATTGAAAAGTCTAATCAACTGTCTCCAGAAAAATTGAAATCCATTTGCCAAACATTTATGTTGCCTGAACATCAACCTAAGAGGCCACCTCCATATGGTTTTTCTTACTTTAACAAGTTGGGCAGACTCATCCTCAATATGATATCCTTTGTTATGGGTTTCAATACAAGTGAATATGTTGATGAAATAACCTTGGTATTGTTGTCTATCTTTACTCCTGGGCAACCTCCTGCAGTAAAATATGATTTTGAATCCTTGATTTCCAATAAAATCCATGACCAGTTCATGAGGCTAGATAATGAGAAAGTGTTCAAATATTCCTCAGTTATTTATCATCTCCTCATCTATTATCAATCAGAGAAGTTCCCCTTCCCTGTTAAAAAGCTTGATGCCAAGGGAAATCCTAGATCAGTTATTTTTTGGTCTGCCATAACTCATTCTTCCTATGAGTCTCCCTATTCCTATGCGGAGTTCATCGATCTTTTTGTATATCCTGCAACTACCTTGTTGACAGGAATTCCTCCTCCAAGGCTCAGTAATGAAATCAAGAAGACTTTGCAGCTTTCAAGGACATATAAAGTTGGAGATTGGTATTTATATCAAAACCATTCAGTCATCAGAATCTATGGATGTGAATTGCATCCATTCAAGTTGCCAAAATATGTGCCCATGAGACTTTTTGCCTTGGAATATTTCAGGAAAATGAATAATTCTGATATGATTCATTTTTGTAGTGTGAAAAAGAAAGCCCAACTCAGGATCAAAAGTCAATTAGGACCCTTCATATACAACTCTAGAGATGCTAAACAAGAAGCAGAAGATATACTACAAAGCCATTGCAAGTTGCAAAGAAGTTTCCGTTGGGTCCCTTATGATCCATTTAGTTTTATCTGTGATAAAAGAATGAAGAACAAATCTTCCCCTTATATTCACCACAGGATTCCTGATATAGAACAATATGCTAACCAAGATGAATGGGTGGAAGAAACACTAGTTGAAGAAGAAAATGAAGAGGAAAAAATGAATAAAATTATGAAAGATCTTAAGAAGAAATATGACCTAGAATCTTATGGTCAAGTGCAGGTATCTAACATTGGCACTTCTTCAGCAGCAAATCTACAACGGGGATTACGAGAAGCCGATCCATCTGTTAGGCAGGTCAAAAGGCAAGAGGAAAGAAAAAGACACCGAAATACGAGGGTCATTGAAACTTTGTCATCGCGGAAGAAACCTCCAAACCTCCGAGCACCCGGTCCGGACACGAGGTTTCTCCTACTCAAGTAAATCATCCTGAAGTTTCAGAGTTACAAACTCCATCTAAGATGGAAATAGGTAAGAAAAGAAAGGCTCCAGATCCTACTCCTCCCAAAGAGTCCTCAGAGCTACATCAAGCCAAAAAACAGAAACCCGATCCACTCCCAGAAGTGGAAGTTATAGATGAGATGTTTGATGATGGAAGAGAAGATAGTCAACTGACTGGCACAGCAAATGAAACACATACAGGCCACAAAGGAAAAGAATTGCAAAAACAGTTAAGTACTGAAGTATCTTCTTTTAAACCACCAAAAACAGATACAGGTGATATAAAAAGAACTTTCTGGTAATGGTAAAATCCATTGAGAATGAAGGTTTATGATCAATATGCGAAAATGGCTCCATAATCGAAAATTAATGTCGAAGCGTTGACAGCAATTGGTAGATATTGATGTTCGTTACATTTTAAATCAAGGTACCCAAACCCAGCAACCGGTGATTATATTAGGACCAATTTTGAGGTCCTAGAAAAAGACATTCATCCCTTGGACCAGATAGAGCTGCATAAACAAACTGGGGAAATGGTGTATTCCACTCTTACTAATAAGGCCATGACAGGCCTAAGGCTGCAAGATTCTTTAAATAACACAAGCACCCAATTGCAAGTTGAAAAGGCCTCTTCTCAGGCCAAATATAACCGAATAAATTCTCTGGAAGACATAATTATTAGTTTGGGTCACAACCCCAAAGATATCAAAAGCATTGAGGCACTAATCAAAAAGAAAGATGATGATATTGCTGCACTGAGAAAGCAGCTGAAATTACCAGCCTCAAGACATCCCCAGACCCAAGAAGTTTTGAAGGAGAGTTCACAGGAAGAGATAATGGAGTTGCTCTTAAAAATGACTGAGCAACTGAGTGAAACAGACAAAGAATTGGAACAAGCTTTACAAGAGAAGGAAGCTATCATCTGACGAAGCATCAATCGGAAGGCTACTACAACGCTACGGAGTGCACAACAACGGATCATGAATAGAATCGACACGGATGAACACTTAGGTTTAAGTTCTGATGGTCTGGTAAAACATTTGCCAAGGTTTAAAACTCGGGGTCAATAGAACTTAAAACCACAAAATTGCGATTCTGAGAAAACTTGGAGCAGAAATATGATATTATCCCAAAAACATTGCGAGATAATGAGGAAATTAAAAGATTGGAGAAAAATTGGTTAAGGCTTTAGAAAAAGATATTTCATTAGAAAACCTTTGAGAGAAATAAACAAAATTCTTTGGAATAACATAATTGATTCAATAAAAAGTAATACAGTTTTGTTCCGTCGTCTTTAGGCAAATAAAGCTTGATCAAAATCGCTCGAGAAGAAATAGCTAGCGAGAATGAATTAAAACGGACACGAACGAAACTGATCCAACATACGATTTCTGAACACCCAGACTAAGCAACAGCTTTTAGAGTTAGGAATTGATGACAGGACAGGCACTATCTTAGAAATAAAAAGAGTTTTTACCAAAAGAACTCTTATGCAGAATTTCAAAAGGAAGTGCTCATATATGCTAGAAGAAATCAATGTTTTTAAAGGAAAATTTCAGGTTTTATTAGACAATGGGTTACCCAGTCCTATACTAGTAGGTGACAAGATAATGGACCTGGAAACCTATGTTACTAAAATAGACATACATGCTCATAACACAACTGTTATTTCTATCAATGCATCCCTGACAACATTGTAGCAGTCTATGATAGATTGAAGAAATTTGTTTCATCTTGAGCAGGAAATAAAGTATTTGTTCCCTAATCAGCCCACTTTTTACAGATACACAGAGGCTGATGAAAAATTAAGAAAACTTAAAAGAACCATAATAGCATAAGATCAATGGTGGGAAGACTTATTGGACATTTTATGAAATTTATCTTCAGGTTGAGAATTTTATCTTTTTACTATCATGTAAAGGATAAATAATGAGCACATATTAAAGAGTATCAGTTGGGCAGTTGAAAGAGTATCAGTAGAAACAAAGAGTATCAAACAAGCAAAAGAGTTACTCAAAGGGACAACATCGAGCCCTATTATAGCACCTGCCTCCAGCACATCCACATAATAAGGGAACAACACACCAGCAATTACTTTTTGTTCTATCTACGAGACCATTTGTCTCCTTTTTATTGTAACTTATTCATTAGCCACCCTAGATTAGTGGCTAGGTTAGTGTGAGATATTTTCAATCATTTTTTGTATAAATAAACCCTCAAAGAGAGTATTGAGGGTGGATTCTACTACTTTGCTGTGACATTGATATTTTTGGAATAAAAGTGTTTTGGAGAAATTTACTTGTGGCTTGCTGGATGACAATTTGAAGCTCAAGACTTTTTGCAGGATTCATGTGTCGGACTGCAGTTCAATAAGTCTTTCTACCCTATGTCTTAAGTTTTATATCAGTTTATAATATCATTATGTCCATTTCTAAATAATTTACATAAAGGATTGAATCAGAATTTACTTAATTGTACTCTGATTTCAGATGTGATTGTTCTTAATGTTTTCCTCTAAATTAGTTATAAGCATGAATTCTTAAATGCTCTTGCTTTTCTAATTTAAACATTGTTGACTACTATAATAAAGAATTCTTCATTGCTCTTTGTTTGTAGTCATCTCATTTCTTTCTTTTGAACATGGTGAAAGATTCTTAGCTGCCTTTCATCCCTTCAAAATCATCCCATCCACTTTAAATTTTAAGAATTGTTCTCTGTCTAGCTACCTTGCCCTGTAAAGCCATCTTGTGTGTAGAATAGAAATCCAGTAAAGCCATCCTTTGACTCCATAGCCCAATGGACTGAAAACTTTCAACCTTGCCCTTAGTTTGAGGATTCCACCATTTTTCAAACAAACTCTTGGATCTATAACTAGCCTAAAACCTTCTAAGAACAAAGATAAATCATAAAGAGAGAGCCCTCTCTGGATGCAGATTGGCTAGATTCTGCATCTGAAGTTTGGTTTGTGGTTACCTCGGGTATACTTTCCTTTTCCACAACTTCAAGGAAAACCTGAGTGATAACAGGTTGAATCTCCTTAGTAACGTTTTGAAAATCTTCTGTATAATATTCTTCTCACCAACAGGCTCTCCCAATCCTTCCAGAGCATTGGTTATTTCATCAACATGTTGGAAGTATGCAGCAATGTTGTTATCTTCTTTCATTCTGAGTTGCTCAAATTTTTCTCTGTAGATTTGAAGCTTTGCTTCTTTAACATTTGAGTCACCTGCATATATATTCTCAAGTTTGTCCCATACATTTTTGGTGGTTTTATAGCCCAAAACCTTATGATAGCAGACTCAATAAGTCCACTGAGAATAATACTCTTTGCTTTTGCATCATTTACCAAATTATTCTTACATTTTTCATCTGCGGTTGATGTAAATCCATTTTGAACAGTGTCTCATACTTCATAACCTTGTGCCAAGAGATAGACCTCCATTCTTCCTTTCCAGAGTGAAAAATTATTTTCATTGAATAGAGGTACACCATTCTTGGTATGCTCCATGACCACCTTCCAGCTACTAAACTGCTATTGAAGGAACCAATCTCTCATACCAATTGTTGGAAATACTAAGAGGGGGGGGGTGAATCGGTATTCCTTTCAATTATTAATCTTTTAGAGCATTAGTTAATGTTCAATTATTATCAATGTTTGTACAATGATCGCAGTAAATAAAAGGAACACAACTACACACAGTTTTTAAGGTGGAAACCCTCTCTGGGACAAAAACCACCTAAATGCTTTTCTAATAATTCTTTAATATTCAACTCCAATTGAAAATAAATCTCCAACATCCTAGAATCTAGAAAATACATAGTTAGATGAATAAATGGGTAAGGAGACCCATAAATATTTTTAGCAGCAATAAAAACCCTCTTAATGGGGAAAGGGATCATATTCACAGCTGGATAAAACACCTTCATGTGTGAACAAGGGCTAAATGCATGTGGACAAAGTCAATTTTGACCAAGTCAACCAAGCTAGTATGGAGGATGTGAAACATTAATGAAGATAACGCAGTAGGAATATGAATCTATTTAGATAGTTATAATAAAGCCACCTTGAGTGTGGAAGAAGACAATGCATGGATATCCAGTCAATATTGACCAAAAACATCAGCGCTGTTATGGAGGAGTGGTATTGATGATGGGACAGCATAGTTTTGGAGGGAGATTCATTGCATGAATATGGAAACCCTAATGAGTGGGACCCAAGGTGAGAAGGCTCACATTGCTTATAAGGAAGAGGATGGCAGCCATATGGGGTTAGCTTATGATTATTATTTTCTAATATATGGTTTGTTTAGACATATTTCTTTCTCTGGTTGTTTAGTTGAGATAGAGTGTTGTTTAGCATAGGGTGTTCCTGATCAGGAATCCCACCTCTTCCATTAAGTAGCTCTTGGAGGATTCTTGCACCATATTTTCCACTATCTGGCTTGAGGCCAAGCTTCATCTTCCTTTGATAGTGCATATCCTATTGAGGGTTTGTCTGTTGTAGTAAGTTGCAGCAAGTGGAAGCTAGATCTTTAGATCTAGTCCATTTCAGTGCTTCATTTCAATGGAGGAGGGTTCTAATCCATTGGAAGGACAGTATTGAAGGTATTGAGATATATTTTCATATCTTGGGTGTATGCCAACAGTATTTTGTCCCCTATAGCGTAGAATAAGTCCAAATCTGTGTAATTTCTAAAGGAGTTGCAACAGGGTGATTCAATGCACCATTTGGAGAGCTAATTTTCTGAGTGTTGGGGATCTGCCCTTCACTTTGGAGATCTGTTGGAGGAGATAATTTTCTTGTTTATATCAGATCAGATCCACTTTCTAGATCTAAATATTTCCATAGATCTGCAGTCTTAGATATCATATCTACACTTTGTACATGGTGTTTTGCTGAAAACCCCAAGGGGGATTGATAAAGCAGCTTGTATAGTGCATGTATCTGCTATAGATCTAAATTTTTGTCCACATACTTGCTCTAGATCTGATTTACAACCTACTGCTATTGCAGAGGTAATAAAATAACGTTGTCATGGTATTCCAGCTTTCATACATCGTTGAAATCCCTATTTTTTCATGATTTTGGGCTATTTAAGCATGGGAGACCTGTTTAACTATGTAATAGTGATGTGTTTCTGATTTCCTTTTAGATTTGAGTGTTATAATATCATATCTAAGGAATAATTGAGCTGTAATTGAAATTTATTGCATATATTTCTAATAATTGTGTTATTTATGCATTTTGTTGAGTTTTCCCATTTGGGAATATTACAGTGGTATCAGAGCAGGATCTTTGGCTCAGTCTGTGCGTTTTCAACCAAGATTCTATAAGAAGAAGAAGATAAGGAGAAAGAGATAAAAATGATGGGAGGAATGAGTTTAATCTCATCTCTTTTCCGATCTAAGAAGGACCTCACCAAGGAGTTCAAGCAAAGAAGAAGGAAGGAAAGAAGTGAAACCACGTTAGGGTTTCAAGATGAGGAAGGTCCATGTACTTCCTATCAGCAAAAAGAAGATCCAGTATTTCATAGAGCTCCAAAGAAACCTTCTATGCCCTTTTAATTTGAAGACAAGAGGCATAGAGATGGGGGAAACTCATATCATGAAATTCTAAGTGAATATCTTGCAGAATATAAGTCTCAACCTAGAGCTATCAAGAAGAATCTAACTCTTCCACTGTTCATTCAGCTCAAAGAGGAAAGGAGACCTTGAAGCAATAGAAGAATGAAGGGCAATGAAGGGCAATAAATTTCTATTGTCTACCTTTGAGGGGTCATCCTCATGCACAGCAAAGGCTTGGGGAAAGAATTTGGATGTATTTTTTTCTGCTACATTGAGTAGTAGAGAAAGAAGTTGTTGAGATTGCAGCGCTGCACCTTGAGGGTGAAGCAAGCATTTGGTGGTTCAGCGATTTGAGTCATGCAAAGGTGATTGCATATGCAAATTTTACTCAAAGGTTAATCAATAATTTTGACAAGAAGAAATCAGAGGAGAAGAAGCCTTCACCACCACTTACTGCAGGAGCACTTGTTTCAGGAGGAATTCCACTTGCACCTTTGCAAAGTGATCTTGATCTCTTGACATCTAGAGTGCCATGCACCATTCTGGAGATGCATGAAGAAGAGGAGACTTGTACCAGCGTTGATGAAGCCATAAAAGAGCATACATCATCATCAATAGTTGGAGAAGCCATCACACCAGAAGGAGGAACCCTTGTAGATGTACAAGATGTTCCCAATATGTACCAAGGTATGCACGTGTTTCCATTTCCTGCTATTTCAATACATCATATGGAGTATGATGGGAATGTACCATTGCATGACCAAGGGTAAAATTATATTGCTGATTTGGAGCAGCAAAATTTCATTGCGTTGAGCAGCCTTGATTTATTCAAGGAGGAGGTATACAGTCATCCTAATGTATCAGTGTTGAGCTACACATAACCCTTGAGGTTGGAATGTAGATTCTTGGAGGATGGGATGAGTATTGTTTTGAACAATACATTGCAAAACTATGTGTTCAGCATTGGACATGATCTTGAGGCATTAGTTGCACCATCATGGAGATCAGCAACGCTGTCATTAAGCAGAAGTGATGAGTTGGGGGCCCAACCATTGTTGGATCATTCCAATGACCTTCCCATATGTATGAAAAAGGATGGGCAGATAGTTGTTGGGGGACCTGTTATGATGGATAACATCTCTCATGGTTGTGATGGATATTTTTTTATGGATATTTCACATCATGATGGGAGGTTTTTTCCTACCACATATTTGGATCCTTATGGGATCAACTTGGTCATTGATGAGTGGTATTCATCTGGATCTCTTCAGGAGATTGCATTTCAACATCCCATGAAATGCAAAGACATAAATCTGAATTGGGAGGATGGTATTCTCCATTGGAGGAATGCCACTTTTGGATATGATGATAGACATTCACCATGGGTTGGATGGGTGATGTTGATGAGCAAGAGGTTACAAAGCCACTTTCAGATTTATGATACCGAGCAGCAGGAGGCAAGATTGCATTGGTTACTCTTGAAAGAGTTTGGTCATCATATGACACACTCTATTTCAAAGAGTAGGGTGGTGGATGGACTTCGGCATGACACTTACATCATATGGAAACAAGGAGTTTTGATGTATTGGGGTGATGTGATATATTTAAAATCAACTATTATGTTGTTGCTCCATGATTTATATGATGATGGTGTGGGGAGGCAACTAGAGATATTTTTGCTTTGGTTGTTATTGAGAGAGTATGGGTTGATCTTCTCCCACACTTTAATGATGTTGTAGGAGTAGGAGATGGCACTATCATGGTGCAAAGGGGCTACTCCTTAACTTTGGAGGATGAGGATGCACTTCCAATTTGGAAGGGATCTCCCACATATAGCAACATTATGATTGATGACCTTGGCATGAGGGATGTCAAAGGAAAAGATAGCATCATGTGGGGAGCTTCACATTTCATATCTTCAGCGCTGTCTCTTAGAAGGATTGATCCATATTGGAGATCTCAACTTTTGGTAGAGTACTCCAAGGATCGTGGTGCCTGCATGGTTCTTGATGATCCGGAGGGAGATGATAGATACATGGTGGATGATGGGGTAATCCATTATTATGGAAGAGTCTTCTTGACTAGAGCTTCTAACATCAAGGAGCAGTTGTTACATGCAGCACATGTGGGCTTTCTGTCCATGCACTTTGATGCATATAATTCCTTGATGGAGGAGTTCACTTGGGAGGGCATCCAATATAATGCATAGCAAAATATGGGGAGATGCATAGCCCAGAGGATGATGGAGAGGTTGTCACAACCACTTCCCAACTCATTGAGAGTGAGGGAAAACTTTCAGTTGAGCCATTTCAGCGCAATGACCGAGGTACATGGTAGAGGAGGTACATTCATGCATTATGATTTGTACTCTTTTACTTTTTGTGAGCATCATATTGTACCAAGGAGGATCATTACTTCTTGTATATTCTATTGTGATGGACGTGAGGCCATTTGCAGCATTGATTTTGGCCATTTTATATGTGGTTTTTGGGGAATGCCACATGATTTTTGGTGTGCACCTTTTGCACCAAGTTTTACTTTCATGATCCCATCTTGTAGGATGATTGTGGTAGCAAACAAGTGGCTTAAAAGACACTTGTTACACTTTTTTTTAGGCAGGCAAGGGATGCACTACGTTGGTTCCACATATGGAACTATGATCCACCTCCTGGTTGTCATATGACAGCTTGTTTTTATCTGCATTTGCTTCTATATATTGATGATATTCTTGTTCTTATGGGAAGATATATTGGGAGGATGGCACAAGAGTTGGATGTGCCCATTGGGAGTATGATTCTCCATACTTCATATGTTACATGTTTCAGGAGGAACAATGGGAAAATCATGATTTCCACACCACACCTCTTGTCTTCATGTGGGAGGAGCCATTTAGAGAACTTGAGTTCTTGGGAGAGGCACTTCATGGATGTTTTGATTGGTGGGGTGACTTGGGTCATTCTTGGAGACCGTAATATTTCAGCCCAAGACCAACAGAAGCCCCATACATATCATAAGTGGAAAGAGAAACAATGTGGGATGGGCATTTTAGTCCCACATATTCAGCTATGTAGCCCACCTTGTTTGCAGGAGCCTAAGGTGGAGGAGATGTTTCAGGAGTTACCATGTTGGAGGGTGACTCATCTCGGATCACCACTTCTTCTTCTTTTCCCACCATTGCAGCGCATCCATCTACCTCCAACTTGTAGAGATTCTTAACTCGAATCCCTATTATCTTGGTTTGACCCGTTGTTTTGTGTCACAGGAAAGATTTTCCCTCGCTAAAAAAAACGCCATAATTGACTGAGACCAAGTTCTTCTTTAGATCTGGAACATGCATAACATCTTTCAACATAAATGGTTTACCTGAATTCCTCTCAAAGGAAATGGTTCCAATGTTAGTCGCACTGTATCTACCATCGTCGCCCACCTCTATATGCATTTGAAGATATTTCTCCTCCAAGTCACTGAACAACTCCTTATCTCCTGTCATGTGGAAGGAAGCACCACTATCAAGATACTACACTGATCCCATTGTGCTTGAAACCAAGCATGTGATCAAAGGGAAATCAAGTTCAAATTGCGAGGCAAGGGCTTCACCAGCTGTAGCTCCATAAGCCTTCTTGTTCTTCTTTTTTTGGGGGAATTTACTGGCGAGATGCCCAGGTTCCTGAATATGAAAACACTTCACCTTAGAAAAATCCAGCTTCTTGCCTTTAGCCTCAGATTTTGTAAGGGATTTCCTCCCCTTCCCTCTCCTTTTTTTGGTAGAAAAATATGAAGAGCCAACCCTAGTACTTCGCCTTATCTCCTCCTGCACTAGATCTGACCAAAGTCACTCCCAATCTGGTAGTTTCTCCCGCCCATTGACAGAGTCTTGATAACTGTGCCAACTCTTCAAAAGCCCAAGGACAGCCAATCTCACCAAGTCATCATCCACAATTGTAATTCCCACACTCCCCAGCTCATCCCTACATTGGACAAACTTTGTGAGATACTTTGGAATACTGTCGCCCTTCTCCATTTTGATTTTTCTAAGTTTATATTTCAGCACAAACTTCCTATGGTCGTTGTTTCTTTGGAAAATATCTATCAAAGCCTTCCACATTGAAATAGAGTGGCTTTCCCATGAATTCTTGACACAATATGGTCTTTCACACCTTCCAACATAATTCTTCTTGCCTTCGCTACTTTCTTTTTCCATGCGTCAAGTAAAGCAGCTTTTGTCGAAGTGGGCTTAGGAACATCGCTATCGATGAACTCCTTCAAGCCATTATCTTCAAGCACCGCTTCCATCCTATCCTTCCAGTCTATGTAGTTCGAGCTACCCTCGAGTGCATACTCCAACCGCAACCCATTGAAAGCCATTTCAATGTTTACTCAACAGTCGCACCAAGAAATTCTTGCAGCAAATTCGAATTGTCCACCAGCACAAAACTCAACACCTCTTCAATATTGCAATCTCTGGTGATTAAAAATGCTCTAATACCATGTAGAAATTTATAAACACAATTATTTTTTTCCAGATTCTCCTGATCTAACAATTTAATCTTATGTTAAATACATAATCCTTCCACTTAATTCTTTGCAGAAATTAAATCGCCAATTGCAAAACACATATGAAGCAAAATCAATCACACATAACAAGATGTTTTACCAGGAAAGCTTAAAGCTAAAAACCCCAACTATCATATATTATGTATATCAATGGAACATGTAACAATCTCATACAAATATCAGCTCATAGAGCTCTCAGTACAATATACAATCGTTACACACTGTCGTGCAGAAATTTTCATATCTATGCACCAATTTCTTGCCTCCTGACAGCCTACCTCCACTATGCAATCCATGTTGAAGAAGGTCCCTGAATGAATTCGATCTTTCCTTGCTTTCACTGCGCAATCCTCATTGGAATCTCCAATGTCTGTGTAGATGAATTAAATGCATCACTATAGTCACTACTGATAGTCCATCTCACCCTTTCACCTATCTCTCCACTGGGTTTCCACTGGAATTTCCGACATGGAAAATCAACATGCGTTACATTTTTATATTAGAGATCTATAAATATACTTCACCCATCTTCTAAAAATAAAAACTCATCTAAAGATAGAATTTTCTCAACCATCTAGAACCAGTATCCTGCTAATTTTAGAATATGCTCGCCATTCTAAAAATATACATACACCTAAAAATAGCCTGTGGGCCTCACCTATTGAAGGTGCTTAATTTTCACTGGGATCATCATCTTGTTGAATCTCAACATTCAAAATCCAACATATGTGCCAGAAGGTAGTTATACCTATATTAGATGTTTAATCTGAAACATCTTTATTATTGATCCTATAATTTGCAGTTATCAAAAAAATCTTGCAACTAGAAATGGGTGATCTTTGTACAAATAACCGTAAACCTCTCAAGTGCAACACCCCGTCATCCCTGTTAACATAGCCATTAATTTGATGTCTTATTATTTTTTAACAGTATATGACTTTATATTTTACTTAATTTATGTATGTATATGTCTCCTTTTTATTTTACCGTACTCTTCCTTATAGTTACAAACCATAAATTTCTTTCTATTCACTATCCCCTGTCACAGGATATGACTTATTATTTACAAATTCTTGCTCTCTTGAGCACCTAATACGCATGTATATAGTGAAGGGTTCCCCAATGATAATTTAATTAGTATTAATTTAACTTAACTTTCCTAATGAAACTTTTATTTTCAGTATATTCAGGACAAGACTATTCGTTGCTTATTTTCATGGCATTTAATGCAGAAATTTATTTGATTTCTGTCTTAAATTTTGTATTATTTTAAACTATAAGGGTACACAAGTTTTTCATATTTAAAATTATTCTTATCCATGGAACAAAACAAAATTTATTAACATTTTCCCTTAATCAGGCCACAATGTTAAACCCTTCAGTGCTGATACCACTTGTAACACGCCTCTTCCTCGATTTTTTTCACAAGGTTAAACATGTTAATTTTTCTCAAAATCTTTCCAGTTACTTAATGATAGTTTAACATATTTGATTAAATCAATATGAAACTTCGTCATTGGGGGGGTTGGAAGAATATGTAAATGTATATTTTTTATATAACTTATGGATACATTATTGGGAGGTTTACTTACCCCTAATTTACATCAATTGCTTATATGTTTATATGTATAAATATTATCATAAATTACAGCTCATCGAAAATTCTGGAATTACACTAATCCCTTTCCACCTGTCGTAGGAGGAATCTTGGGATTTGCAATAAGGGTCTACAACTCCCACACTAGGGTTCTACATCCATGGTTCATATTTACCAAAAGGAATTTGAGAAACTACCCAGGGTTCCAACGTCAGCAGAGGTTATCCCATTCCTACAGTTCCTACCCATTGAAGAGCTCTCTGTAACAATTTGGCAATGAGCGTTACCCTATTCAAACCTAGTTGCACCAATACCTCCTTCTAGCATACATTACCTTCTTTCTCTTGATCCAGCTCTATGAGGTAGTTATAGAGGGTTGTCAGACTTTTCACATTAGTTGAATCTTTATTCTTTCCTCGTTATAGTGATATAGAGTGTTACACAGTAATTTGTCACTGTCCCTGCAATCCCCATCTCGTCCATTGGAGGTTCATTTCTGTGACCAATAAGCAGTGTCATGCCTTGCAAATACCATCATTGCATCCCTTGCCATGAGGAAAACAATCCTTCTATTGACCATTTCCTGAGCAGACCACTAAAAACACCTGTTTTTTCCTTGGCGCTGGTATCATGTTATGCCCTCGTGCCAATGAGGAAAATTAACACTGAGCCCGCGCTAGTTGGCGCTCTGTCTCAGTGAGCTACCCACGCCAATATTTTTATGGAAATTTTTTTTAAAATAGAGGCGAAGTTTCGATCACAACAACTTAGTGGATGATTCATAGGGAGTGGTTCGACTGAATAACCATGGCCTTCCTCCTTTGGCCTCTTGTTTCCACCTTATGGGGAAACCTCCCAAGGCATAAGGCCTCCCTTCCAATATTGTAGGAATCCAAACCTCCTCCTCTCCTCTATAAATATAGCCATCTTCCATTGATTTTCTAATTGAACATGTTCTAGTTGAACAGATAGTTGAAAATTTTAGCATAGAGAAGAAACAATCATATCTTCGGGAGAATAGTGCAGAGTGTGATTGTTTGTGTGTGTTGAGAACATAGTGAGATCTTGGACCTTTGTTCATGATGGTGTGACAAAAGTGCTTGGATACAAACCTGCCAAAGGAGAGCCTCAACATCAAGGCCTGGTTGTAAACTCTCCTTGTCTTTATCGTAATAAATTCATCTAATTTTTATCTTCCACTCTTGTTTACAATTATAATGAGATTTCTAGCATTCCTTAATCAGTTAGATAGGTTGTAACTGTTTTATGTTTGTTTTGGTTTTACGTTTGTTGTGGTGTCTTGACTGTCTGTACAGGTAATCGAACATTGGCAGCAGCGTGTATTGAGCTTGAGAAGAGCGACGGATCAAGAAGCTTTGACGGAAGATGACAACATAGCATCAGAACGAGGTAGGTCATCTTCCTTGCTTTGAATTTCATTTACAATCTAGGAAGGTAGATGTTAGTATGTTCCCGTAGTTGCTAGACCCACCCTAGGGCTAGAGGGATCGCCTCTGTCCGCAGAGGGGATTTACCTGTACAACATAGAGGCACAAATTTTTCTATCGACTTGACATAGAAGGGGACTCACAACACTAGAGTGTTGGGTATGGTGTTTGTTTAACTTACGAGTCTTCTTCCAAGATTAAATCAATCAAAACAATGGATATATTCAAGCAAGAGTTACAATTTAAAGATCCAATTACATCATGAGGTTACCTTGGCATGGAAAGGAAATCTTCCTGCAGGTGAAAATTTGTCAACCCACCTTGGAGAATATAGTTCTTTGTGTTATAACAAATGTTGGTATGAGTGTTTTGACTCAGTCTCTTTCTTCGCTTGCAGGTTAAGGATGAGGCCAAATAAGGCCATCTAATTTCCACATATTGCATGAGATAAGGACCTGTCATCACCTCTTCTCGGTGTTTGGTTTATTTCTCAACAGTGGTGACACAGGTGCAACTAGCCTTGCCTCTTCTCTCACTGGGTCGGCCTCTTTTCTTTAATTTTTTTTAACTGTCATTTGGCTTATGTCCATAGGATATTATAATGGAATATTTTAGAAAATTCTCAAGTTTTCACTCAGTTCTTTTTGTTATGTGGGGTTTACGATTGTGGAAAAAAGTATCTCCCCTAGGTTCAGTGGTCAATCTAGAACAACATATAGACAAGGAAACCAATGCTTTTCTTAAAGTAAAAATATGACAAAATGAAGCCTACTTGGAATATGTCACACACTTCGCTCCTTCTTTAACTTGAGTTCTCCAATTCCAACCTCGATTTCCAAAATTAGAGCATGCACAGTCAGATAACACAAGCCAAGAAACTATGACACATATGCAGTATCATCTAATAACTCTATTCAATAGATCAACATGGTACTGAAATATATGAAATACCAACATCACATATAGGAAAACAGAGAATATTTTCATTAATATAAATGGAAGGTTATTACAAACACAAATAGGTGTTGATCTTGTATAAGATATTCTCCAATTTTTCTTTTCCTTTCCTTGTCATAATATGCACATCCAATCACCTTAAATGAATGGAATAATACCTCTTCACCTCAACAGCATAAGGGTAGAATCTCTCTTCAAAATCCAACCTCTTGTATATGCAAGGCTGTAAATATATAAAGGAGTGGGGTAAGTTGGGAGTTCTTATCCAATTACCAATATGGATAAGGGATGGAAACTCCAAAGAAGAATAGGATAAGATAAGAATGTTTTATCTGAATTAAATGGTTGTAACAAATTATGGAAGCTTCCGGAAGAAGAGGCTTTCGAAATTTCTCTCCTTTTCCCGAATTTCTAGAACCAAAACAAGTGTAAAGGGGAGCAACCAATAGGTGATCAATACTGGCCACAGTGGAGGAACATGTAGGTGAATGTTGTCCAGAAGGAGGCCAAGGTGTGTTGGTCCTAAAACTGGCTCATATGATGTAGTTTTAGGCATAAATTCTGGGAAATGAAGGAGAGATTCTTAGGGCTTTGTGCAATGATGTTGACAAGGGGGAATGAGATGTTGATTGATCCCATTAGGAGCCCTAATGACTGGATGTGAAAAAATACCCTATAATAGATTGCCCCCTAAAGCACAAATTCAGAAATGATGGATGATGATTGAATTTCTTTACCTTGAGACAATTCAGGATCAAGAACAACTAGAGAGCTTCATATATTATTATACATTTATATCATGACATGTTTTTTATGAGGGAGGCATATCCATACTCAACACATAATATAACTTAATATGCACAATGATCAAAATACACATCCATAGATGCAACAGTGGACTCATGACTGGATGATTGTTTGTATGATCATGGCCATTATACATCATGATCTATGTACAACTCCTGAAATCGCAGCCCGAATGGATGAAACTAGATCTAGGGTCTTCTATATCATTCACACGACCAAACCAACGTATGATTCTAACCACGCGAATCAATGAGCTAAGGTTAAACATGGTATACACCATCTGATTACCGTTGGATGATGTAAGTCGTTAACAGACATGAGAGAAACCACTGATGATGTTAATGTCTCTCAAGGTAATATAGTACAATCCGTATGGTGTGAAAAAATGAGTTGATGTCAAACACTAGATAGAGTATTTCCATCGAAGGCCAATGATGTAAATTTTTCGATGATAGTGAGGAAACTTTGCATTGATGTATGCAAGCACCAAGGTATCAAAGGGGTGTTTCTAAGTTAACTTCCTAGATAATGTGTTGATTTTGACAGGAATAAACCGATTGTAGGAGGGCCTTGATGTATCCCTCATCAACGACACAAAATGAGTATCATGATTGAGATAGAATTTTGATGATACGGAACTGGATCAGGAAAAGTAAAACATGGAATGAATGCTTAAGAGTATTGTAACAAATATCAATTGAATGACTTCTCTTGAACACACTGACGAAACTGAATGGAGTTGGAAGCATTGACCCAAAACCGAAATGGAGGCTATGAAAAGTTATGATGAAACAAATGACAAGCATATTACCCAACCCAATAGCCACGGAGATGAAGTGGAATTTTGTCATGTTCAAGAGTGACTCACTGCCATTAGAAAAATAGAATACCTTGTTTTCCCAATTTCCCCAACCATACTGGTCAATACCTCTTTATTTTTTTAAAAGCTTGAGGAGGATAACATATGCTTCATCTGTAATTTCATCCTTTGAATAATTCCCTTCGAGTATTTTTAACTAGCCCTGAGAAGGAGTGGTTTGACCTTATCATGTTCGGAAATTCCATCATTTTTTATGTTTTAATGAGTCCAACGAAGGTAAAACTCAACATATTTTTTATGTTTGAAGAGCTTGAGAAAGAGGCAAAAAGAAAACTCCAGATGTTCCTTTTCTTATATAGACTCTTGAGTCTGAAAAGGGAGAAAAAAATGCTCAAGAGAACCTCTTATCCATGTTTGACTAAGGTATTCCTTTTTCATATATAGTCTATCTCAGTCTAGAAAAGGCTTAAACTTATACAAGGTATACGTATTTTAATTTACTTTAACGATTTTGAAAAGACAAGTACTCGGCAATATTTTCATGTTTTAGGAGTTTGAAAAGAGATGAAAGAGGAATCCCACTGGAGGAACGAGTGGTATAAAGGGTAGCATCTGGTTTAGTTCATGATGGAATTGCTCAAAACATGTATATGTATGTCAAGATGTTGGCCAATAATACCACTTATCATAGCGGTTCGTCGGGAAAGGGTAAAACAACCAAGTGAAATCGTATGATTATCCAGATAGATAGTGAAAATGGAATGAGAAAACCAAGGTTCATATGGAAAAAATAGGCTGGTAAATTTGGAAATCATGAGAGGTAGGATGAGAACGATTTCATTTTTTACCAAAGCTTGAAACATGGGAAACTATGCTTGAAAATGCTTGAAGATGGTTTCATTTTTTCACAAGCTTGAAACATGAGATAAAACTATGCTTGAGAGTGGTTTAATTTTTACACAAGCTTGAAACATGTGGAAAATATGCTTGAAATAATTTTGCATGCCCACAACATAACGAATTAATTCAAGGTACATGTCCCCCAAGCTTCATTTCATGCACCTAAGTAGACTATTGATTAATAACAGGTGTATGGAGTGACGATTTATTTACGACATCAAGTGAAAGGCACGACTGGGAATTTACAAGATCTAATCAAAGACTCGAATTGGAAGGGGATATTTGTTTCATTTTTTAATGAGCTTGACACATGAAATAATTATGCTTTGGGACCTTGTTTCATTTTTTAACGAGTTTGACACAAAAAATGAACTCTCCTCATGGAAACTTGTTTCATTTTATAAGGAGCTTGACACAAGACAAGGAACTCTGCGCCAGATACCTTGATCATGGCCCATAATAGGCCATAGCTTCCAAGAGGTTCTATTTAGATGGGAGAACAACACTCTTGAAGGGATACATATTAAAGGATCCAATAGAAATATCAGGCTCCAATTCCCCCAGTACATGATGTACTACATCACCTACTAGATCATCAGTAGACGTGGGCATGAAACAATTCGCCACATAATTAACCTATGGTGAGGGAGATATCAGAACCATTTAGGGATGTTGATTGAATTGGAGTCAAATTAGGACCAATGAACTAAACTTAGTTAATGGTCATGATCCTTCCTTCATGTGGAAAAAAAATCACATGAAAGAGTGAAGAGACAAGAGCTCACATGGAATAAACATAGACGCACCCAAGGAGTAAATTAAAATCCAAAGGGCCTTGGACAACCATCACATCTATTGTGGATCATTCGCATATCCTTTTATTTTCAATTCGTGAGAAAAAAAATTTTGTTGAAAATATGTTAAAGTATTAAAATTCTTATACTTTAGCATAAAAAACATTTATGTTGATGTATTGAAGTTAAAATTTTAAACACTTTAAACTTTATGAAAGTGGGTTCCACATTTATATTTAAACATCAATCAACTTGTTGGGCAGAAAGTGTTGATGGTTTGAATTTTCAACAAAAGGCCCAACCCGTGGGCACAATCAGCACACAAGATAATAAAATGAGTGCCTCCGCAGTTGACTCAGTTGATCGTGAGGACAACAGAGATGAACGGTGGAGATTCATTGCAGGTGCACCAGCCAAAAATTTTCCCCATGCCTCGAGAGGCCTCTCAGTGATGTAGGGTGCTAAGTTGTTCACAGCTATCTTCCACATCAGATGAATGGCTTGTTGGCACATCATGTCAGCATTAAATTTTGAAGCCGCGCCACCTATTTAAACAAAATCAGAATTTTTTTCAAATCTTTTCTGATTAGTTTGCACTGCGTCCTATTTTAGTTTCCTGTCACCCTATTAAAATTGACCACCCTGTGAGTTGTTCTTTGCAGTAATTTTCAGTTATGGCTAAGCGTTCGTCTTTGTCGGGTTCGGCTAGTCATATCCCTCTCATGGACACTGAGGAGGATATTCAAGATACTCTTTGTTCTATAATTCATCTTCCATTCTATCAGCAAGTCATCCTGAATGAAAAAACCTCCCCTGTTTTTACTGCCATGGTCAAGTTTGGAGTACTTTCTGAATGTATCCCAAAAACCCACCTATTTCCTCAATTTATCTATTGGTTGGTGTCAGTCATGTACCCTGGGAAATGTTTTGTTATTAATTTTCAAGGAGAGAATGTTTTGTAAGTGTCTACCCAGCTAATCCGTCAAGCCCTTTGTTATCCTGAGTCAGAGTCATAAGTTCAGCTCTCAGACAATTCCCTGGTAACCTATTATGATAATCTTGTAGGTGAAGAGTTGAGTTAGTGCATATAATTTTTGAAGCCAAACATGAAGCAATTCCAACCGGACAGCAAAGAATTTTCTATGGAGATTTTTGATGCAGAAATTCGACCAGTATTAAGCAGCATTGCGAAAATTCTGGGCAAAGATAATGATAGTACAGTAGATAAATCATCCCTGGGGATGTTTTCCACGATGATGAAGCCAAGAAAAAAGCTAGATATTCCATCATATTGGCAAGAAGCAGTTAATTCACAGCTAATGAGCCTTTCATTAACAGATTCTTTTAAATTTCCTTCATTGATTGTCTACTTGCTCTTATATCAAAATGTGGAAGAGTTCATGCATTTAGTTCTGAATATTATGCATGTAAACAAGAAAAGGAAATCAGTAGTGTTCTAGACAGATGTAGTAAGAGAAGAGAAAAATGAAGCTGGATTGTTTGATTTCGCCAGTTATTTCATGGCAGTTGCATACAAAATCTTGAATGGAGTTCCTCCTCCTTGTTTTTTACCTAAAGCTCAGGAATATTTACATCTAGGAGTAACTTGCAAATCTAGAGATTGGTTTTTTTTTTAGGATTACTATGAAATTAGGCTATATGGATCAAGTTTTGAGCCTTACATACTTCCAACGTTTGTACCTATGAGGCTATTTGCCTTGGAATTTATTCGACAAAGCCTAAATGTTGATCAGGTTCACTTTGTGCCCATGAAAAAGGGGCATATGTACAAATTACCCATGACTGTAGGCCCTTTCATAGTTAATATGAGACAGGCATTTGAGGAGGTTAATAAAAATTTAGATGAGATGCATATGATGTTAGGGGAAAGTTGGGCTTATGACCCTCACAGTGTAATTTCAAGTAGAAGAATTGAGAATGGGTATTCATCTTTCATTCATGAAAGCAGGCCAGATTTGGAGAAGATAGCAAGTAAAGGTGTGATAAGTTTAGTAGGTTCAAACATTCAGACCCCTATCATATCAGAAAAATCAAACAAAAGAAGCAAAGAAAGAGTGATTGACTTAGATGATGAGGAGAAGGGAGCTGAGAAGAGAACAAAGTTTACTGAAGAATTTACATTTAACCCACCTAGTTTTTCTTTACATCTGGGAGAAGAACAAAATATTCCTGCTTCACCTAGGAGTCATGAAATCTCTCATGAACAAGTACCTCTGATCAAACATATTTTTACACAAATTGAAGAAAGGAATCAAAATATGAAGGCCAACATGGAGGCCCAAGCTGAATATCAAGTTGCTCTGGATCAAACAAGACTTTTGAATATCATGGATCTTGAAAAAGATCAATTCATAATTTCCCTTTCTCATCCCACAGACATTTCAATAGGTTCTTCTAAGAATTTCAATAGTGTAAATGTGATTGTAGATGTGAAGAAGATTCCCCTGATGGATAAGATGAATTTGCATATGTAAACTAATCAGTTGATTGTGAAGGACCTGACCAAGACCAATGCAATGGCAATGAAGGCAGATGTTGGGAAAGGTACTTAAGCAATTGAAGTTAGAGAAATCTAATGCAAGAGCTTTAACAGTTCAGAATGATGAGCTAAAGAAAATCATTGTAAAGATCGGAGTGGACCCTAGTGACAAGACTGATGTACAGAAATTTATGCAGAGTGCTGAATTAGAAATATCCACATTGAGAAAAAAGCTAAAATTGCCTAAAGGATAACATTCTATGGCTACAGAAATTCCAGAGGTGGACAAGGAAAAGTAAAAGCTATTACAACAACTAATGCAAAAAGATGAAGAAATTTCCAAAATAAAGAAAACTGCAATATCACTGCAAAATCATATTGATCCCCATAGTTGTACTTTTGTTTTTCCTACAGGTAACGAAGATCCACAAGAACAAATTATTCAATTGAATAATGAGTTGCAGATGGCTGAAAGAGATCGGAAAAGGGCCCAAGCATATCTGGAGACTACAACAAAGCTTATTCATGTCATAGAGAATGAAGCTGACAAGTATAAAATGGATATTCATAATGCTAATGATGAGATTAAAAATCTCAAAGAAAGACTGAAAGGAAACATTTCACTGATACAAGCCAAAGATATCATTTGGAATGATATCATTTTAGAAATGAAATCAATTTGGAGTTGTTTGAAGATAGTTGCAGAGGAAAATTCTTATCAGGGAATGTGAAGAACCAATCATGACAGATAAACAGAACGAAATTAACAGAGCTATCTGGGCTAGAAGGTTCATTGATTTTATTAATTCTAAAATAGATCAGGAATTAGAAGAGAATGAAATTAAAGATAGGACCTTATATGCAATGAAGATCAATAAGATGATTGTCAGAAATGATCACAAAAAATCTACAGAAAAGAAACTGATGGAAATTAAAGAGCCAGTAAGTCAATTTGATAAGTTATTTGACAAATTAATAAGAATAGGTCTAACATCATGTTGGGGAGATGAAAGAAATATTTTTCCATGGGATTCTTATGAGAATTTTCTAGTTATGGCAAAAAATTAAAGTTGATAATAGGCATGAAAAACCTCAGGTGCTTAAAGGGGAAACAATGGTCAACTTTCTGCAGAAACATTTCCAGCTACTGTGGTTGGTAAAAACTCTTTTCATAGAAGGACCATCTTATAATCGAATTACTGCATTCAGATTGGAGTATCACAATCTAACACATTCGCCCAGGACTAAGATAGAGATATGGAAAAAGTGCAGAGCTTGGACAATAGATTTGCCAAAAGGATTTTCAGCATCAAAGAAAGAAAAATCAGCTGACCAAGGAAATGCAGCAACATCATCAGCAATTCCTATAGATTAGGATGTATATTTTTACGTAATATTACTTTTTCAAAGACAATGTAATTGTAATAAGACATTTTCAAGGCATGTAATAGACAGCCTTCGAAGTCCTAAGTAGTTGTGGTAGTTAGAATTGGTTACAACAGTTCCAAACTATTTGTTTTACTGTATTTAATGTAATTTTCAAGAGGAAGAAGGGTTCTGAGTTTTGGACCTTCGGATTATTATTTTGTACTCAGAGATTTCAATGATTAATGAATGTGTAAGAAATTTTTTGGCATCTGTTTATGTTGATATGTATCTAAGTTCACATTCTGTTTTTTCTTTCTTTGAATAAGGAAAAGTACTGAGCAGCAGGTCTCTTTTTACCTATGTAATCAAGAGTTAAAATCCTTAATTGGCGCTCCTTTTTTTTAACTTCTTCTATCATAAATTCTTCAGAAGTTTGAGATGATATATTCTATGTGACAGCATGTCAGTTTGGACTTTCTTCTTCCATTTTCTTCTGGTCATTTCATTCAACATCAGCAAATAATAGCATTGTGAGACATTCATTGTGTTTGATATCTAAAAGTTTAATATGTAAATACTTTAAGGTGATTAAAACAGAGACACATATTCTTGTGACATAATCATATAAATGTCTTAAGCATTGATTCCTTATCACAGCTAAGGGATTGTCTCTTAAGGTACAACATAAATTGGTGACATTGTCGGGGAGTGAAGAAACAAAGTCTTTTCCCTGGGTTTTATTTGTATTTCCTTTGGTTGTTCAGAGAGGAGGAAATATTAAGAGTTGTCTTTTATTTTCTAATTCTGTCTTATAAGAATCCACATACGAGGTCTGATACCTCTCAACAGAAGGTTCCTACCCTTTCAAATCCAGAAAAGTTGGTTTATAAAAAGAGCCAGAAACCAAAAACCCTTTCTACACCTGATGCCACACTGCCTGCACCTGGAACCAGTTCACATACTCTTTCATCCAAGGATATTTCCTGGAAACTCACTTTCTCGGAACAAGAATCCTTGTCTTCATCCATTCACTTCCAAGAACCAAGGTTATAAGAGCAGTCTTTAGAATATGTATCTTTTTCATTTACAAAAACTCAACCTAATACAGTTTCCAATTCTTCTTATTTAGTTTATCAACCCATTCCTTTATCAGTTGTTTCACCCCATTCATCCACACCTTCAACTGGTACACAGATTCCCACTAATCAAGGAGCAACCAATCAGTGCATAAACATGGTAGCCCCTGCTTTCTTGATGAACAGATATGCACCACTAAATCTTCCCCAACTAATGAATGCAATGCCTCAAGAATAGCTTAATTTGATTCCTAGATTTACTGGTGAAGATGAAATAACTTCAGAGCAACACTTGCTTTTGTTTTGCACCTTTGCTGAAAATTTCAATGTAGAATGCCTTGATGTGGTAATGAGACTTTTTGTGCAGTCTCTATATGGAGAAGCATGAAGCTGGTTTAAATGATTACCAAATGGCTCAATTCATGATTGGGATGAGTTAGAAAGACAATTCATCCAGAGATGAGGTGAAAAGAGAGACCATGGCTATTCTTTGACAGAGTTTAATGCCATTACGAAAAAACCAGATGAAAATATGAGTGATTTCATTAAAATATTCAATAAGTTGTACAATAGTTTGAATGCAGAAATGAACCCCTTTCTATTGGAGCGAGAGTTATTTTTTTGGGGCATTTGTATCATATTTTAGTTTTACTTTGAGGGAAATAAGGTCCCCTACTCTTGAACAGATCCAAACCGATGCATTAGAAATTGAAGCAAATATGACTGCTACTGAGAAGGCCCAAGAAAAGAAGTCAGTTCAAGATAAATGAAAAGCTAAAGAAGAGTCAATACAAGATCAAAGGATTGATGACATGACCAAGGTCATTAAAAATCTATCAAACAAATTATTAAAGTTGGAATTGGATAATAAGAAACCTACACAGCAAAATAGAGGATTTTTTAATCCCCTGGTTTTTCTTTACATCTAAGAGAAGAGAAAAATGTTCCTGCTTCACCTAGGATTCATGAAATCTCTCATGAAATCCAGAAAAGTTGGTTTCTAAAAAGAGCCAGAAACCAAAAACCCTTTCTACACCTAATGCCACACTGCCTGCACTTGGCAGCAATTCACATACTCTTTCATCCAAGGATATTTCCTGGAAACTCACTTCTCGGAACAATAATCCTTGTCTTCATCCATTCACTTTCAAGAACCAAGGTTAGAAGAGCAGTCTTTAGAATATGTATCTTTCTCATTTACAAAAACTCAACCTAATACAATTTCCAGTTCTTCTGCTTTAGTTTATCAACCCCTTCCTTTATCTGTTGTTTCACCCCATTCATTCACACCTTCAACTGGTACACAGAGTCCCACTACTCAAGGAGCAGTCAATCAGGGCATAAACATGGCAGCCCCTACTTTATTGAAGAACAAATATGCACCACTAAATCTTCCCCAACCAATGAATGCAATGCCTCAAGAATATCTTAAGTTGCTTCCTAGCTTTACTGGTGAAGATGAAATAACAGCAGAACAACACTTGACTTTGTTTTGCACCTTTTCCAAAAATTTCAATGTAGAACACCTTGATGTGGTAATGAGACTTTTTGTGCAGTCTCTAAATGGAGAAGCAAGAAAATGGTTTAAAGGATTACCAAATGGCTCAATTAATGATTGGGATGAGTTAGAAATACAATTCATCCAAAGTTGGGGTGAAAAGAGAGACCATGGTTATTATTTAATAGAGTTTAATGCCAATAAGAAAAAACCATATGAAAATATGAGTGATTTCATTAAAATATTCAATAATTTGTACAATAGTTTGCCTGCAGAAATGGAACCCCCTCCTATTGGAGCGAGAATTATTTTTGTTGGGGCATTTGTATCAGATTTTAGTTTTACTTTGAGGGAAAGAATATCACCTACTCTTGAACAGATCCAAACCGATGCCTTAGAAATTGAAGCAAATATGACTGCTGCTGGGAAGGCCCAAGATAAGAAGTCAGTTCAAGATAAAGGAAAAGCAAAAAAAGAGTCAATACAAGCTCAAAGGATTGAGGACATGACCAAGGTCATTAAAAATATATCAAACAAATTAGTAAAGTTGGAATTGGATAAAAAGAAACATACGCAGCAAAACAGAGGATTTTTTAATCCCCAATTTAGAAAGCAACCCCTGTAGATTCTGAAGAGGGAAAGAATAGATCAGGATCAAGTTCAAGAACCCTTATATATAGAAGCAGCACCTTCCCAATTTGCTGATGATGATCAGAAAGAAAACGAAGATCAAATTTCTGCAATATACATGGAAGATAGTGCAGAAGAAGAATGTGAAAGAGAATGTGAAGGAGAATGCAAAGAACATGATATGTCAATTGATCAGGAAGAGATGGATTAATATTGTAAGAAATTTACTAATTTTATGCAAGCTGAATTGCATAAAAAGTATGAATTGAGATCTAAAAAGAGACTGAGAATTCATGATGATGAAGAAACAGAATCAGAGTCAGTCCCTTCTCCAATGGTGACTCCACAACAAAAAAATTCAATAAAACAATACAACAAGGGAAAGAAACCCATGAATCCAATAGGAGAAAAGGAGAAGCAGCAAGCTGAGGCTTCCCAAGTCAAATCTAATGACACTAATATTTTTGAGAAGATTTTTATTGTTCCTAAACAACATGCAAATTCAAACAAAAATCAAGAAGAACCTGAAAAGTTGACAAAACAAAATCAAACTTTTAGTTTATTGAAAGAGTTATAAAAAGTTAAAATACAAGTAACTCTTCTTGAGATGGCTAAAACTCCTGGTTATAAGAAAGAAATTTCAGAGTTTATTAATCTATCTTATTCTAATGAGGTGGGTGATATTGTGAATTTGCAAGAAGAGAAGCCAATGGTTACTTTTGGGCCTCATGTTGAAGAGGTAGATTCCTTGGTTCCACCTTTTTATATATCAGTTATGTTGCATGATTTCATTTTACATAATTGTATGCTAGACTCTAGTGCATCACATAATCTTATGCCACTATCTGTGATGAATGAGCTAAATTTACAAATCACTAAGACATATAGAGACCTCTATTCCTTTGATTCAAAAAGGGTAAAGTGTGTAGATCTCATCAAAGACATGGTTGTTTCCTTAGCTCAAATTCCAGCCAGGAGTATTATGATGGATGTTGTAGTGGCAGATATTCCGACCAGATTTGGTATGTTGTTGTCTAGATCCTGGGGAGAAAAGCTTGTAGGTGTCTTGAAATTGGATTTTACATATGCCATCATTCTTGTTTTTAATGGGGAGGAAAGGAGGTTATACAGAGAAACCAGATTTCTGAAAACTAACACCAAGAAAGAAGGATTTAATCCACACAGACATAAGCTCAGAAAAATTAACCCACTATTACTTGCCCCAATTGAAAAAGAAGTAAAGAAACTTTTGCAAGAAAAAATCATAGTTCCACTCAGATATTCAGATTGGGTTTCCAATCTAGTACCAGTCAGGAAGAAAAATGGAGAGATGAGATTATGTGTGGATTTCATAAATTTGAACAGTGCTTCCCTGAAAGATAATTATCCTTTATCGAAGATGGATTTTTTTTTGCAAAAAGTGACTGGAGCTTACAGGTTGTCCATGGTTGATGGTTTTTTTGGATATAATCAGGTAGCTTTGGAGAAGGAAGATCAGAATAAAACTGCTTTCACCACACCTTGGGGAACTTTCATCTATGCCAGGATGCCATTCGGCCTCATGAATGCAGGAGATAATTTCCAAAGGGAAATAGATATTGCTTTTGTGGGTGACAAATTTGTAGCCATTTATCTCGATGATGTTACTATTTTTTCAGGTTCTGATGATGAGCACTTAGAGCACCTGCAGAAAGCTTTCTTGAAGTGCAGAAAATTTGGGTTATCATAATGGGACAAGGATGCAAGAGGATCCTGTGGTAGAATTAAAGAATCTCTCTAAGAAGCTCCAGTTTTTGTCAGTCCAGATTACATGAAGCCTTTCCAAATATTCCCATTTGCATCATCATCTACTATTGTTTTTGTGTTATTACAGAAAAATGAAGAAGGAAGTGAGCAACCAGTAGCCTTCTTCAGTAAAGTCCTCAGAGATGCAGAGCTCAAGTATAATATTCTGGAGAAGCAGGTATATGCTTTAGTTAAATCATTAGAATCTTTTAGGACTTATGTACTTCATTCTCAAATAGTAGCATATGTGTCTAATTCTGTTGTGAAAGATGTACTAGTACAGAGTGATGTGGAGGGGAAAAGAGGCAAATGGATTGCAAAAATCCAAGAATATGATTTGGACATTAAACCTACTAAGTTATTCAAAGGATAGGAACTAGATAAATTGCTGACAGAATCTAATTTCCAAGCTTTGGGAATTAACTTGCTTGCACCTCTAGATGAAGTGGCTGAAGCAAATGATCAGGTTAAGTCAAAGTCAGCAATCAAATACAAATTTCTTTGCTCAAACTATTATAAAGACATTATCCACTATTTTTGTTTCCTCTCTTGTCCTCCCTCAATCAATAGGGCTAAGTACAGAGCTCTAAAAATTAAAGCTCAGCCTTATGTTATAATTGATGCAAAACTGTATTAGAAAGATCCTGCTAATGTCTTGTTGTTATGTTTGACAGAAGAATAAATAATGGAAGTTATCACAGAATACAACGAATGCTTGCGTGGAGGTAATTATAGCTGGAAAGTAACTGCTCATAAGATTCTTAAATTAGGTTTCTATTGGCCTTCTTTATTTTCTGATGCATACAAAGTTGTTAGAAGTTTTCAGAAATGCCAATTGTTTGCATAAAAGAAAAGGTTATCTCCTTTACCTCTTCTTCCTGTTTTCATTGAAGAACCATTCAGATAATGGGGATTTGATTTCATTGGGGAAATTAATCCACCATCAAGTGGGAAGTTTAAGTGGATTCTATCTTCCACGGACTATTTTCAAAATGGGTAGAGGCAATTCCTACCAGAAAAGCAAATGATTTGGTAGTAATGAAGTTTTTAGAAGAGAATATTTTCAACAGGTTTGGATGTCCAGTGAAGATTGTAACGGAAAATGCTCAGGTATTCAACTCAGTCAAATTCATAAATTTTTGTCAAACTTATAATGTGATATTTTCTCATTCAACAGCATATCACCCACAACGAAATGGATTAGCAGAATCATCTAACAAGACATTAGTGAAGATCTTGAAGAAAAAAATAAATGAAAACCAGAAAAATTGGGACTCAAAACTGATTTTTTCTCTCTGGGCTGTGGGAATGACTACTAGAAGATCCACTGGTAAGTCACCGTATGAATTAGTATATGGCACTCAAGCTTTGTTTCCCACTCAGCTAGCAAGACCAGTCATTTCTTTTCTTCAAGAAGCTCAAGAGGAGCCTAATGCATTAATAAGAAGACTGCATAAGGTAATAGAATTGAGTGAAAGTAGAAATAGAGTCAGAGACAATTTGGTCACATATCAGGAAAAAATGAATTCTATTTTTGACAGGAAGGCAAAGGAGATCATGTTTCAAACTGGAGATCTGGTATCAAGACAGAATACCAGAAGAGAGGAGAAAGGGAAACATGGCAAGTTTGATCCTTTATGGTATGGACCTTACAAAATCACTAAAGCTAGATCAAATAACACCTTTTTGTTGGAAAATCTGGATGGAGAATCAGTAGGACTTCCTGTGAATCGGCAGTATCTGAAACATTATTTCCAACACTAAAGCGGCCAATTCATCATTGTATAAATTCAATTTTCCCTCATTGTATATTTCTCGTCAAGCAATTTATGACTCCATGCCCGAAGTGAAGGCACTGATCTGTAGGTTCTTAGTGTTTTGTGGTAAAAACACTACCCCAGGTGGAGGCAGATGTTGTGGATCATTCGCATATCCTTTTATTTTCAATTCGTGAAAATATATAAAAATAAAAAATAAAAAAATTGTTGAAAATATGTTAAAGTGTTAAAATTCTTATACTTTAGCATAAAAAACATTTATGTTATGTATTGAAGTTAAAAGTTTAAACACTTTAAACTTTATGAAAGTGGATTCCACATTTATATTTAAACATCGATCAACTTGTTGGGCGGAAACCGTTGATGGTTTGAATTTTCAACAAAAGTCCCAACCCGCGGGCATAATCAACGCACAAGATAATAAAATGAGTGCCTCCACAATTTACTCAGTTGACCGCAAGGACAACAGAGATGAACGATGGAGATTCATTGCGGGAGCACCAGCCAAAATTTTTCCCCATACCTCAAGAGCCCTTGCAGTGACGTAGGGCGCTGAGTTGTTCACAGTTGTCTTCCACGTCGGATCAACGGCTTTTTGGCGCATCATGTCAGCATTAAATTTTGAAGTCGCGCCACCTATTTAAACAAAATTAGCATTGTTTTTCAAATCTTTTCTGATTAGTTTGCATTGCGTCCTGTTTCAGTTTCCTGTCACCCTATTAAAATTGACCACCCTGTGAGTTGTTCTTTGCGGTAATTTTCAGTTATGGCTAAGCGTTGGTCTTTTTCAGGTTCGGCTAGTCATATCCCTCTCGTGGAAACTGAGGGGGATATTCAAGATACTATTTTTTCTGTAATTCATCTTCCATTCTATCAGCAAGTCATCCTGAATGACAAAAACTCCCTTGTTTTTACTGCCATGGTCAATTATGGAGTACTTTCTGCATGTATCCCAAAAACCCACCTATTTCCTCAATTTATCTATTGGTTGGTGTTAGTCATGTACCCTGGGAAATGTTTTGTTATGAATTGTCAGGGAGAGAATGTTTTGCAAGTGTCTACCCAGCTAATCCATCAAGCCCTTTGTTATCCTAAGTCAGAGTCATCAGTTCAGTTCTCAGACGATTCCTTGGTAACCTATTATGATAATCTTGGAGGTGAAGAGTTTAATCAATGCATATACTTTTTGAAGCCAAACATGAAGCAATTTCAACCGGACAACAAATAATTTGCTATGGAGATTTTTTATGCAAAAATTTGACTAGTATTAAGCATCATTGCGAAAATTCTGGGCAAAGATAATGACAGTACAGTGGATAAATTAGTCTTGGGGATGTTTTCCATGATGATGACACCACTAAAAATGCTGCATATTCCATCATATTGGCAGGAAGCAGTTAATTCATAGCTAATGAGCCTTTCATTAACAGGTTCTTTTAAATTTCCTTCATTGATTGTCTACTTGTTCTTATATCAAAATGTGGAAGAGTTCATGCATTTAGGTCTGAATATTATGGATGTAAACAAGAAAAGTGTTCTAGACAGATGTAGTAAGAGGAGAGCAAAAAGAAGCTGGATTGTTTGATTTCGCCAGTTATTTCATGGTATTTGCATACAAAATCTGGAATTGAGTTCCTCCTCCTTGTTTTTTACCTAAAGCTCGGGAATATTTACATCTAGGAGTAACTTGCAAATTTGGAGATTGGTTTGTTTTTGGGGATTACTCTTAAATTAGGCTATATGGAGCACATGTTGAGCCTTACATACTTCCAACGTTTTTACCTATTGTTAGCCACTTATAAATTCCTTGACAAAGCAAGCAAGGGGCTAATTTGTTTTATGAGCCTGCAAGGAATGCATTTCCTTTGAAAACACATCATCCTTGCAGCCTTTCCATGTTCCCTGCCTTTTGACTATTTCCCTCTGCTGTTCTGAGTCAATAGGCCTTGCTGATAAAGAATTATGTTCCTAAAGGCTTTATCCTGCCCTTTATACCCTTGCAAAATGCTTCATTTTCACCCATTTGTTCTTTTCCTCTAAGCCCCCTTTTTTGACCATTTTCCCATTTTATCTCCCTATTGTTACGCTTCTTTGGCTTCAAAACGCATTAAAATGGGCCAAAAAACCCACTTTCCGACTTACATTAAGGCGCAGCCCCTTTCGGCTTAGCCCCCTTAACCACTTCCCCACATGCCCTTAGCGCTAAGACCAAGCGCTTAAGTCTTGAGCGCTCATCGCAATCGCACTATTGGGCGAGCGCATTCCCTTTGTTATAACAAAAAACTTCAATGCGATCGGTTTGGTTCTATAAGACTTGAGGCGCGATCTGCACCGTCAATCTGCTATTCCGATCCGACGGTCGAGCGCTCATCGCATCCCCCGCTCCGATCACAAATTTCATTTCCCATTCGCACCCCCCTTTTATGCACCTTGCGATTGCGACCCCCCCCCCCGATCCAATCTGAGCCGTCCATCCCTCCAAATCCAACAGTCCAGATTCGTTCTTCTCCCCTCCCGCTATTTCCATTGTCCCTCACTGATCCAATCTCCATCTTCTGTTTAACACACCAATGAACGGTCCCCGCGCCCGCGGTTTTCAATGTTCAGAAACCAGCCGGTTTTTATTGCACCACCTTTGGGCAGAGGGTGGTATTTCCCGATCGGCCAACGATTCCACTCAGCGATCGATGTGTGTCATCGGTACAGTTTCAAAACCGCTATCTCATTGCACGTTAACGTTCGGCACAGGATACGTAGCGATATGCATATCAGCCGTCTGATCTACGATCATCCATCCGACGGTTGTCCCTCCACGAAGCTGCACGCATTTTAACCCTTAGCTGCCATACCCCTGGCCCACCCATCTTTCGCCCTCCGACGTGCTTTCCACCATTGATCTCTGCCGAGATCGGACGGTCCAGATTCAATCACACGCCCGTCGTTGACCCGGTCCCGCCATGTCACCCTTTCCACGTGTCCCATTGTATATTCACCTCTGTCATGTATATTCGTTTAAAAGTTGATTTTTCGTAGGTTTTATTTGAATTCCCGCTACACTCCGCCCACGTCCACCTGACTCTATTCCACTGATATATTGCATTGTCCACCATAGTCCCATGTTGTTCCGCCATCTCATCTGTCTGCACAGTCATCCTCGTCCCCCCCCATTGCATCCACCATCTCCGTGCATTAGTTTCTCAACAGGTTTCGTGTTTCACAGGGTTATCAAGTGGCGAAAGCCAACATGATTACACAGTCTTGGTTGCGGCAGCAAGAAATGCAGAAAGGACCATGTTTCAAAGGCCGAGATAATAAAGGATAGCCCGGGAAGGTGGCTGACATGACTTGCATTAAAAGAGCAGAGTTCAAACTCTACAAATATTTTCGGCACCATTAGCACACAGATTTCACAGTCAGAGGTATAAGTGGAGCAGCAGAGAGCTTAAGGCACACAAATGAGGACATACAAGCCTTAGGTTCAAAGGTTTAGAGGCAAAGTACGGGATTGAAGACCCAAGGCCCACGCAGAAAGTACACCACGCAGAAATCAATGCATATCAGGGGTTTCTACAACAGCAGAATGTTTTTCCTCCATGAAGGACAGAGCGCCCATGCAGTGTTCAATCTATGTCGTGTTCTGGAGAGTTTTTCTACCCTAAAAACAACTCCGGTACTATCAGAGCATTTATTTCATCAGTATGGCAGACTTCTTTATCATTCATTTATCTTTTTTTTATTCACAAATAGCACCCCACAGTACCACAGTTAGAGTACATCAGAGTTATATCAGAGTAGTCTGAAGACTGAAGAAGATCATTCGTCAACCCAAAGAACACCAGAGATTAATGCACGGAATTTATACAGAATGGGCTTCGGCCCTCTTTTCTTTTTAGAAGTTTAATACTGCATTTAGTTCTTCACCTACCTCCTCTGCTCCTCCGGAGCTATAAATTCATGAAGAAACTCATTGTAAAGGTTGTTGATCAGTTATCAGAGAACTACAAGTGGTTTCTTTTGAGACACAATCTCTATGTAAAGTTGTAAGATAGGTTGAAGGAGATGTTTTCAGACTGAGTATTCAGCTATTGGCAATGTTGTACTTGATTGGTATTGATATTTAATATGACAAGCACATTTCTTTGGATCCTGATTTGAAGCAGTGGTGATGTTTTCCTATCTTTGTGTTTACATTCATTTCATTTCGTTTCTACTGGCTTGCATCAGAATATTGGCATAGGATTTACCCTTGTTAGGTACCCTATGTTTCTGCTCTCCTTGCCATTGATGTTTCTCTTCTGAATGTATTATCTAAGAAATGATTTTAGTTGGTTTAACCAGTGTAGTGGATGTTATTGCCTGCTCTCTGGTGTATTAATTAAATGAATTTAGTTCTTAGATGTTTCTTGTTATAGATTCAGTTGGAATATTTGGGAACACTGGGGATTAGAGTTAGCCCTGTCCACTAGGATCCTTGTGCGACCAGCTAGTCTTTAACTTTGTGCTCTAAATCTATGTTACCTCCTCCCCTCCTACCTTTCCATATCACACAATCATCTTGAAGATCCTATGTTTTAGATGAATAGCCCAATCGAAAGCTTGCCTATTGATTAGAAAGCAAATCCTTTCCTGACTCCATTACCCAATGGTCCCTAATATTCATGGAATACTTCACCTCTGCCCTTTTTCCTCTTTGCTCATCTTGGTCTTACATTGAACCCTTCTTTCCTGATAACCAGCAACCAAATCAAACAAATCAAACAAACAAACCTTGTGCCTATAACTAGCCTAAAATCATAACATTTCAGCCTCATAGACATAAAACCTTTGCTCATATAGAGAGATCTCTCTCTGGACCCAGGAGGGCTAGATACTGAGGTTTGAAAGTGGTTTTGATGTTGTCTCATCTTTTGGTCTTGCCAATCTAGCCAAAACATGGGAACCCCAACATAATGGCGACTCCGCTGGGGATCGAACCCAGAATCTCTGGTTAGGTTGGCAGTTAAACATTCCTATTCTCAAATCAACCTCTATACCATTTTTTTTGTTTTCCCATACTCTTGGACAGAGTCTGGAAAGGGCCAGGTAGCCTCCAGATCTCACACTCTTTCAGAGGTGGCATATCTGGTAAACGCCCTCCCAGTCAATCTCTGGTTAGAGTTTTCTATGTTTGGAAGATATCCTTGAAAGAGGACATCTCATAAGCACTGCAGTGGATATTGTACCCTCCAAAAACATCCTGAACCTTCCACCTAGCGACTCCATATTCCCTAAACGTTTTAAAAGACTCCACTGGTGATCAGTAGGCCTGCTGATTATCTTGGTTCACAATAGACTCCACTGGGAGACTAGCCTCCATAACAACATCAACCACAGTAGAAGTAACAAGTAGGGTTAAGCTTCTTGGTCAGAAAACTACATTCTAGCTTCTAGAACCATTCATACAAGAGCTTACCCTAACCCAGACCCACCTGAAATAGTTGACAATCCTGAGAGTATCCTCAAGGGAACTCCTACTCCTAAAAGACCAACTATTTCCAACCCCATCCATAGAGATAACTCTGCACCAGAAGATCTTGCAGCTCTATCACACTTTCACCTTGACCTAGACCTACCTAACAGATTACCTAGAACTAGGTCATTCAGTATTTTAGACCAGCCAGACCCTGAGCTCCCTGCTTCACCACAGCAAAGTGGTAGGCACCTAGGGAATAGAAATACCCCTCCTTCTACACCTCCTGATATACATTTCATACAAAACTTGGGGCTCAATCACCCTAGATCTTCTCATCAGATTTCTGCTGGTCATAATATCCCTGTCGTCCATATACCAGCTGCCCAAGTCAATCCTTTACCTCACCAAAACATCATCATGGTAGCCTGGTATGCACCCCTGGTTTTACCTCAGCCTCTAGTACCCTTACCCAATGATTATCAGTCAAAAATCCCACACTTCACTGCAAAAGAGTCCATCACAGCCCAGCAACATGTAGATAAGATGGAAGATTCTTTTGACTACATGGAAATAGATGATGATACAGTCAAAATGAGAATCTTTGCCCAGAGCTTAGGGGGTGATGTGAAGAAATGGTTTAAAGGCCTACCTCCAGGTAGCATCAATGATCTTCCAGCCTTATACCAAACTTTCATAAACAAATGGGAGGCTAGGGAAAATCCTTGCCAACTCCTAGAAGAATACATGACCCTCAAAAGAAACATAGGAGAGAGTGTCCATGATTACACAACAAGGTTTAATAGCATTTACAATGCCCTCCCTCCACATATGAAACCTCCACAAGGCATGGCCCTAGAAAAATACCTTGAAGGATTTGATGCTGACATGGCCTATGAGCTTAGAGATAAGGAATACAACACATTGGAGGACATGCAGAAAGGAGCAGTGAACATATAGGAAAATCTGATTGAGAAAAGAGCAAGACTGAGATCTGAGAAGAGCGTAACATATAAAGATGACAATGTAGCTTCCACATCTGACCCAAATTATGATAGGTTATCTAAAAACGTGGAAAAACTACAGCAAATTATGGAAAAGATGGTTGTCACAATCAGTAACCAAAATAGAAACCAAAACCAGAACCAAAACTTTAGAAGAAACAATGCCACTCCCAACAGACAAAGAGAGTCAGATCAACAAGTTATTCCCCCATTCCAAGAGAATTTTCTTGATGAAGATGAGGGAATCATATAAGAGTCTGAGGGAAACACAATAAACATGTTTGAAACAGAGGATTCAATCCATAACTGTTACTCGGAAAAATATCAACCCTCACCCTCTGGTTGGGATGAGGAATGGTTAGGAACTGAGGACTACAGGTTAGGGTTTGAAAATGCCATGATGCAGGTCAGAGAGCAATATGAACTTAGGAGTAAAAGGAGCTAGGAAACTTCCAAACCAAAATCTTCTGAGGTCACCATCAAGAAAAGACCTGAGAAAACTTCTAAAGCAACTGCTGAGAGTAAAAAATCAGCAGTTGAGAGTTCTGGGAAGAACAAAGGAAAGGACAACCAAAGCACTGATACACAAGGTAAACCAGCTAACATCACTAGCACTGCAGTTAGTGCTCCTGATAAAACTATCACAAACATTGTACATAACGAAAATCAGCACACTGATTCAGCCACTAAGGCAGTGGCTAACAAAACAGAGTTGAGCATTCCCAAGAGTCAGTCCACTTTCAATTTGGAGAGTGAGATTGCAAAAATTAAAATCTCTATCCCACTCTCTGAGCTGGCCACTCAAGATGTATATAAGGGCCAAATTTTGAAAGAATTAAATTTAGGTGAGAACAGTGACACTGTAAATCTGAGTGATGATCAACCTGCCCTTCTGTTTGGTCCAAAAATAGAGGGAAATTTTCAGGAAGGGGTAGTTCCCCGTTTTTATATCAGTCTTAATATCCATGATAAGATCCTGCACAATGCAATGCATGATTCTGGAGCATCACACAACCTGATGCCTAAAGTGGTAATGGAAATATTAGGCCTGGAGATAACCCGTCCCTATAAATACCTATATTCATTTGACTCTAGTAGAGTAAAGTGTCTTGGCCTGATCAAAGATTTATGTGTGAGCCTTGCCCAGATTCCCGCCAAATGCATGGTCATGGATGTTGTGGTGGCAGATGTGCCACCCAAATATGGCATGTTATTATAAAGATCATGGGGAGCCAAGCTGCAAGGAACAATGCATATGGATGGGGCTTATGCCACAATCCCGATCTTCATCCAACCTAGAAGACTGTACAGGGAAGCACAAATGAAATTTCTGGTTAGTAGTCCTGAAAAGCCTGAAAATTCTCCTCTATACTCTGTGCATACAGACCTGGATTCCTTTATCTTATGCAATGATGAATCTTTGGGGGAACCAAAATATGAAAACGTAGATACAAGCAAAGGTACACATGATGAAACAGAGACAATGGACTTTAACATAATGGCTACCCTAGACTTAGAGGAAGAAGACGTAGAAAACCTTGAACAGTGCATTGAAGCTGCAACTAAAAGCGAACCAGAAATAGAACACAATCAGCTAGCTAGTCACCTCTCTGACTTCCGCACACACAAAGAAAAACTAAGCAGTCCATAGCCTAGTGCAGACCCTATAATGAGAAATAATGGTGAAACCCTGTGGGAAATGAGTTTTGATGGGTCATGCACGAGAAGAACTGCTGGGGCAGGAGTGTGGATACATAACACAGAGAGTGATTACGTAGAGATTCATACCTGCAACCTTCACTTCAAATGTACAAACAATGTTGTAGAATATGAGGCTCTGATCCTAGGCCTAACTCTGCTGAAAAAATTAGGAGCCCATAGGATAGCCGTGCGTGGAGACTCTGAGCTGATTATTAAACAGGTGAATGGTGAATAGACAATGAAACATCCTAGGCTGAGAGCATATAGGAATGACACTATGGATCTACTGAAAACGTTTGTTGAATACGAACTAGTGTTCGTTCCTAGGGGTCAAAATTTCATTGCGAACGGATTAGCTTGCCTAGCTAGTTCCTACCCCAAGACTCCCAGTGACCAACAGATCATCATTCAGACCAAATTCAGACCTGCTGTGCCAGAAAACAAAAAAATATTGGCAGGTTGTTTAAGGAGACAAACAGATTGAAGATTTCCTGGTAGGCAGAAACGAGTTTGGGTTTTCTGATTCAGACTCCAGATCTGACAGTAGCTGCCTAAGTGAAGAATCCTCAAATGAGGAAGAAACACCCTATAACATAGAAATAAACTGTTTAGATGAACAGATTGGAAATCCAGATGGAAAATATGAAAATGCAGATAGTGAAGAAGTAGAGGTGTTGCAGGCCAAAGATAAGAATATACCCAGGGGCCTGGTACCCTTAGAAGACCTCTTTGACTTTGATGATGTAGCAAAAAATCCCACTATAGAACATGTAGACTCTGATGTGGAAGAATGCAACATAGGCACTGAAGATAAGCCCAAAATGATTAAACTGGCTAAGTCTTTACCGGCAGACATGAAGAAAAAATACATTGACCTTTTCAGGGAATTCATTGATGTGTTTGCCTAGAGTTATGAAGACTTAAAGGCCTATGACACAAACATCATCCAGCACAAAATACCCTTGAAAGAAAATCAGAAACCCTTCAGACAAAAGCTTCGCAGAATCAATCCAAAACAATTTCCCGCAGTGGAAAAAGAGATTAAGAAGATGTATGAGGCGGGTATAATTGTGCCTGTGAGGTTCTCTAATTGGGTATCAAACTTAGTGGCTGTGAGGAAGAAAACAGGGGAAATAAGATTGTGTATAGATTTCAGGAATCTTAATAGAGCCTCGCTCAAAGGCAATTACCCTCTGCCAAAAATGGAACACATTCTTCAAAAGGTAGTAGGCTCTAAGAGAATCTCCCTGCTTAATGGTTTCTCCGGTTATAACCAAGTCTTGGTAATACCAGAAGATCAACTCAAGATAGCCTTTACTACTCCATGGGGTACCTTTATGTATGTGAAGATGCCTTTTGGATTGATGAATGTTGGTGCAACCTTCCAAAGAGCAATGGATATAGCTTTTCTAGATGAGATAGGACGCTTCATTGTTATTTACTTAGATGACATAACAGTCTATTCTAAGACTGAAGAAGAAAATCTGAAACATTTGAGGAAAGTGTTTGAAAAATGTAGAAGGTTCGTTATGTCATTGAATCCCAAAAAGACTGTATTTGGGCTGCAAGAAGGAAAGCTTCTTGGCCACATTATATCCGAAAAGGGAATCAGGATAGACCCACAAAGAGTTGAGGGAATACTACAAATCACACACCCAAGAAACATCAAATAATTACAGTCCTTCATTGGGAAAATCAACTTCCTTAGGAGATTTATCCCCAACCTGGCTGAACACCTTAGGAATATGACTAACATGCTAAAGAAAGGTGTAGGAGTTAAATGGACTGTTGGAGCTAAACAATCTTTTGAATCAGTAAAACTTGCACTAACCCAAGCTCCTGTTCTGATCAGCCCAGATTTCTCTAAATATTTCCTGATCTTTTCATTTGCCTCTGAGCGTACATTGGCTGCAGTCTTGCTGTAGAAAAACATAGAGGGAATGGAACAGCCAATTGCCTTTTTAGCAAAGCACTAAGGGATGCACCCTTGAAATACAACATAATGGAAAAACAGGCCTATGCTCTGATTAAGGCCTTGAAAGACTTTAGGGTGTACATATTGCATTCTCACACCATAGCTTATGTGCCCAACGTCATAGTCAAAGATATATTGTCCCAAGACCCAGATGGGAAAAGGGGCAAATGGATTGTTGTGATTCTAGAATATGACCTTGAGATAAAACCCACCAAACTGATTAAATGTCAGGGCTTATCTCACCTAATGGCTAAATCAAACTTACAAGCCCTAGACATTAACATGATAAATACCTTGGATGAGCAAAAAGAATTGCCTGATCCCACTGTTGGGGAAAAGTTTCAGAGCTCTCCTTGGTATTCTGACATTTTGTATGTGCTTACACACCTCAGTGCCCCACCCAAACTGTCCAAGACTAAGGCCAGATTCTTAAAGCTAAAAGCCAGGAGCTATTGCATATTGAATAATTGCTTATACTGGAAAAATCAAAATGACTTATTGCTTAAATGTTTTCCTGAAAACGACGCAGAGAGGATTAAACAAGAATTCCATGCTGGAGAATGTGGAGGCCACCTGAGTTGGAAAGCCACTGCAAATAAAATACTCAGAGTTGGCTACTATTGGCCCACACTCTTCAATGATGTCCATAAGATGATAATTTCCTGCCACAAATGCCAGATCTTTGAAGGCAAAAGAAAACTCCTTCCCCTCCCTTTACAACCCATCACTGTTGAAGGTCCCTTTCTGCAATGGGGCCTAGATTTCATAGGGGAGATTCACCCTGCTTCTTCTTCACAACACAAATAGATCCTAACAGCCACAGACTACTTCACTAAGTGGATAGAGGCCATACCCACTAGGAATGCCACAGATTCAGTCATCATTAGCTTCCTAGAAGGTCACATCCTCTCTCAGTTTGGCTGCCCAAGGAAAATAATCACTGATAATGCCACTACTTTTGGATCCAAGAAAATGGTTGATTTCTGTCACAGGTATCAAATAGCACTTGGTCATTCAACTGCCTATTACCCTCAAGGTAATGGATTAGCTGAATCATCCAACAAGAGCCTGGTGATCATCATCAAAAAGTTGTTGGAAGAGAACAAAAAGTCATGGCACAACAACTTAGTGTATGCTTTGTGGGCTGATAGGCTTACAACAAAGAAGTCCATCAGCATGTGACCATTTCAGCTTTTCTATGGTACAGAAGCAGTATTCCCTACCAGCCTTGGGATACCAGTGATCAAACTGGTCCAGGAGATCCAAACAGAAGAAGACAGTATGGTGAGAAGGATGAACCAAACGATCCATCTTCAGCAAACAAGGGAAGAGGTCTACAACAGAGCAATGAAAGTTCAGGAAAATATAAAGAGATTGTTTGACAAAATAACCAAAGCTGCTGATTTCAAAATTGGAGATAAGGTTCTGAAATGGGACTCGAGAAGAGAGGATAAAGGAAAGCACAGCAAGTTTGACAGTTTGTGGCAAGGTCCATACATCATCCATGCCACTGTGGGTCCAAATGCCTTCTTCCTACAAGAATTAGATGGTACAGAGCTATTTGGGGGTCCTGTCAATGGCAAGATGCTCAAACACTACTTCTGTTGATTTAAAATTTCCAGTTTCCACTCCCATTGTACATACCATTGCAATTTTTATTTTCAAGAAAAAAAGGAAAATGTTTCAAAAAACAGAGGAAAGGAGAGGTTCAGAAACGCTTAAAACATGAACCTCTGATGTGCAAAAGATTGGCTCTAATAAGCTCAAAACCTGAGCCAAAGAAAGTAAACAGCTGGTCCTAACATGCCCAAAATCTGGACCAGCAATGAAGAAAGGAGAATCAGCTCTAACATCCCCAAACCAGAGCTGAAATGAAGAAAAGAAGTGACTCTAACATGCTCAAAACTGAGTCACAAAGAGAAGAATGATATTTCAAGTTTCAGATCCCAAGCCTTCACAGTTTTGTTTTCAATTTTCTACAAATTTTGTCCATGTGCAACTGTCTTTATGCCTTGGACCCACAACAAGTCAGACAGTCTAATCCTGGCTTGACTGTTTTTTAATTTATGTCGTAGAATATAGAGAAGAAATCTGCTGGATAGTTTAATCCCAGCAGATATTAGATTAGGTAGAGAAACATATGAGACCAACAGTCTAATCTGGTCTCATGGAGCAATAAGGGTAGATTTAGAATAGGTTTATTTTTTGTTTGTAAAAATAAAATGATGTAAAGGGTCTGCTAGCTCAAATGCACCCTAGAAGAAGAAAAAATGTTAGGATTGTAGTGTGGGTAGGTAGATTGTTGGGAAAGTTTTTCTGCTAATATAATGTCTTCATACTGTGGCAGCCGATCTAAAGAAAGAAAGGGATGTGCCAAGCAGCAGGCAACTAGCCTTCTCCAAAGATCTATTCTTTGAATTATTGACTCCTTCAAGAAGAAGCCATCCCCATGTGGAGCCACTGTTAGCCCCTTATAAATTCCTTGACAAAGCAAGAAAGGGGCTAATTTGTTTTATGAGCCTGCAAGGAATGCATTTCATTTGAAAACACATCATCCTTGCAGCCTTTCCATGGTCCCTGCCTTGTGACTATTTCCCTCTGCTGTTCTGAGTCAATAGGCCTTGCTGATAAATAATTATGTTCCTAAAGGCTTTATTCTTCCCTTTATACCCTTGCAAAATGCTTCATTTTCACCCATTTGTTCCTTTCCTCTAAGTCCCCTTTGTTTGACCATTTTCCCATTTTATCTCCCTATCGTTACCCTTCTTTGGCTTCAAAACGCATTAAAATGGGCCAAAAAACCCACTTTCCGACTTACATTAAGGCCCAGCCCCTTTCGGCTTAGCCCCCTTAACCACTTCCCCACATGCCCTTAGCGCTAAGACTAAGCGCTTAAGTCTTGAGCGCTCATCGCAATCGCACTGTCGGGCGGGCGCATTCCCTTTGTTATAACAGAAAAATCCGATGCGATTGGTTTGGTTCTATAAGACCCGAGGTGCAATCTGCACCGTCGATCTACTATTCTGATTCGACAGTCAAGCGCTCATTGCATCCCCCGCTCTGATCGCAAATCGCATTTCCCATTTGCACCCCCCTTTTCTGCGCCTTGCGATTGCGACCCCCCCGATCCAATCTGAGCCATCCATCCCTCCAAATCCAACGGTCTAGATTCGTTCTACTCCCCTCCCATTGTTTCTGTTTTCCCTCGCCGATCCAATCTCCACCATCCGTTTAACACACCAATCAATGGTCCCCGCGCCCGCGGCTTTCAATGTTCAGAAACCAACCAATTTTTATCGCACCGCCTTTGGGCAGAGAGTGGTATTTCTCGATCGGCCAGCGATTCCACTCAGCGGTCGACGTGTGTCATCGGTACGGTTTCAAAACTGCTATCTCATCGCACGTTAACGTTCGGCACAGGATGCATAGCAATATGCATATCAGTCGTCCGATCTACGATCGCCCATCCGATGGTTGTCCCTCCACGAAACTGCACATAGTTTAACCCTTAACTGCCGTATCCCTGGCCCACCCGTTCATCGCCCTCTGACGTGCTTTCCACCGTTGATCTCCGCCGAGATCGGACGGTCCAGATTCAATCACACACCCGCCGTTGACCCGGTCCCGCCATGTCACCCTTTCCAGGTGTCCCATCATATATTCACCTCCGTCATGTATATTCGTTCAAAATTTGATTTTTCGTAGGTTTTATTTGAATTCCCACTACACTCTGCCCATGTCCACCTAACTCTGTTCCGCTGATATACTGCATTTTCCACCATAGTCCCGCGTTGTTCCGCCATCTCATCCGTCTGCACAGTCATCCTCGTCCCCCCCCATTGCATCCACCATCTCCGTGCATTATTTTCTCAACAGGTTTCATGTTTCGCAGGGTTATCAAGTGGTGAAAGCCACCATGATTACACAGTCTTGGTTGTGGCAGCAAGAAATGCAGAAAGGACCATGTTTCAAAGGCCGAGATAATAAAGGATAGCTCGGGAAGGTGGCTGATAGGACTTGCATTAAAAGAGCAGAGTTCAAACTCTGCAAATATTTCCGGCGCCATTAGCACATAGATTTCACAGTCAGAGGTATAAGTGGAGCAGCAGAGAGCTTAAGGCACGCAAATGAGGACATACAAGCCTTAGGTTCAAAGGTTTAGAGGCAAAGTACCGGATTGAAGACCCAAGGCCCACACAGAAAGTATAGCATGCAGAAATCAATGCATATCAGGGGTTTCTACAACAGCAGAATGTTTTTCCTCCATGAAGGACAGAGCGCCCATGCAGTGTTCAATCTATGACGTGTTCTGGAGAGTTTTTCTACCCTAAAAATAGCTCCGGTACTATCAGAGCATTTATTTCATCAGTATGGCAGAATTATTTATCATTCATTTATATTTTTTTTATTCACAAATAGCACCACACAGTACCACAGTCAGAGTAGTCTGAAGACTGAAGAAGATCATTCGTCAACCCAAAGAACACCAGAGATTAATGCACAGGATTTATACAGAATGGGCTTTGGCCCTCTTTTCTTTTTAGAAGTTTAATACTGCATTTATTTCTTCACCTACCTCCTCTGCTCCTCCGGAGCTATAAATTCATGAAGAAACTCATTGTAAAGGTTGTTGATCAGTTATCAGAGAACTGCAAGTAGTTTCTTTTGAGACACAATCTCTGTGTAAAGTTGTAATATAGGTTGAAGGAGATGTTTTCAAACTGAGTATTCAGCTATTGGCAATGTTGTACATGATTGGTATTGCTATTTAATATGACAAGCACATTTCTTTGGATCTTGATCTAAAGCAGCGGTGATGTTTTCCTATCTTTGTGTTTACATTCATTTCATTTCGTTTCTACTGGCTTGCATCAGAATATTGGCATAGGATTTACCCTTGTTAGGTACCCTATGTTTCTGCTCTCCTTGTCGTTTATGTTTCTCTTCTGAATGTATTATCTAAGAAATTATTTCAGTTGGTTTAACCAGTGTAGTGGATGTTATTGCCTGCTCTCTGATGTATGAATTAAATGAATTCAGTTCTTAGATGTTTCTCGTTATAGATTCAGTTGGAATATTTGGGAAAACTAGGGATTAGAGATAGCCATGTCCACTAGGATGCTTGTGCAACCAGCTAGTCTTTAACTTTGTGCTCTAAATCTATGTTACCGCCTCCCCTCCTACCTTTCCATATCACACAATCATCTTGAAGATCCTATGTTTTAGATGACTAGCCCAATCGAAAGCCTGCCTATTGATTAGCAAGCAAATCCTTTCTTGACTCCATTGCCCAATGGTCCCGAATATTCATGGAATAATTCACCTCTGCCCTTTTTCCTCTTTGCTCATCTTGGTCTTACATTGAACCCTTCTTTCCTGATAACCAGCAACCAAATCAAAAAAATCAAACAAACAAACCTTGTGCCTATAACTAGCCTAAAATCATAACATTCGAGCCTCATAGACATAAAACCTTTGCTCATACAGAGAGATCCCTCTTTGGACCCAAGAGGGCTAGATCCTGAGGTCTGAAAGTGGTTTTGATGTTGTCTCATCTTTTGGTCTTGCCAATCTAGCCAAAACATGGGAACCCCAACACCTATGAGTCTATTTACCTTGGAATTTATTCGACAAAGCCTAAATGTTGATCAGGTTCACTTTGTGCCCATGAAAAAGGGGCATGTGTACAAATTACCCATGACTGTAGGCCCTTTCATAGTTAATATGAGATAGGCATTTGAGGAGGTTACTAAAATGTTAGATGAGATGCATATGTTGTTAGGGGAAAGTTGGGCTTATGAATTGTAATTTCAAATAGAAGAATTGAGAATGGGTATTCAGCTTTCATTAATGAAAGCAGGCTAGATTTGGAGAAGATAGAAAGTAAAGGTGTGATAATTTTAGCAGGTTCAAACATTCAAACCCTTATCATATCATAAAAATCAAACAAAAGAAGCAAAGAAACAGTGATTGACTTAGATGATGAGGAGCAGGGATTTGAGAAGAGGACGGACAAAGTTTACTGAAGAATTTACATTTAACCCACCTGGTTTTTCTTTACATCTGGGAGAAGAACAAAATCTTCCTGCTTAACTTAGGATTCATGAAATCTCTCATGAAAAATTACCTCTGATCAAATAGATGTTTACACAAATTGAAGAAAGGAATCAAAATATGAAAGCCAGCATGGAGGCCCAAGCTGAATATCAAGTTGCGCTGGATCAAACAAGACTTTTGACTATCATGGATCTTGAAAAAGTTCAATTCATAATTGCCCTGTCTCATCCCACAGACATGTCAATAGGTTCTTATAAGAATTTCAATAGTGTAAATGTGACTGTAGATGTGAAGAAGATTCCCCTGATGGATAAGATGAATTTTCATATGCAAACTGATCAATTGATTGTGAATGACCTGACCAAGACCAATGCAATGGAAATGAAGGCAGGAAATGTGTTGGGAAAGGTACTTAAGCAATTGAAGTTACAGAAATCTAATGAAAGAGCTTTAACAGTTCAGAATGATGAGCTAAAGAAAATCATTTTAAAGATTGGAGTGGATCCTAGTGACAAGACTGTTGTACAGAAATTTATGCAGAGTGCTGAATTAGAAAAATCCACATTGAGGAAAAAGCTAAAATTGCCTACAAGAGAACATTCTATGGCTACAGAAGTTGCAAAGGTGGAGAAGGAAAAGGAAAAGCTTTTACAACAACTAATGCAAAAAGATGAAGAAATTTCCAAAATAAAGAAAACTGCAATATCACTGCAAAATCATATTGATCATCATAGTTGTAATTTTGTTTCTCCTACAGGTAACGAAGATCCACAAGCACAGATTATTCAATTGAATAATGAGTTGCAGATGGCTGAAAGAGATCGGAAAAAGGCCCAAGCATATTTGGAGACTGCAACAAAGCTTTTTCATGTCATAGAGAATGAAGCTGACAAGTATAAAATGGATATTCAGAATGCTAATGCTGAGATTAAAAATCTCAAAGAAAGACTGAAAGGAAACATTTCACTGATACAAGCCAAAGATAACATTTGGAATGATATCATTTCAAAAATGAAATCAATTTGGAGTTGTTTGAAGATAGTTGCAGAGGAAAAAAAATTTATCAAGGAATATGAAGAACCAATCATGACAGATAAACAGAAGGCAATTAATAGATCTATCTGGGCTAGAAGGTTCATTGATTTTATTAATTCTTAAACGGATCAGGAATTAGAAGAGAAAGACATTAAAGACAGGACCTTATATGCAGTGGAGATCAATAATATGATTGTCAGAAATGATCACAGAAAAGCTACAGAAAAGAAACTGATGGAAATTAAAGAGCCAGTAAGCCAATTTGATAAGTTATTTGACAAATTAACAAGAATAGGTCTGCCATCATGTTGGGGAGATCAAGGAAATATTTTTCCATGGGATTCTTATGAGAATTTTCTAGTTATGGAAAAAAGTAAAGTTGATAATAGGCATGAAAAAACTCAGGTGCTTAAATGGGAAACAATGGTCACCTTTCTGAAGAAACATTTCTAGCTACTATGGTTGGTAAAAACTCTTTTCACAGAAGGACCATCTTATAATCGAATTACTGCATTTAGATTAGAGTATCTGTAGAAATTATATGCACTAAGCATGCATATGTCCAAGATCCACCTGATCTAACACTATTTAAATTTATGCAAGATATTGAATCTATTCCACTTGTTAATATTTTGTGGAAAAAATTAATTGCACACACATGTGAATCATAAACAAAAATTATCAATCACACATAATAAAGTTTTTAACTAGGAAATCCTTAAGCTGAAAACCCTAACTATATATTATGTAACATGGAGATCATATGACAATCTCATACAAACATACAAAGCTTATCACAAGCCCTGAGTACAGTACAATTTTCATACACTAATCAGGCCTAATCTTGCAAATCCATGCACTGATCTTCGCCACTTGCTAGCCTGCCTCCACTACGCAATCCCTGCTGAAGAATAGCTCTGAATGAATTTGAATTACTCCATCCTTCAATACGCAATCCTCATTGTAATCTCCACTGTTTTTGTGATGCAATCAATACATCACTATAGTCACAACAGATAGTCTATCTTTCCCTTTCACCTATCCCTCCACTGGTCTCCACTGAAACTACCATGCACTGTAATTAACAATTGTATTGTTCAGTTGATTAATGAGTTATTATTTGTGAATTAATTAACTAATTAATTCACTCCACTCTCACTAGTGTATCATTCATGTAGAAATTATATGCACTACGCATGCATATGTCCAAGATTATCCTGATCACACACTATTTTAACTTCATGCACAATACAGAATCTATTGCACCATTGATCATCACATGCGGAAATTAAATCAATTGCAATGCACACATGAAACCATAAAAATTCACACACATTAACACAGTTGTTTTCACGGGAAAGCCTGAAGCTAAAAACCCCAACTATTTGAATATAATATATGTCATAGAGATCATGTAACAATCCTCATACAAAGCTTCCCACAAGCTCTCAGTACAATCCAATCGCTACACACTAATCAAGCCCGATCTTGCAAATCCATGCACTGATCTCTGCCACCTGCTAGCCTGCCCCTACTGCGCAATCCCTACTAAAGAATGGCTCTGGATGAACTCTAATTTCCCCAGCCTTGCTCACGCAATCCTTAAAGGCATCTCCACTAAATTTTTGGTGCAAACAATGCAACACTATAGTCACAACTGATAGTCACACTTGCTCTTTCACCTACCTCTCCACTGGTCTCCACTGAAACTGTCCATGCACTGTAGTTAACTGATGTATTCTTCGGTTGATTAATGAGTTAATATTTAGTGAATTAATTATTAATTAATTCACACCACTCTCACTAGTGTATCAATCAGTTAGACTAGATACAACTAGCTCAACTGTGTCTAACTGAGTTAAACTGAACACAACTCCACCAACTACTTCTACAACTCCACCAAACTTTGTCACATGAGTTCTAACTGAAGTCCTCCATGCAATAGCTCCACTAAACCCTCAGGAATAGCGTAATTCCTTCTGTCAGCTCCTGTGCCACATCTGTGCACTTAACTGAAGTGCTCCAAGAGAATAAGATAATGTTCAGAGTCCAAATATTATTAAGAGCTAATAATATTCGACATATCTATTTTTAGACTGGCAATCTAAAAATAGATTCCACCCAATATGTCTAAAAATAGAAGTCCATCTATTTTTCCAACTTGACCAACTATCCACAAATAGCATCCTGCAACTCATAGAATATGATCGACATGTCTAAAAATAGACTTTGCGCCAAAAATCACCTGTGTGGGCCCCACCTAGTTTAGGTGATCACTTTCCAACTAGGATCAGGAATGATGTTTCAGGATGCCTCCTTCACTTTTTCTTGTTGCAATCTTCAACACTCCCTCTCAACAAGAAAGGACTGTCTTTGCATGCGACATGCAACTCCATGCATTCGCCCTGCAACCTTTGCAAGCGCCATGCAACTCCATGCATCTGCTCTGCAACTCTTCCGAAACTGAATAGGCTCCAAACAACTCAATCAATCTGATGCATCTATCATTGAAAGTCTTTGGATGTGCTTAGCTACTACACATGTCTTCGATCGCTCTACTGCTAACGTTGTTGAATTCTACCACCACAACACGCCTTTGTCAACTCATAGTGCTCCGATGCTCAGGCTCTTGTCACTTTGATCTGCCTGCATCAATCCAACTTATCATGCTACTGCTGCTCTATGGGCACCTTATAGCCAGGTTCAATTCATAAGATCCACACCATCTCCTTGAATCCTGCCCAGAAATCTCCTCTTGGTATTACTCATGCATATCGCCCACCTCTCCCTTTGGTGGTATAGCGCATGCCTCCTACCTTACATCTAACTCAACGCAAATTTCTCTACATGAGTGGTTTCTCCCTCTCACGCAGTCCTCTCATCTTGTGGGTGTTCACATCTAGGTTTCACTCTTACTTTGTGGAAATCTAGCTCCCTCTCAAGCTTCAATTGCATGTCTTTCTTTGCTTCCCAACGATGGGAAGCTACAGCAGAAATCCCATCTACTTCAGAGTACGGCATTCTTTGGCCGAATCCCAACCTTCTTGAATTGTCCTGTTCTTTTCTTTAGGAAGAAAAAGTTCCAACAAAAACAACATCATACCCTTTATCCTCTAACATTGCGACTGAGATTAAATTCTTCTTTAAACCTGGAACATGCACTACATCTTGTAAAAGAATGAGTTTACTTAACTCCCTCTGAAAGGTAATGGTACCAATGCCGGTTGCATTGTATCGTCCATTGTCACCCAACTCAACATGCAATAGGAGATCTTTCTCCACCAAGTCACTGAAAAGATTCACATCTCCCATCATGTGAAAGGAAGCACCACTATCAAAGTACCACCACGATCCCAATGCATTAGACACCATGCATGCGATCAATGAGAAGTCCAACTCAAATTGTGAGGCAAGAGCCTCACCAGCTACAGCTGCAGCAGCCTGCTTGTTCTTCTTCTTCTATGGACAATGTGTGGCAAAATGCCCATGTTCGTGACAGTGAAAACACTTCACTTTTGACATGTCACGCTCTTTGCCATCTACACCGGATTGTGAAGGGTTTTTATTCCCCTTCCCTTTCCTTGCTTTGGAAGCCAAAGTTCAATCCTCTTCATCATCATTATTTGATGAAGAGCCATCCCTAGTACTCCGCCTTATCTCCTCCTGCACAAGATCCGACCAAATTCGCTCCCATCCTGGCAGTGTCTCCCGATCATTGATAGAGTCCTCGTAGCTATGCCAACTCTTCGGAAGCCCAAGGAGAGCTAAGCTCACCAAGTCTTCTTCATCCACACTAACTCCTACACTCCCAAGCTCATCCGTGCAGTGGACAAACTTTGTCAAGTATACCGGAATAGTGTCATTCTTCTCCATTTTTATTTTCCTGTGCTTGTCTTTAAGCGCCAACTTCCTTTGGTCACTTTTTCTTTGGAAAAATTCTGTCAAAGCCTTCCACATCAAGAATGGAGTGGCTTTACCGTGAAGGCTGGACACAATGTGAGTCTTCCCAACCTTTAGCAGTCCTTCGACACACGCTACCTTCTTTATACATCGTCAGGGTGCGGTACATACACACACAGTTTAGGAACTCCATAAGCATCTATGAACTCCTTCAACCCATTATCCTCCAGCACCGCCTCCATCATGTCCTTCCATGCAATATAATTCGAGCTCCCATCAAAGGCATACTCCAATCGCAATCCGTTGAGGACATTTCAATGAATGCTCAACTTCGACACCAAGAAAACACTGTAGCAAATTCGAATTCCACCAGCACAAAACTCAACCGCTTCAATAATTGCAATTTCTCCACTGATCAACGCTCTGATACCATGTATAAATTATATAAATAATGTGTTATATGTCTAATATTCTCCTAATCACACACTATTTTAACTTCATGCACAATACAGAATCTATTCCACCATTGATCATCACATGCGGAAATTAAATCAATTGCATGCACACATTGAAACCATAAAAATTCACACACATTAACACAGTTGTTTCAAGGAAAACCTAGCTAGCCCCAACTATATGTATATAGTATATGTCATATAAATTGTGTAACGTCTCTCTCTTACAAATCTTCTCACTGACTCTCTCATTACAATCCAATCGATACACACTAATCGGGACGATCTTCCAACTACATGCCCATGATCTGCCACCTTCTTCTTTGCCTCTACTACGCAATCCTGCTGAAGAAGTGGCTCTGATGAAACTCGAATCTCGGTCTTTCTCATGCAATCCTTAAGCAACTCCAATAATTTTGAAGTTGCAAACAATGCAACATTATAGTCATAGCGATAAGTCCACTTGCTCTTTCACCCCTACCTCTCCTTTGGTCTCCTTTGGCTTGTCAATACCTTTGTAGTTAACTGATGTATTCTTCAGTTGATTAATGAGTTCTTATTTAGTGAATTAATTAACTAATTAATTCACACCACTCTCACTAGTGTATCAATCAGTTAGACTAGATACAACTAGCTCAACTGAGTCTAACTGAGTTAAACTAAATACAACTCCACCAACTACTTCTACAACTCCACCAAACTCTATCACATGAGTTCTAGCTGAATTCCTCCATGCATTAGCTCTAGTAAACCCTCGGGAATAGCGTAATTCCTTTTGTCAGCTGTTGTGCCACATCTGTGCACTTAACTGAAGTGCTCCAAGAGAATAAGATAATGTTTAGAGTCCAAATATTATTAAGAGCTAATAATATTCGACATATCTATTTTTAGACTAGTAGTCTAAAAATAGACTCCGCCCAATATGTCTAAAAATAGAAGTCCATCTCTTTTTCCAACTTGACCAACCATCCACAAATAGCATCCTGTAACTCATAGAATATGATCGACATGTCTAAAAATAGACTTTGCGCCAACAATCTCCTGTGTGGGCCCCACCTATTTTAGGTGATCATTTTCCAACTAGGATCAGGAATGATGTTTCAGGATGCCTCCTTCATTGTTTCTTGTTGAAATATTCAACACTCCCTCTTAACAAGAAAGGACTGTCTTTTCATGCGACATGCAACTCCATGCATTCGCCCTGCAACCTTTGCAAGCGCCATGCAACTCCATGCATCTACTTTGCAACTCTTCCGAAACTGAATAGGCTCCAAAAAACTCAATCAATCTGATGCATCTATCATCAAATTATTCGACTTCTACTTAGCTACTACACATGTCTTCAGGAACCACGGCGCTATTGAACTTTGCACCCATGCACTCTGCACTTGCTGTCAACTCTGAACCACGCTCCAGTATCTGACACTGTCACTTTGATCTGCTTGCATCAATCCAACTGATCATGCTACTGCTGCTCTATGGGCACCTCATATCCAGGTTCAATTCATGAGATCCACACCATCTCCATGAATCCTACCCAGAAATCTCCTCTTGGTATTACTCATGCATGTCGCCCCACCTCTCACCTGGTGGTATAGTTGCATGCACTCCCTCAGCCCATCTGGCACGAAATTTCTATGCATGAGTGGTTTCTCCCACTCCATGATCCTCATCTTTTGGTTGCTCCACATCTTGAGGTTCACTCTTACCTACATGCAAATCTAGCTCCCTCTCATGCTTCAATTGTATGTCTTTCTTGCACTTCATAACAGTAGGAAGCTCCGTAGAAATCCCATCTAATTTATGTTTGTAGAGATTCTTGGCTCAAATCTCAACCTTCTTGACTTGTCCTGTTGCTTTGTACCGAAGGAAAAATTTTCCTTCACTAAAGACAACATCATACCCTTTATCCTCTAACATTGCGACTGATATTAAATTCTTCTTTAAACCTGGAACATGCACTTCATCTTGTAAAAGAATGAGTTTACCTGACTCCCTCTGAAAGGTAATGGTACCAATGCTGGTCTCATTGTATCATCCATTGTCGCCCAACTCAACATGCAACTAGAGATATTTCTCTACCAAGTCACTGAAAAGATTCACATCTCTCGTCATGTGAAAGGAAGTGCCACTATCAAAATACCACCCCGATCCCAATGCACTAGACACCATGCATGCGATCAATGAGAATTCCAACTCAAATTTCGAGGCAAGAGCCTCACCAGCTGCAGCTCCAGTAGCCTACTTTTTCTTCTTCGTCTGTGGACAATGCATGGTGAAATTCCCATGTTCGTGATAGTGAAAACACTTCACTTTGGACATGTCATGCTCTTTGCCATCCGCACTGGATTGAGAAGGATTTTTCTTCCCCTTCCCTTTCCTTGATTTGGAAGCCAAAGTGAAATCCTCTTCATCATCATTCTTTGATGAAGAGCCATCCCTGGTACTCCACCTCATCTCCTCCTGCATAAGATCTGACCAAATTCGCTCCCATCCCGACAGTTTCTCCCGACCATTGACAGAGTCCTCATAGCTATGCCAACTCTTCGGAAGCCCAAGGAGAGCCAATCTCACCAAGTCTTCTTCATCCACACTAACTCCTACACTCCCAAGATAATCCCTGCTGTGGACAAACTTTTTCAAGTATACCGGAATAGTGTCATTCTTCTCCATTTTTATTTTCCTGAGCTTGTCTTTAAGCGCCAACTTCCTCTGGTCACTCCTGCTTTGGAAAAATTCTGTCAAAGCCTTCCACATCAAGAATGGAGTGGATTTACCATGAAGGCTGGACACAATGTGATCCTTCACACCTTCCAAAAGAATCCTTCGACACCTTGCTACCTTCTTTTGCCATGCGTCAAGTGTGGCTACATCGCTAGAACCCGATTTAGGAATATCAGCATCTATGACCTCCTTCAACCCATTATCCTCCAGCACCGCCTCCATCATGTCCTTCCATGCAATATAATTTGAGATGCCCTCAAGGGCATACTCCAATCGCAATCCGTTGAAATACATTTCAATGAATGCTCAACCTCGACACCAAGAAAACATTGCAGCAATTTCGAATTCCACCAGCACAAAACTCAATTGTTTCAATAATTGCAATCTACTCCAATGATCAACGCTCTGATACCATGTAGAAATTATATGCACTATGCATGCATATGTCCAAGATTCTCCTGATCATACACTATTTTAACTTCATACACAATACAGAATCTATTGCACCATTGATCATCACATGCGTAAATTAAATCAATTGCAATACACACATGAAAGCATAAAAATTCACACACATTAACATAGTTGTTTTCACGGGAAAGCCTGAAGCTAAAAACCCCAACTATCTATATATAATATATGTCATATATATCATGTAACAATCCTCATACAAAGCTTCTCACAAGCTCTCATTACAATCCAATCGCTACACACTAATCAGGCCCGATCTTGCAAATCCATGCACCGATCTCTGCCACCTGCCAACTTACCCCTACTCCGCAATCCTTGCTGAAGAATGGCTCTGTATGAACTCTAATTTCCCCATCCTTGCTCACGCAATCCTTAAAGGCATCTCCACTAAATTTTTGGTGCAAACAATGCAACACTATAGTCACAACTGATAGTCACACTTGCTCTTTCACCTACCTCTCCACTGGTCTCCACTGAAACTGTCCATGCACTGTAGTTAACTGATGTATTCTTCAGTTGATTAATGAGTTAATATTTAGTGAATTAATTATTAATTAATTCACACCACTCTCACTAGTGTATCAATCAGTTAGACTAGATACAACTAGCTCAACTGAGTTTAACTGAGTTAAACTGAATACAACTCCACCAACTACTTCTACAACTCCACCAAACTCTGTAACATGAGTTCTAACTGAAGTCCTCCATGTAATAGCTCCAGTAAACCCTCAGGAATAGAATAATTCCTTCTGTCAGCTGTTGTGCCACATCTGTGCACTTAACTGAAGTGCTCCAAGAGAATAAGATAATGTTTTGAGTCCAAATATTATTAAGAGCTAATAATATTCAACATATCTATTTTTAGACTGGGAGTTTAAAAATAGACTCCGCCCAATATGTCTAAAAATAGAAGTCCATCTATTTTTCCAACTTGACCAACCATCCACAAATAACATCTGTCAACTCATAGAATATGATCGACATGTCTAAAATTAGACATAGTCTAAAAATATACTTTGCGCTAAAAATCACCGGTGTGGACCCCACCTAGTTTACGTGATCATTTTCCAACTAGGATTAGGAATGATGTCTCAGGATACCTCCTTCACTATTTCTTGTTGCAATCTTCAACAATTCAGTTATACTAGATACAACTAGTTCAACTGAGTCTAACTGAGTTAAACTGAATACAACTCCATAACTACTTCTTCCAACTGTGTCATAACTTTGCCACTTGTGTTCTAAATGAGTCTTCCATGCATTAGCTCCAGTAAACCCTTAGGAGTAGTGTAATTCCTTCTGTCAGTTGTTGTGCCAGATCTGTGCACTGAACTGAAGTGCTCCAAGAGAATAAGTTGTTGTTTAGAATCTAATTATTATTAAGAACTAATAATAATCGACATGCATCTATTTTTAGATTGACGATCTATAAATAGACTTTGCCCAATATTCTAAAAATATAATTTCATCTATTTTTCCAACTTGATCAAACATCCACAAATAGCATCCTGCAACTTCTGAAATATGATCATCATGTCTAAAAATATACATAGTCTAAAAATAGACTTGCGCTAAAAATAGCCTATGGGCCCACTTAGTGAAGGTGACTCTTTTCACTAAGCTCATCATCTTGTTGAACCTCAACAGTTCCTCTCAACAAGATAGGGATTATCCTTCACCCTGATCCTGCCTCTATGGTATTTGAATTTTCTCCTGGTGAATGCCTTCGTCAGAATATCTGCATCCTAATACTCCGTGGGAATGTACTAAAGCAACATGATCTTCCACTGCACACAATCTTTGATATGATGATACCGGATATCAATATTTTTAGATCTATCATGAAACACAGGATTAACCGAGAGTTTAATGCAACTCAGATTATCACAATGAATCATCGTGGGATCTAAATGTGAATCGAACAAACCAACCAGGATCTTCCTCATCCAGATAACCTCACATGTAGCTAAACTTATTTCCATGTATTCTGCTTCTGCTGAACTGAGTGCCACAGATCTTTTTTTCCTACTGTACCAAGAAACTGTCGTAGATCCGATGCTGAAAATCCCTCCTGATGTGCTCTTTCTATCTATTGGGCTTCCTGCCCAATCTGCATCCGTGAAGCCATGCAACTTCACCTCATTCGTCTATTTGTACCATAAACTATACTCAGATGTGCCCCTAAGATATCTCAGGACATGCTTGCCCGCCTTCCAAAAGAGCTTGGTAGGCTTAACCATCACTTGTGAAAGTTGGTTCACTGCATAGCATATGTCCAGTCTTGTATTTACTAAATACATGAGCGAACCCACCAACTGTCGATAAATAGTGGCATCAACTACCTCTGTCGATGTAGCATCCTCTTTTTTCCAATTTCCTGGAAGAGGTGTTGATAGGCTTGCAGCCTTGCATGTGAAACTCCTCCAGTATCTCCTGAGCATACTTTCCTTGAGACACAAACAGTTCACCTTCCCGCTGCCATATTTCCAATCCAAGGAAATAATGAAGGAGGCCCAAATCCTTCATCTCAAACTCCTTTGCAAGATCTGCCTTGCATGAGTGTATCAACTGCTCATCACCTGTTAGTATTAACTCATCAACATAAAGTAAAATGATTAAAAGCTTACCCTCAACCACAATCTGGTACAGGTTTGCATCCTCCTCACTCTTGATGAAGCCAAGTCCAGTGAAATAGTTGTTGATCTGAGTGTACCAAGGAAGGGGTACTTGTTTCAGCCCATACAGCGCTTTTTTGAGCCTGCACACATGTGAATCGTTGTTGAAGATCTCAAATCCTTCAGGCTGCTTAATGTACACATGTTCCTCAATGACCCCATTAAGGAACGCAGTCTTTACATCCATCTGATGAATGTGCCAACCCATCTCTACTGAGAGAGCAAGGATGGTATGTATGGAAGAATACCGTGCGACAGGTGCAAAGGTTTCTTCATAGTCAATCCCCTCAATTTGTGAGAAGCCCCAAGCAACAAATATTACCTTATACTTATCGACACTCCCATCAACAGCTTGCTTTACCTTGTATATCCATCTTGATCCTACAACTAATTTTCCCACCGGCCTTGGAACAATCTCCCAAGCACTGTTTCTGACAATGGAGTCATACTCCTCCACCATGACATCTACCCATGTGGGCTCCTACGCTGCTTCTTCAAAATAAGATGGCTCTGTCACAATACACTTGCTCATAAGAGCCATGTATCCAGTATATCAGTCAGGTGACTGTCTCTGTCTGCGCTGTGATGTAGGGACTCCTACATTTTGTGCCGCATCCACCTTTAGTCTCTCAGCTTCTGTGGTACGCTTCCTGCCTTGTTTGATGTTTGGTTCTGCATGATTGGACTCCTCCACTCCATGAATCTCCTCCTATGGCTGATCCACATCCAGAGGCTCATCTTTGGGAACAATAAGTTCCTCCTCCGCATGCAAGTATAGCTCCCTCTTAAGCGACAACTTCATGGCTTTCACCTTATTGAATTTTATATCTCGTCACACAAAAGTCATCTGACTGTCTGGAAAATACACACGATAGTTAAGGGGTGTTTCTGTGTACCCCACAAATATCCCAACTTCTGCAGTCGACTCCAGCTTCTTCCTGGCATCCTTCATCACATGAATATAAACAGGTGAGCCAAAAATCTTCAAATGAGAAATATCAGGCTTCTTACCAGTAAAATCTTCTTTGGGTGTACTCATGCCAAGTACTCTATGAGGACAACGGTTTTGCGCATAAACCGCAGTGTTGCATGCTTCCGCCCACAAGCGCATCAGTAGGCCCTGGTCATGCAGCATCGCTCGTGCAGCACCCACGATCATTTTGTTCTTTCTCTCCGCGACCCCATTCTGCTGTGGGTTATGAGGCGCTATGAGTTATCTTCGAATTCCTTATTTTCCACAGAAGTCTTTGAATTCGTTCGATACGTATTCACCACCATTATCTCTCCGTAGAGATTTCACCTGCTTCCCCAACTCCTTCTCCACCAATGCCTTGAACTCACAAAACTTTGAGAACGTTTCACTCTTCTTCTACATGAAGAAGATCCAGCATCTACGAGAATAATCATCAACAAATATCACATAATACCTGTGTTTTTCTGTTGAAGCAACCGAGAATGGTCCACACACGTCTATGTGAATTATCTCCAGGATCACCGAAGCACGGTTCTCCTTCTCATGAAAGGTGGTCTTCACAAACTTACCCATTGTACATCCTTTGCATTGATCTAACTGCACAAGAGTACCCTTGGGAAGTCCAGTATAAATTTGTTGCAAAATCTTCAAAGCGCCATGGTGAAGATGGCCCAATGTCCTGTGCCATAACTCACCCTCATCCCGGCTCACCACTTCTTCTACTTTTCCCACCATTGCAACGCAGCCATCTACCTCCAGCTTGTAGAGATTCTTAATTCAAACCCCTATATTCTTGGTTTGACCTGTTGTTTTATGTCGAAGGAAGGCTTTTCCCTCACTGAAAACAACATCATAACCTCTATCTTCCAGCATTGCGACTGAGACCAAGTTCTTCTTCAGACCTGGAACATGCATGACATTCTTCAACAAGAATGGATTACCGAACTCCCTCTCAAATTTAATGGTCCCAATGCCAGTCGTACTGTACCGACCATCGTTTCCCATCTCTATATGCACCAAGAGGTCCTTCTCCTCCAAGTCACTAAACAACTCTTTGCCTCCCGTCATATGGAAAGACGCACCACTGTCAAGATACCACACCGATCCCATGTAGCTTGAAACCAAGCATGCGATCAAGGAAAAATCCAGCTCAAATTGCGAGGCTAAGGCCTCTCCAGCTGCAGATCCAGCAACCTGCTTATTATTCTTCTTCTGTGGACAGTTAGTGGCGAAATTTCCATGCTCGTGACAGTGAAAACACTTCACTTTGGACAAATCATGCTTCTTGCCTTTAGCACCAGATTTTGAAGAAGATTTCTTCCCCTTCCCTTTCCTTGCTTTGGCAGCCAAAGTGAAATTCTCTTCATCTTAATTCTTCCATAAAGATCCATCCCTGGTACCCCGCCTTATCTCCTCCTACACAAGATCCGACCAAATTCGCTCCCTTCCTGGCAGTTTCTCCCGTCCATTGACAGAGTCTTCGTAGCTATGCCAACTCTTCAGAAGCCCAAGGAGACCAAGCTCACCAAGTCTTCTTCATCAACAGTAACCCCCACACTTCCCAATTCATCCTTGCAGTGGACAAACTTCGTGAGGTATTTTGGAATACTGTTGCCTTTCTCCATTTTTATTTTTCTGAGCTTGTCTTTAAGCACCAACTTCCTCTAGTCACTTCTGCTTTGGAAAAAATCTGTCAAAGCCTTCCACATTAAGAATGGAGTGGCTTTCCCATGAAGGCTGGATACAATATGGTCCTTCACACCTTCCAACAGAATCCTCCTCATCTTTTCAGTCTTCTTTTTCCATGCATCAAGTAATGCAGCATCGCTAGATCCCGGCTTAGGAACATCGCTATCGATGAACACCTTCAGCCCATTATCCTCCAGCACCACATCCATCCTGTCCTTCCAGGCTATGTAATTCGAGCTCCCATTAAGGGCATACTCCAATCTCAACCCGTTGAAATACATTTCAATGTATACTTGATTTCTGCACCAAGAATATTCTGTAGCAAATTCGAATTGTCCACCAGCACAAACTCACTTCACAATTGCAATCTTCAATCAACAATCCTCTGATACCATGTAGAAATTATATGCACTAAGCATGCATATGTCCAAGATCCACCTGATCTCACACTATTTAACTTTATGCAAGATACTGAATCTATTCCACTTGTTAATCTTTTGTGGAAAAAATTAATTGCACACACATGTGAAGCATAAACAAAAATTATCAATCGCACATAACACAGTTTTTAACCGGGAAAGCCTGAAGATGAAAACCCAAACTATATATTATGTAACGTGGAGATCATATGACAATCTCATACAAACATAAAAATATTATCACAAGCCCTGAGTACAATACAATCTTCATACACTAATCAAGCCTAATCTTGCAAATCCATGCACCGATCTTTGCCACCTGCTAGCCTGCCTCCACTGCGCAATCCCTGCTGAAGAATAGCTCTGAATGAATTCGAATTACTCCACCCTTGACTATGAAATCCTCATTGGAATCTCCACTATGTGTGTGATGCAATCAATGCATCACTATAGTCACAGCAGATAGTCTATCTTTCCCTTTCACCTATCTCTCCACTGGTCTCCACTAAAACTGCCATGCACTGTAGTTAACTGCTGTATTTTTCAGTTGATCAATGAGTTATTATTTTTGAATTAATTAACTAATTAATTCACTCCACTCTCACTAGTGTATCATTCAGTTAGACTATATACAACTAGCTCAATTGAGTCTAACTGAGTTAAACTGAATACAACTCCATAGCTACTTCTTCCAACTGTGTCATAACTCTGCCACTTGAGTTCTAACTTAGTCCTCCATGCATTAGCTTCAGTAAACCCTTAGGAATAGTGTAATTCCTTCTGTCAGTTGTTGTGCCACATCTGTTCACTAAACTGAAGTGCTCTAATAGAATAAGTTTATGTTTAGAGTCTGATTATTATTAAGATCTAATAATAATCGACATGCATCTATTTTTAGATTGACGATATATAAATAGAATTCGCACAATATTCTAAAAATAGAATTTCATATATTTTTCCAGCTTGATTAACCATCCACAAATAGCATCCTGCAACTTCTGAAATATGATCATCATGTCTAAAAATAGACATAGTCTAAAAATAGACTTGCACCAAAAATAGCCTGTGGGCCCACTTAGTGAAGGTGAATCTTTTCAATAAGCTCATCATCTTGTTGAATCTCAACAATATCAAAATCTAACACATTCGCCCAGGACTAAGATAGAGATATGGAAAAAGTGCAGAGCTTGGACAATAGACTTTCCAAAAGGGTTTTCAGCATCAAAGAAAGACAAATCAGCTCACCAAGGAAATGCAGCAGCAGCATCATCAATTCCTATAGATTAGGATGTATATTTTTCAATTACATTAATTTTTCAAAGACAATGTAATTGTAATCAGACATTTTCAAGGCATGTAATAGATAGCCTCTGAATTCCTCAGTAGTAGTGGTAGTTCGAATTGGTTACAACAGTTCCAAACTGTTTTTTTTACTGTATTTAATGTAATTTTCAAGAGGAAGAAGGGTTCCGAGTTTTGGACCTTCAGATTATTATTTTGTACTCAAAGATTTCAATGATTAATGAATGAGAAAGAAATTTTCTCACATCTGTTTATGTTGATATGTATCTAAGTTCACATTATGTGTTTTTTTCTTTGAATAAGGAAAAGTACTGAGCAGCAGGTCTCTTTTTACCTATGTAATCAAGAGTTAAAATCCTTAATTGGCGCTCCTTTGTTTTAACTTCTTCTTTCATAAATTATTTAAAAGTTTGAGATGATATATTCTATGTGATAGCATATCAGTTTGGACTTTCTTCTTCCATTTTCTTCTGGTCGTTTCATTCAACATCAGAAAATAATAGCATTGTGACATTCATTGTGCTTGATATCTAAAATTTTAATTGTAAATACTTGAAGGTGATTATAACAGAGACATATATTCTTGTGACATAATCATATAAATGTCTTAAGCACTGATTCCTTATCACAGCTAAGGGATTGTCTCTTAAGGTACAACATAAATTGGTGACGTTGCCGGGGAGTGAAGAAACGAAGTCTTTTCCCTGGGTTTTATTTGTATTTCCTTTGGTTGTTTAGAGAGGAGGAAATATTAAGAGTTGTGTTTTATTTTCTAATTCTGGCTTATAAGAAGCCACATATGAGGTCTGATACCTCTCAGCAGAAGGTTCCTACCCTTTCAAATCCAGAAAAGTTGGTTTATAAAAAGAGCCAAAAACCAAAAACCCTTTCTACACCTGATGCCACACTGCCTGCACCTGGAAGCAGTTCACATACTCTTTCATCCAAGGATATTTCCTTCAAACTCACTTTCTCGAAACAAGAATCCTTGTCTTCATCCATTCACTTCCAAGAACCAAGGTTGGAAGAGCAGTCTTTAGAATATGTATCTTTCTCATTTACAGAAACTCAACCTAATACAGTTCTCAATTCTTCTGCTTTAGTTTATCAATCCCTTCCTTTATTAGTTGTTTCACCCCATTCATCCACACCTACAACTGGTACACATATTCCCACTACTCAAGGAGCATTCAATCATGGCATAAACATGGAACCCCCTTATTTCTTGATGAACAGATATGCACCACTAAATCTTCCCCAACTAATGAATTCAATGCCTCAAGAATATCTTAAGTTGCTTCCTAGATTTACTGGTGAAGATGAAATAACTGTAGAACTACACTTGCCTTTGTTTTGCACCTTTGCCAAAAATTTCAACGTAGAGCACCTTGATGTGGTAATGAGACTTTTTTTGCAGTCTCTAAATGGAGAAGCATGAAAATGGTTTAAATTATTACCAAATGGCTCAATTAATGATTGGGATGAGTTAGAAAGACAATTCATCCAAAGATGGGGTGAAAAGAGAGACCATGGCTATTCTTTGACAGATTTTAATGCCATTGAGAAAAAACCAGATGAAAATATGAGTGATTTCATTAAGAGATTCAATAAGTTGTACAATAGTTTGCCTGCAGAAATGAAACCCCCTCCTATTGGAGCGAGAGTTGTTTTTGTTGTGGCATTTCTATCAGATTTTAGTTTTACTTTGAGGGAAATAAGGTCCCCTACTCTTGAACTGATCCAAACCGATGCCTTAGAAATTGAAGCAAATATTACTGCTGCTGGGAAGGCCCAAGAAAAGCATTCAATTTAAGATAAAGGAAAAGATAAAGAAGAGTCAATACAAGATCAAAGGATTGATGACATGACCAAGGTCATTAAAAATCTATCAAACAAAATAGTAAAGTTGGAATTGGATAACAAGAAACCTATATAGAAAAATAGAGGAGTTTTTAATCCCCTGGTTTTTCTTTACATCTAGTAGAACAGAAAAATGTTCCTGCTTCACCTAGGAGTCATGAAATCTCTCATGAAATCCAGAAAAGTTGGTTTCGAAAAAGAGCCAGAAACCAAAAACCCTTTCTACACCTGATGCAACACTACCTCCACCTGGCAGCAGTTCACATACTCTTTCATCAAAGGATATTTCCTGGAAACTCACTTTCACAAAACAAGAATCCTTGTCTTCATCCATTCACTTTCAAGAACCAAGGTTAGAAGAGCAGTATTTAGAATCTGTATCTTTCTCATTTACAGAAACTCAACCTAATACAATTTCCAGTTCTTCTGATTTATTTTATCAACCCCTTCCTTTATCAGTTGTTTCACCCCATTCATCCACACCTACAACTGGTACACAAATTCCCACTACTCAATGAGCAGTCAATCAGGGCATAAACATGGCAGCCCCTACTTTATTGATGAACAGGTATGCACCACTAAATCTTCCCCAACCAATGAATGCAATGCCTCAATAATATCTTTAGTTGCTTCCTAGATTTACTGGTGAAGATGAAATAACTGCAGAACAACACTTGCCTTTGTTTTTCACCTTCGCCTAAAATTTCAAGGTAGAACACCTTGATGTGGTAATGGGACTTTTTGTGTAGTCTCTAAATGGAGAAGCAAGAAAATGGTTTAAAGGATTACCAAATGGCTCAATTAATGATTGGGATGAGTTAGAAAGACAATTCATCCAAACATGGGGTGAAAAGAGAGACCATGGTTATTCTATAACATAGTTTAATGCCATTAAGAAAAAACCAGATGAAAATATGAGTGATTTCATTAAAAGATTCAATAAGTTGTACAATAGTTTGCTTGCAGAAATGAAACCCCCTCCTATTGGAGCGACAATTTTTTTTGATGGGGCATTTGTATTAGATTTTAGTTTTACTTTGACGGAAATAAGGTCCCCTACTCTTGAACAAATCCAAACCGATGCCTTAGAAATTGAAGCAAATATGACTATTGCTGGGAAGGCCCAAGAAAAAAAGTCAGTTCAAGATAAAGGAAAAGCTAAAAAAGAGTCAATACAAGATCGAAGGATTGATGACATGACCAAGGTAATTAAAAATCTATCAAACAAATTAGTAAAGTTGGAATTGGATAACAAGAAACCTACACAGCAAAACAGAGGCTTTTTTAATCCCCAATTTAGAAAGAAACCCCTACAGATTCTGCAGAGGGAAAGAAGAGATCAGGATCAAGTTCAAGAACCCTTATATATAGAAGCAGCACCTTCCCAGTCTGTTGATGATGATTAGAAAGAAAATGAAGATCAAATTTCTACTATATACATGGAAGATAGTGCAGAAGAATAATGTGAAAGAGAATGTGAAGGAGAATGCAAAGAACTTGATATGTCATTTGATCAGGAAGAGATGGATGAATATTTTAAACAATTTACTGATTTAATGCAAGTTGAATTTCATAAAAAGTATGAATTGAGATCTAAAAAGATACTGAGAATTCAGGATGATGAAGAAACAGAATCAGAGTCAGTCCCTTCTCCAATGGCGACTCCACAACAACAAAAATTCAATAAAAAAATCAGACAAGGGTAAGCAACCCATGAATCCAAAAGGAGAAAAGGAGAAGCAGCAAGCTTAGGCTTCCTAAGTCAAATCTAATGACACTAATATTTTGGAGAAGATTGTTACTGTTCCTAAACAACATTCAAATTCAAACAAAAATCAGGAAGAACCTGAAAAGTTGACAAAACAAAATCAAACTTTCAGTTTGTTTAAAGAGTTAGAAAAAGTTAAAATACAAGTACCTCTTCTTGAGTTGGCTAAAAATCCTAGTTATAAGAAAGAAATTTCAGAGTTTATTAATCTATCTTAGTCTGATGAGGTGGGTGATATTGTGAATTTGCAAGAAGAGAAGCCAATGGTTACTTTTGGGCCTCATGTTGAAGAGGTAGATTCCTCTGTTCCACCTTTTTATATATCAGTTCTGTTGCATGATTTCATTTTACATAATCGTATGCTAGATTCTAGTGCATCACATAATCTTATGCCACTATCTGTGATGAATGAGCTAAATTTACAAATCACTAAGCCATATAGAGACCTCTATTCCTTTGATTCAAAAAGGGTAAAGTGTGTAGGTCTCATCAAAGACATGGTTGTTTCCTTAGCTCAAATTCCAGCCAGGAGTATTATGATGGATGTTGTAGTAGCAGATATTCCGGTCAGATTTGGTATGTTTTTGTCTAGATCCTGGGGAGAAAAGCTTGGATATGTCTTGAAATTTGATTTTACATATGCCATCATTCCTATTTTTAATGGAGAGGAAAGGAGGTTATACAGAGAAACCAGATTTCTGAAAACTACCACCAAGAAAGAAGGAGTTAAGCCACACAGACATAAGCTCGGACAAATTAACCCACTGTTACTTGCCCCAATTGAAAAAGAAGTAAAGAAAATTTTGTAAGCAAAAATCATAGTTCCACTCAGATATTCAAATTGGGTTTCCAATCTGGTACCAGTCAGGAAGAAAAATGGAGAGATGAGATTATGTGTGGATTTTAGAAGTTTGAATAGAGCTTCCCTGAAAGATAATTATCCTTTGTCGAAGATGGATTTTTTTTTTCAAAAAGTGACTGGAGCTTACAGGTTGTCCATGGTTGATGGTTTTTCTAGGTATAATCAGGTAGCTGTGGAGAAGGAAGATCTGAAGAAAACCGCTTTCACCACACCTTCAGGAACTTTCATGTATGCCAGGATGCCATTCAGCCTCATGAATGCAGGAGATACTTTCCAAAGTGAAATGGATATTGCTTTTGTGGGTGACAAATTTGTAGTCATTTATCTTGATGATGTTACTATTTTTTCAGGTTCTGATGATGAGCACTTAGAGCACCTATAGAAAGCTTTCTTGAAGTGCAGAAAACTTTGGTTATCATTGAATCCTAAGAAATATTTGTTTTCTCTAGAGGAAGGAAAGTTTTTGTTTCATATAGTTTCAAATCAAGGCATGAAAATTGATCCAGCAAGGGTTGAGGCTATACAAACAATTCCACTACCTAGAAGTAAAAAGGATATCCAAAGGTTTCTAGGGAAAATTAATTTTCTGAGAAGATTTGTTCCAAATTATGCAGAGATTGTTAGGAAAATAACAGATATGTTGAAAAAGAATGATGAAGTGAAATGGGACAAGGATGCAAGAGAATATTGTGGCAAAATTAAAGAAGCTCTCCAAGAAGCTCCAGTTTTTATCAGTCTAGATTACTTGAAGCCTGTCAAAATATTCTCATTTGCATCATCATCTACTATTGTTGTTGTGTTATTACAGAAAAATGAAGAAGGAAGTGAGCAACCGGTAGCCCGTTTCAGTAAAGTCCTCAAAGATGCAGAGCTCAAGTATAATATTTTGGAGAATCAGGTATATTCTTTGGTTAAATCATTAAAATCTTTCAGGACTTATGTACTTCATTCTCAAATAGTATCATATGTGCCTAATTCTGTTGTGAAAGATGTACTAGTACAGAGTGATGTGGAGGGGAAAAGAGGCAAATGGATTGCCAAAATCCAAGAATATGATTTGGACATTAAACCTACTAAGTTAGTCAAAGGACAGGGACTAGATAAATTGCTGACAGAATCTAATTTCCAAGCTTTGGGAATTAACTTGCTTGCACCTCTAGATGAAGTGGTTGAAGCAAATGATCAGGTTAAGTCAAAGTCAGCAATCAAATACAAATTTCTTTGCTCAAACTATTATAAAGACATTATCCTCTATTTGTGTTTCCTTTCTTGTCCTCCCTAAATCAATAGGGATAAGTACAGAGCTCTAAAACTTAAAGCTCGGCCTTATGTTATAGTTGATGCAAAACTGTATTGGAAAGATCCTGCTAGTGTCTTGCTATTATGTTTGACAGAAGAATAAATAATGGAAGTTATCACAGAATACCATGAATTCTTGTGTGGAGGCCATTATAGTTGGAAAGTAACTGCTCATCAGATTCTTAAATTAGGTTTCTATTGGCCTTCTTTATTTGCTGATGCATACAGAGTTGTTAAAAGTTTTCAGAAATGCCAATTGTTTGCAGAAAAGAAAATGTTATCTCCTTTACCTCTTCTTCCTGTTTTCATTGAAGAACCATTCAAACAATGGGGATTGGATTTCATTGGGGAAATTAATCCACCATCAAGTGGGCAGTTTAAGTGGATTCTAACTGCCACAGATTATTTTACAAAATGGGTAGAGGAAATTCCTGCCAGAAAAGAAAATGATTTGGTATTAATGAATTTTTTAGAAGAGAATATTTTCAACAGGTTTGGATGTCCAGTGAAGATTGTAACAGATAATTCTCAGGTATTCAACTCAGTCAAATTCATAATTTTTTGTCAAACTTATAGTGTGATATTGTCTCATTCAACAGCATATGACCCGCAAGGAAATGGATTAGCAAAATCATCTAACAAGACATTACTAAAGATCTTGAAGAAAACAATAAATGAAAACCAGAAAATTGGGACTCAAAACTAATTTTTTCTCTCTGGGCAGTGAGAATGACTACTAGAAGATCCACTAGTAAGTCACCATATGAATTAGTATATGGCACTCAAGCTTTGTTTCCCACTTAGCTAGCAAGACCAGTCATTTCTTTTCTTCAAGAAGCTCAAGAGGAGCCTAATGCATTAATAAGAAGACTACATAATGTAATAGAATTGAGTGAAAGTAGAAATAGAGTCAGAGAAAATTTGGTCACATATCAGGAAAAAATGAAGTCTATTTTTGACAGGAAGGCAAAGGAGATCATGTTTCAAACTGGAGATCTGGTATTAAGATGGGATACCAGAAGAGAGGAGAAAGGGAAACATGGCAAGTTTGATCCTTTATGGTATGGACCTTACAAAATCACTGAAGCTAGATCAAATAACACATTTTTGTTGGAAAATCTGGATGGAAAAACAGTAGGACTGTCTGTGAATGGGCAGTATCTGAAACACTATTTCCAACACTGAAGCAGCTAGTTCATCATTGTATATATTCAATTTTCCCTCATTGTATATTTCTTGTCTAGCAATTTATGACTCCATGCCCAAAGTGAAGGCATTGGTCTGCAGCTTCTTAGTGTTTCGCGGTAAAAACACTATCCCCAGGTGGAGCCAGATGTTGTGGATTATTCGCATATCCTTTTATTTCAATTCGTGAAAAATATATAAAAATAAAAAATAAAAAAATTTGTTGAAAATATGTTAAAGCGTTAAAATTCTTATACTTTAGCATAAAAAACATTTATGTTGATGTATTGAAGTTAAAATTTTAATCACTTTAAAATTTATGAAAGTGGGTTCCACATTTATATTTAAACATCGATCAACTTGTTGGGCGGAAAGCGTTGATGGTTTGAATTTTCAACAAAAGGCCCAACCCGCGAGCACCATCAACGCTCAAGATAATAAAATGAGTACCTCCATAGTTTACTCAGTTGACCGCGAGGACAACAGAGATGAACGGCAGAGATTCATTGGGGGAGCACCAACCAAAACTTTTACCCATACCTCATGAGCCCTCGTAGTGACGTAGGGCGCTAAGTTGTTCACAACTATCTTCCACATTGGATCAACAACTTGTTGGCGCATCATGTCAGCATTAAATTTTGAAGCCGTGCAACCTATTTAAACAAAATTAGCATTTTTTTTCAAATATTTTCTGATTAGTTTTCACTGTCTCTAGTTTCAGTTTCCAGTCACCCTATTAAAATTGACCACCCTGTGAGTTGTTCTTTGCAGTAATTTTCAGTTATGGCTAAGCGTTCGTATTTTTTAGGTTCGGCTACTCATATCCCTCTCGTGGACACCGAGGGGGATATTCAAGATACTCTTTATTCTATAATTCATCTTCCATTCTATTATCAAGTCATCCTGAATGAAAAAACCTCCCCTGTTTTTACTACCATGGTCAATTCTGGAGTACTTTCTGCATGTATCCCAAAAGCCCACCTATTTCCTCAATTTATCTATTGGTTGTTGTCAGTCATGTACCCTGGGAAATGTTTTGTTATGAATTGTCAGGGAGAGAATGTTTTGCAAGTGTCTACCCAGCTAATCCGTCAACCCATTTGTTATCCTGAGTCAGATTCATCAATTCAGTTCTTAGATGATTCCCTGGTAACCTATTATGATAATCTTGTAGGTGAAGAGTTTAATCAATGCATATACTTTTTGAAGCCAAAAATGAAGCAATTTGAACTAGAAAACAAATAATTTGCTATGGAGATTTTTGATGCGGAAATTCGACCAATATTAAGCAGCATTGCAAAAATTATGGGAGAAGATAATGAAATTACAGTGGATAAATCAGTCTTGGGGATGTTTTCCATGAGGATGAATCCAGGAAAAATGTTGGATATTCCATCATATTGGCAGGAAGCAGTTAATTCATAGCTAATGAGCCTTTCATTAACATGTTCTTTTAATTTCCTTCATTGATTGTCTACTTGTTCTTATATCAAAATGTGGAAGAGTTCATGCATCTAGGTCTGAATACTATGGATGTAAACAAGAAAAGGAAATCAGTAGTGTTCTAGACAGATGTAGTAAGAGGAGAGAAATATGAAGCTGGATTGTTTGATTTCACCAGTTATTTCATGGCAGTTGCATACAAAATCTTGAATGGAGTTCCTCCTCCTTGTTTTTTACCTAAATCTCGGGAATATTTACATCTAGGAGTAACTTGAAAATTTGGAGATTGGTTTGATTTTGAGGATTACTCTGAAATTAGGCTATATGGAGCAAGTGTTGAGCCTTATATACTTCCAACGTTTGTACCTATGAGGCTATTTACCTTGGAATTTCTTCAACAAAGCCTAAATGTTGATCAGGTTCACTTTGTGCCCATGAAAAAAGGGCATATGTACAAATTACCCATGACTGTAGGCCCTTTCATAGTCAATATGAGACAGGCATTTGAGGAGGTTACTAAAACGTTATATGAGATGCATATGATGTTAGGGGAAAGTTGGGCTTATGACCCTCATAGTGTAATTTCAAATAGAAGAATTGAGAATGGGTATTGAGCTTTCATTCATGAAAGCAGGCCAGATTTGGAGAAGATAGCAAGTAAAGGTGTGATAAGTTTAGCAGGTTCAAACATTCAGACCCCTATCTTATTAGAAAAATCAAACAAAAGAAGCAAAGAAATAGTGATTGACTTAGATGATGAGGAGCAGGGAGCTGAGAAGAGGACAAAGTTTACTGAAGAATTTACATTTAACCCACCTGGTTTTTCTTTACATCTGGGAGAAGAACAAAATCTTCCTTCTTCACCTAGGAGTCATGAAACCTCTCATGAACAAGTAGCTCTGATCAAATAGATGTTTACACAGATTGAAGAAAGGAATCAAAAGATGAGGGCCATCATGGAGGCCCAAATTGAATATCAAGTTGCTCCGGATCAAACAAGACTTTTGACTATCATGGATGTTGAAAAAGATCAATTCATAATTTCCCTGTCTCATCCCTCAGACATGTCAATAGGTTCTTCTAAGAATTTCAATAGTGTAAATGTGACTGTAGATGTGAAGAATATTCCCCTAAAGGATAAGATGAATTTGCATATGAAAACTGATCAGTTGATTGTGAATGACCTGACCAAGACCAATGCAATGGAAGTGAAGGCAGAAAAAATGTTGGGAAAGGTACTTAAGCAATTGAAGTTAGAGAAAGCTAATGCAAGAGCTTTAACAGCTCAGAATGATGAGCTAAAGAAAATCATTTTAAAGATTGGAGTGGACCCTAGTGACAAGACTGTTGTACAGAAATTTATGCAGAGTGTTGAAATAGAAATATCCACATTGAGGAAAAAGCTAAAATTTCCTAAAGGATAACATTCTATGGCTACAGAAGTTGCAGAGGTGGAGAAGGAAAAGGAAAAGCTGTTACAGCAACCAATTCAAAAGATGAAGAAATTTCCAAAATAAAGCAAACTGCAATAACACTGCAAAATCATATTGATCACCATAGTTTTACTTTTGTTTTTCCTATAGGTAACAAAGATCCACAAGCACAGATTATTCAATTGAATAATGAGTTGCAGATGGATGAAAGAGATCGGAAAAAGGCCCAAGCATATCTGGAGATTGCAACAAAGCTTATTCATATCATAGAGAATGAAGCTGACAAGTATAAAATGGATATTCAGAATGCGAATGCTGAGATTAAAAATCTCAAAGAAAGACTGAAAGGAAACATTTCACTGATACAAGCTAAAGATATCATTTGCAATGATATCATTTTAGAAATGAAATCAATTTGGAGTTGTTTGAAGATATTTGTAGAGGAAAAAAGTCTTATCAGGGAATGTGAAGAACCAATCATGACAGATAAACAAAAGGCAATTAACAGAGCTATCTGGGCTAGAAGGTTCATTGATTTTATCAATTCTAAAACAGATCAGGAATTAGAAGAGAATGACATTAAAGACAGGACCTTATATGCAGTGGAGATCAATAAGATGATTGTCAGAAATGATCACAGAAAAGCAATTGAAAAGAAACTGATGGAAATTAAAGAGCCAGTAAGTCAATTTGATAAGTTATTTGAAAAATTAACAAGAATAGGTCTGCCATCATGTTGGGGAGATGAAGGAAATATGTTTCCATGGGATTCTTATGAAAATTTTCTAGTTATGGAAAAAAGTAAAGTTGATAATAGGCATGAAAAAACTCAGGTGCTTAAAGGGGAAACAAATGTCAACTTTCTGCAGAAACATTTCCAGCTACTCTGGTTGCTAAAAACTCTTTTCACAGAAGGACCATCTTATAATCGAATTACTGCATTCATATTGGAGTATCACAATCTAACACATTCGCCCAGGACTAAGATAGAGATATGGAAAAAGTGCAGAGCTTGGAAAATAGACTTTCCAAAAGGGTTTTCATCATCAAAGAAAGACAAATCAGCTACCCAAGGAAATGTAGCAGCATCACCAGCAATTCCTATAGATTAGGATGTATATTTTTACATTATATTAATTTTTCAAAGACAATGTAATTGTAATAAGACATTTTCAAGGCATGTAATAGACAGCCTCCGAAGTCCTAAGTAGTTGTGGTAGTTAGAATTTGTTACAACAGTTCCAAACTATTTGTTTTACTGTATTTAATGTAGTTTTCAATAGGAAGAAGGGTTCCAAGTTTTGGACCTTCGGATTATTATTTTGTACTCAGAGATTTCAATGATTAATGAATGAGTAAGAAATTTTTTGGCATCTGTTAATGTTGATATGTATCTATGTTCACATTCTGTGTTTTCTTTCTTTGAATAAGGTAAAGTACTGAGTAGCAGGTCTCTTTTTACCTATGTAATCAAGAGTTAAAATCCTTAATTGGTGCTCCTTTGTTTTAACTTCTTCTTTCATAAATTCTTCAGAAGTTTGAGATGATATATTCTGTGTGACAGCATATCATTTTGGACTTTCTTCTTCCATTTTCTTCTGGTCATTTCATTCAACATCAGCAAATAATAGCATTGTGAGACATTCATTGTGTTTGATATCTAAAAGTTCAATTGTAAATACTTGAAGGTGATTAAAACAGAGACAGATATTCTTGTGACATAATCATATAAATTTCTTAAGCACTAGTTCCTTATCAAAGCTAAGGGATTGTCTCTTAAGGTACAACATAAATTGGTGACGTTGTCAGGGAGTGAAGAAACAAATTATTTTCTCTGGGTTTTATTTGTATTTACTTTGGTTGTTCAGAGAGGAGGAAATATTAAGAGCTATGTTTTATTTTCTAATTATGGCTTATAAGAATCCACATACGAGGTCTGATACCTCTCAGCAAAAGGTTCCTACCCTTTCAAATCCAGAAAATTTGTTTTCTAAAAAGAGCCAGAAACCAAAAACCCTTTCTACACCTGATGCCACACTACCTGCACCTGGCAGCAGTTCACATACTCTTTCATCCAAGGATATTTCCCCGAAACTCACTTTCTCAGAACAAGAATCCTTGTCTCCATCCATTCACTTCCAAGAACCAAGGTTATAAGAGCAGTCTTTAGAATATGTATATTTCTCATTTACAAAAACTCAACCTAATACAGTTGCCAGTTCTTATACTTTAGTTTATCAATCCCTTCCTTTATCAGTTGTTTCACCCCATTCATCCACACCTACAACTGGTACATAGATTCCCACTACTCAAGGAGCAGTCAATCAGGGCATAAACATGGCAGCCCCTGCTTTCTTGATGAATAGATATGCACCACTAAATCTTCCCCAACTAATGAATGCAATGCCTCAAGAATATCTTAAGTTGCTTCCTAGATTTACTGGTGAAGATGAAATAATTGTAGAACAATACTTGCCTTTGTTTTTCACCTTTGCCGAAAATCTCAATGTAGAACACCTTGATGTGGTAATGAGACTTTTTGTGCAGTCTCTAAATGGAGAAGCATGAAAATGGTTTAAATGATTACCAAATGACTCAATTAATGTTTGGGATGAGTTAGAAATACAATTCATCCAAATATGGGGTGAAAAGAGAGACCATGGCTATTATTTCACAGATTTTAATGCCATTAAGAAAAAACCAGATGAAAATATGAGTGATTTCATTAAAAGATTCAATAAGTTGTACAATAGTTTGCCTACAGAAATGAAACACCCTCCTATTGGAGCGAGAGATGTTTTTGTTGGGGCATTTATATCAGATTTTATTTTTACTTTGAGGGAAAGGAGGTCCCCTACTCTTGAACAGATCCAAACCGATGCCTTAGAAATTGAAGCAAATATTACTGCTGCTAGGAAGGCCCAAGAAAAGCAGTCAATTCAAGATAAAGGAAAAGCTAAAGAAGAGTCAATACAAGATCAAAGGATTCATGACATGACCAAGGTCATTAAAAATATATCAAACAAATTAGTAAAGTTGGAATTAGATAACAGGAAACCTACACATCAAAATAGAGGAGTTTTTAACCCCCTGGTTTTTCTTTACATCTGGGAGAAGAGAAATATGTTCCTGCTTCACCTAGGAGTCATGAAATCTCTCTTGAAATCTAGAAAAATTGGTTTCTAAAAAGAGCTAGAAACCAAAAACCCTTTCTACACCTGATGCCACACTGACTGCACCTGGCAGCAGTTCACATACTATTTCATTCAAGGATATTTCCCGGAAACTCACTTTCTCAGAACAAGAATCCTTGTCTTCATCCATTCACTTCCAAGAGCCAAGGTTAGAAGAGCAATCTTCAGAATCTGTATCTTTCTCGTTTACAGAAACTCAACCTAATAAAGTTGCTAGTTCTTCTGCTTTTGTTTATCAACCCCTTCCTTTATCAGTTTTTTCACCCCATTCATCCACACCTACAACTAGTACACAGATTCCCACTACTCAAGGAGTAGTCAATCAGGGCATAAACATGGTAGCCCCTACTTTATTGATGAACAGATATGCACCACTAAATCTTCCCCAACCAATGAATGCAATGCATCAAGAATATCTGAAGTTGCTTCCTAGATTTACTGGTGAAGATGAAATAACTACAGAACAACACTTGCCTTTGTTTTTCACCTTTGCCGAAAATTTCAATGTAGAACACCTTGATGTGGTAATGAGACTTTTTGTGCAGTCTCTAAATGGAGAAGCAAGAAAATGGTTTAAAGGATTAACAAATTGCTCAATTAATGATTGGGATGAGTTAGAAAGAAAATTCATCCAAATATGGGGTGAAAAGAGAGACCATGGTTATTCTTTAGCAGAGTTTAATGCCATTAAGAAAAAACCAGATGAAAATATGAGTGATTTCATTAAAAGATTCAATAAGTCGTACAATAGTTTGCCTGCAGAAATGAAACCCCCTCCTATTGGAGCGAGAATTTTTTTTGCTGGGAAATTTGTATCAGATTTTGGTTTTACTTTGAGGTCCCCTACTCTTGAACAAACCAAAACTGATGCCTTAGAAATTGAAGCAAATATGAATGTTGCTAGGAAGGCCCAGGAAAAGCATTCAGTTCAAGATAAAGAAAAAGATAAAAAACAGTCAATACAAGATCAAAGGATTGATGACATGACCAAGGTCATTAAAAATCTATCAAACAAATTAGTAAAGTTGGAATTGGATAACAAGAAACCTACACAGCAAAACAGGGAATTTTTTAATCCCCAATTTAGAAAGCAACCCCTGTAGATTCTGCAGAGGGAAAGAAGAGATCAGGATCAAGTTCAAGAACCCTTATATATAGAAGCAGAACCTTCCCATTCTGCTGATGATGATCAGAAATAAAATGAAGATAAAATTTCTGCCATATACATGGAAGATATTGTAGAAGAAGAATGTGAAAGAGAATGTGAAGGAGAATGCAAAGAACCTAATATGTCATTTGATCAGGAAGAGATGGATGAATATTGTAAACAATTTATTGATTTTATGCAAGTTGAATTGCATAAAAAGTATGAATTGAGATCTAAAAAGAGACTAAGAATTCAGGATGATGAAAAAACAGAATTAGAGTTAGTCCCTTCTCCAATGGCGACTCCACAACAACAAAAAATCAATAAAACAATCAGACAAGGGAAAGCAGCCCATGAATCTAGTAGGAGAAAAGGAGAAGTAGCAAGCTGAGGCTTCCCAAGTCAAATATAATGACTCTAATATTTTTTAGAAGATTGTTACTGTTCCTGAACAACATGCAAATTCAAAAAAAAATCAAGAAGAACTTGAAAAGTTGACAAAACAAAATCAAACTTTCAGTTTGTTGAAAGAGTTAGAAAATTTTAAAATACAAGTACCTCTTCTTCAGTTGGTTAAAACTCCTGGTTATAAGAAAGAAATTTCAGATTTTATTAATCTATCTCAGTCTGATGAGGTGGGTGATATTCTAAATTTGCAAGAAGAGAAGCCAATGGTTACTTTTGGGCCTCATGTTGAAGAGGTAGATTCCTATATTCCACCTTTTTATATATCAGTTCTATTGCATGATTTCATTTTACATAATTGTATGCTAGATTCTAGTGCATCACATAATCGTATGCCACTATCCGTGATGAATGAGATAAATTTACAAAACACTAAGCCATATAGAGACCTCTATTCTTTTGATTCAAAAACGGTAAAGTGTGTAGGTCTCATCAAAGACATGGTTGTTTCCTTAGCTCAAATTCCAGCCAGGAGTATTATGATGGATGTTGTAGTAGAAGATATTCCGGCAAGATTTGGTATGTTGTTATCTAGATCCTGGGGAGCAAAACTTGGAGGTGTCTTGAAATTGGATTTTACATATGCCATCATTCTTGTTTTTAATGGGGAGGAAAGGAGGTTATACAGAGAAACCAGATTTCTGAAAACTACCACCAAGAAAGGAGTTAAGACACAAAGACATAAGCTCACACAAATTAACCCACTATTATTTGCCCTAATTAAAAAAGAAGTAAAGAAACTTTTGCAAGAAAAAATCATAGTTCCACTCAGATACTCAGATTGGGTTTCCAATCTGGCACCAATCAGGAAGAAAAATGGAGAGATGAGATTATGTGTTGATTTCAGAAATTTTAACAGAGCTTCCCTGAAATATAATTATCCTTTTTCGAAGATGGATTTTTTTTTTCAAAATGTGACTGCATCTTACAGGTCTTCCGTGGTTGATGGTTTTTCTGGATATAATCAGGTAGCTGTGGAGAAGGAAGATCTGAAGAAAACTGCTTTCACCACACCTTGGGAAACTTTCATGTATGCCAAGATGCCATTCGGCCTCATGAATGCAAGAGATACTTTCCAAAGGGAAATGGATATTTCTTTTGTGGGTGAAAAATTTGTAGTCATTTATCTTGATGATGTTACTATTTTTTCAGGTTCTGATGATGAGCACTTAGAGCACCTACATAAAGCTTTCTTGAAGTGCAGAAAATTTGGGTTATCATTGAATCCTAAGAAATCTTTGTTTGCTCTAGAGGAAGGAAAGTTGTTGGGTCATATAGTTTCAAATAAAGACGTGAAAATTGATCCAGCAAGGGTTGAGGCTATACAAACAATTCCACTACCTAGAAGTAAAAATAATATCCAAAGGTTTCTAGGGAAAAATAATTTTCTGAGAAGATTTGTTCCAAATTATGCAGAGATTGTTAGGAAAATAACAAATATGTTGAAAAAGAATGATGAAGTGAAATGGGACAAGGATTCAAGAGAATCTTGTGGCAGAATTAAAGAATCTCTCCAAGAAGCTCTGGTTTTTATCAGTCCAGATTACTTGAAGCCTTTCCAAATATTCGCATTTGCATATGTGCCTAATTCTATTGTGAAAGAGGTACTAGTACAGAGTGATGTGGAGGGGAAAAGAGGCAAATGGATTGCCAAAATCCAATAATATAATTTGGACATTAAACCTACTAAGTTAGTCAAAGGACAGGGACTAGCTAAATTGCTGACAGAATCTAATTTCCAAGCTTTGGGAATTAACTTGCTTGCACCTCTAGATGAAGTGGCTTAAGCAAATGATCAGGTTAAGTCAAAGTCAGCAATCAAATACAAATTTCTTTTCTCAAACTAGTATAAAGACATTATCCACTATTTTTTTTTCCTTTCGTGTCCTCCCTTAATTAATAGGGCTAAGTACAGAGCTCTAAAACTTAAATCTCAGCCTTATGTTATATTTGATGCAAAACTGTATTGGAAAGATCTTTTTGGTGTCTTGCTATTATGTTTGACAGAAGAAGAAATAATGGAAGTTATCACATAATACCATGAATGCTTGTGTGGAGGTCATTATAGATGGAAAGTAACTACTCATAAGATTCTTAAATTAGGTTTCTATTGGCCTTATTTATTTTTTGATGCATACAGAGTTGTTAGAAGTTGTCAGAAATGCCAATTGTTTGCAGAAAAGAAAAGGTTATCTCCTTTACCTCTTCTTCCTATTTTCATTGAAGAACCATTCAGACAATAGGGATTGTATTTGATTGGGGAGATTAATCCACCATCAAGTGGGCAGTTTAAGTGGATTCTAACTTCCACGGATTATTTTACAAAATGGGTAGAGGCAATTCCTACCAAAAAATCAAATGATTTGATAGTAATGAAGTTTTTAGAAGAGAATATTTTCAGCAGGTTTGGATGTCCAGTGAAGATTGTAACAGACAATGCTTATATATTCAACTCAGTCAGATTCATAAATTTTTCTCAAACTTATAATGTTATATTGTCTCATTCAACAACATATCACCCACAAGTAAATGGATTAGAAGAATCATCTAACAAGACATTAGTGAAGATCTTGAAGAAAACAATAAATGAAAACCAGAAAAATTGGAACTCAAAACTGATTTTTTCTCTCTGGGCAGTGAGAATGAATACTAGAAGATCCACTGGTAAGTCACTGTATGAATTAGTATATGGCACTCAAGCTTTGTTTCCCACTCAGCTAGCAAGACCAGTCATTTCTTTTCTTCAAGAAGCTCAAGAGGAGCCTATTGCATTAATAAGAAGACTACATAAGGTAATAGAATTGAGTGAAAGTAGAAATAGAGTCAAAGACAATTTGGTCACATATCAGGAAAAAATGAAGTCTATTTTCGACAGGAAGGCAAAGGAGATCATGTTTCAAACTAGAGATCTTGTATTAAGATGGGATATCAGAAGAGAGGCGAAAGGGAAACATGGAAAGTTTGATCCTTTATGGTATGGACCTTACAAAGTCATTGAAGCTAGATCAAATAACACTTTTTTGTTGGAAAATCTAGATGGAGAAGCAGTAGGACTGCCTGTAAATGGGCAGTATCTAAAACACTATTTCCAACACTGAAGCAATGAGTTCATAATTGTATATATTCAATTTTACCTCGTTGTATATTTCTCGTCAAGCAATGTATGACTCCATGCCTGAAGTGAAGGCACTGATCTGCAGGTTCTTAGTGTTTCGTGGTAAAAACATTATCCCCAGGTGGAGCCAGATGTTGTGGATCATTCACATATCCTTTTATTTTCAATTCGTGAAAATATATAAAAATAAAAAATAAAAAAATTGTTGAAAATATGTTAAAGTGTTAAAATTCTTATACTTTAGCATAAAAAACATTTATGTTGATGTATTGAAGTTAAAATTTTAAACACTTTAAACTTTATGAAAGTGGGTTCCACATTTATATTTAAACATCGATCAACTTGTTGCGCGGAAAGTATTGATGGTTTGAATTTTCAACAAAATGCCCAACCCGCAGGCACAATCAACGCACAAGATAATAAAATGAGTGTCTTCGTCGTTTACTTAGTTGACCGCAAGGACAACAGAGATGAATGGTGGAGATTCATTGTGGGAGCACCAGCCAAAAATTTTCGCCATACCTCGAGAGCCCTCGCAGTGACGTAGGGCACTGAGTTGTTCACAGTTGTCTTCCACGTCGGATCAACCGCTTGTTGGCGCGTCATGTCAGCATTAAATTTTGAAGTCGCGCCACCTATTTAAACAAAATTAGCATTGTTTTTCAAATATTTTCTGATTAGTTTTCACTACGTCCTGTTTCAGTTTCCTGTCACCCTATTAAAATTGACCACCCTATGAGTTGTTCTTTGCGGTAATTTTTAGTTATGGCAAAACGTTCATCTTTTTCAGGTTCGGCTAGTCATATCCCTCTCGTGGACACTGAGATGGATATTTAAGATACTCTTTGTTCTATAATTCATCTTCCATTCTATCAGCAAGTCATCCTGAATGACAAAACCTCCCCTATTTTTACTTCCATGGTCAATTTTGGAGTACTTTCTGCATGTATCCCAAAAACCCACCTATTTCCTCAATTTATCTATTGGTTGGTGTCAGTCATGTACCCTGGGAAATGTTTTGTTATGAATTGTTAGGGAGAGAATGTTTTGCAAGTGTCTACCCAGCTAATCCATCAAGCCCTTTGTTATCCTGAGTTAGAGTCATCAGTTCAGTTCTCAGACGATTCCCTGGTAACCTATTATGATAATATTGCAGGTGAAGAGTTTAATCAGTGCATATACTTTTTGAAGCCAAACATGAAGCTATTTCAACCAAACAGCAAAGAATTTTCTATGGAGATTTTTTATGCAGAAATTCGACCAGTATTAAGCAGCATTGCGAAAATCTGGGCAAAGATAATGACAGTATAGTAGATAAATCAGCCTTGGGGATGTTTGCCATGATGATGAAGCCAGGAACATTGCTGGATATTCCATCATATTTGAAGGAAGCAGTTAATTCACATCTAATGAGTCGTTCATTAACAAGTTCTTTTAAATTTCCTTCATTGATTGTCTACTTGTTCTTATATCAAAATGTGGAAGAGTTCATGCATTTAGGTCTGAATATTATGGATGTAAACAAGAAAAGGCAATCAATAGTGTTCTGGATAGATGTAGTAAGAGGAGAGAAAAATGAAGCTGGATTGTTTGATTTCGCCAATTATTTCATGGCAGTTGCATACAAAATCTTGAATGGAGTTCCTCCTTGTTTTTTACCTAAAGCTCGGGAATATTTACATCTAGGAGTAACTTGAAAATTTGGAGATTGGTTTGATTTTGAGGATTACTCTGAAATTAGGCTATATGGAGCAAGTGTTGAACCTTATATACTTCCAACGTTTATACCTATGAGGCTATTTACCTTGGAATTTATTCGACAAAGCCTAAATTTTGATCAAGTTCACTTTGTGCCCATGAAAAAGGGGCATATGTAGAAATTACCGATGACTGTAGGCCCTTTCATAGTCAGTATGAGACAGGCATTTGAGGAGGTTACTAAAACATTATATGAGATGCATATGATGTTAGGGGAAAGTTGGGCTTATGACCCTCACAGTGTAATTTCAAATAGAAGAATTGAGAATGGGTATTTAGCCTTCATTCATGAAAGCAGGCCAGATTTGGAGAAGATAGCAAGTAAAGGTGTGATAAGTTTAGCAGGTTCAAACATTCAGACCCCTATCTTATCAGAAAAATCAAACAAAAGAAGCAAAGAAACAGTGATTGACTTAGATGATGAGGAGCAGGGAGCTGAGAAGAGGACAAAGTTTAATGAAGAATTTACATTTAACCCACCTAGTTTTTCTTTACATCTGGGAGAAGAACAAAATCTTCCTGCTTCACCTAGGGGTCATGAAATCTCTCTTGAAAAAGTACCTCTAATCAAATAGATGTTTACACAAATTGAAGAAAGGAATCAAAAGATGATGGCCAGCATGGATGCCCAAGCTGAATATCAAGTTGCTCTGGATCAAACAAGACTTTTGACTATCATGGATCTTGAAAAAGATCAATTCATAATTTCCCTGTCTCATCCCACAGACCTTTCAATAGGTCCTTCTAAGAATTTCAATATTGTACATGTGACTGTAGATGTGAATAAGATTCCCCTGATGGATAAGATGAATTTGCATATGCAAACTGGTCAGTTGATTGTGAATGACCTGACCAAGACCAATGCAATGGCAATGAAGGCAAAAAATACGTTGGGAAAGGAACTTAAGAAAATGAAGTTAGAGAAAGCTAATTCAAGAGCTTTAACCATTCAGAATGATGAGCTAAAGAAAATCATTGTAAAGATTGGAGTGGAACCTAGCGACAAGACTGATGTACAGAAATTTATGCAGAGTGCTGAAGTAGAAACATCCACATTGAGGAAAAAGCTAAAATTTCCTACAGGAGAACATTCTATGGCTACAAAAGTTGCAGAGGTGGAGAAGGAAAAGGAAAATCTTTTACAGCAACTAATGCAAAAAGATGAAGAAATTTCCAAAATAAAGCAAACTACAATATCACTGAAAAATCATATTGATAACCATAGTTGTACTTTTGTTTTTCCTACAGGTAACAAAGATCCACAAGCAAAGATTATTCAATTGAATACTGAGTTGCAGATGGCTGAAAGAGATTGGAAAAAGGCCCAAGTAGATTTGGAGACTGCAACAAAGCTTATTCATGTCATAGAGAATGAAGCTGACAAGTATAAAATGGATATTCAAAATCCTAATGCTGAGATTACAAATCTCAAAGAAAGACTGAAAGGAAACATTTCACTGATACAAGCCAAAGATATCATTTGGAATGATATCATTTCATAAATTAAATCAATTTGGAGTTTTTTAAAGATAGTTGCAAAGGAAAAAAGTCTTATTAGGGAATGTGAAGAACCAATCATGACAGAAAAACAAAATGCAATTAACAGAGCTATCTGGGCTAGAAGGTTCATTGATTTTATTAATTCTAAAACAGATCAAGAATTAGAAGAGAATGACATTAAATACAAGACCTTATATGCGTTGGAGATTAATAAGATGATTGTCAGAAATGATCACAGAAAAGCTACAGAAAAGAAATTGATGGAAATTAAAGAGCCAGTAAGTCAATTTGATAAGTTATTTGACAAATTAACAAGAATAGGTCTGCCATCATGTTCGGGAGATGAAGGAAATATTTTTCCATGGGATTCTTATGAGAATTTTATAGTTATGGAAAAAAGTAAAGTTGATAATAGGCATGAAAAAACTCAAGTTCTTAAAGGGGTTTGTCAACTTTCTGCAGAAACATTTCCAGCTAATGTGGTTGGTAAAAACTCTTTTCACAAAAGGACCATCTTATAATCAAATTATTGCATTCAAATTGGAGTATCACAATCTAACACATTCAGCCCGGACTAAGATAGATATATGGAAAAAGTGCAGAGCTTGGACAATAGACTTTCCAAAAGGGTTTTCAGCATCAGAGAAAGACAAATCAGCTGACCAAGGAAATGCAGTAGCATCATCAGCAATTCCTATAGATTAGGATGTATATTTTTACATTATATTACTTTTTCAAAGACAATGTAATTGTAATAAGACATTTTCAAGGCATGTAATAGACAGCCTCCGAAGTCCTAAGTAGTTGTGGTAGTTAGAATTGGTTACAATAGTTCCAAACTGTTTGTTTTACTATATTTTATGTAATTTTCAAGAAGAAGAAGGGTTCATAGTTTTAGACCTTCGGATTATTATTTTGTACTCAGAGATTTCAATGATTAATGAATGAGTAAGCAAGTTTATAGCATCTGTTTATGTTGATATGTATCTAAGTTCACATTCTATGTTTTCTTTCTTTTAATAAGGCAAAGTACTGAGCAATAGGTCTCTTTTTACCTATGTAATCAAGAGTTAAAATCCTTAATTGGCGCTCCTTTGTTTTAACTTCTTCTTTCTGTTAGCCATCAATAAAATTTTGTCATAACTGATGATGGCTAAAATAAGTCTTTCAATCATAAAGAAACCAATTTCATGCAAAATCTGTGACTTCTTGAAGCCTCTCTATATTTTTTTCCTCAAAGAATCCAATCCATTGATAATCTTCACTTCAAAACCTTCAAAGAAAAGCCCTGCTGTTATAAAAAAAATGATTTCAGACCCATTTTTCCATCATTTTTTCCTTTGAAAAAACCCTCTTAAAACCCCTTCATTTCAATCATTTTTCCCATTTTTACCCTTTATTTTCCTAAAAATCCCATTTAAACCTGTGAAATCCCTTTATTCTGGTTTTAAACCCCTTTTTTATCCTATCGGAACCTCCAAAAACCCTTCAAAAACCTCCATTTTCAGCCTAAAACCTTCATTTTTACATATAAGGCCTTAAGCACTTTTCAGCTTAGGCCCTAACCCCTTTTCCTCCATATGACTCGCTCCGCGACCGAGCACTAAGCCCATTGGCGATCGGCGCATCGCAATTTCTAAACTTTGCTTCCCTTTTCCCTTTTTTCCGATGGCTGATCCACCGATGAAATCTTGACCGTCGATCTTCCTCAGATCCGACGGCTATCACTCCATCGCATCGGTGCGTTCCCCTTTCTCTTTCGCTTTTCTTTCTCTGCCGATGGTCCCCTGCCGATGAAATCTAGACCGTCGATCTTCCTCAGATCTGACAGTTCGCGCTACATTGGACTTCGACGTTTTCCTCGGCAACCCTTTTCGTTCTCCGCCGATGGTCCCCTGCCGATAAGATCTCTGCCATCGATCCTCCAGATCGGACGGCACACGCTCAATCGGCACATCGCAAATCTAAAGTTCTCCCTCCCATGACTCTTCTCCACCGATTTCCAATCCGCCGAACTAATCCTAGCCGTTGATCTTTTCCGATCCAATGGTTCATATTCCATCGCATCGTCATTTCTTCCCCCCGATTGCCTTTATTTAAACCTCCAAATGATGCATTTGGGATTGTCGATCTAGCTCCCCCAGATCCAACAGTCAGTGCATTTTCACCTTTAAACCATTTCTCCACCCCATTCATTCATTTTTTTCCATTCTGCGATCAGATCTTGACTATCGATCCTCCTTATCTGATGGCTAGCATTTTTTCGCAGGTCCTGCCCTCCGTCTGCACCGTTTTTCATTTGTGAGACCTAGCGATGAAATTTGGGTCGTTGATCCTCCCGATCCAACGGCTTCCATTCAACCTTACTTCAACCCTTGCCATTTTTATTTCTCCCTCATTGCCCAATACTAGCCGTTGATCTCTCCCAGATCCAATGGCCAGCGCTTCATCGCCCTTTCGCATCTCCGCCATCCTCTCACCCCTTCATTATTTTCGCGCGTCTATGAGAAGATCTAGACTGTTGATCCTCATGATCCCAAAATTCCCCTTGATCCCCTTCGTCACTCTTATAAACCCCTTTTCATAAGTAAAAACATTTCCGCCCTTTGTATAAAGGTGGGCCCTCCATCTCTTATCCTTTCACCCCACGAGAAAATCTCAACCGTAGATCTCGTAGATCTAACAGTTATCGCTGCATCTCCCACTTTTCCTTCCCTAACCATGTTCTACCCCTGCGCCCCTTGCAAAAAGGCATTTTCCTTTGTTTTTCCCCTCCATATATATCAAGTCTCTCATCGAATCTGAGCCGCTGATCTTTCCTGATCAACGATCCTCGCACCACCTCCCTCTTTTCATCTGCCAAAAATTACCCCACATCACCCTGGCCCCACCATATATTTCCTTCGCGCATATTTTCTATTTTTCGTGCTTGCTTACAGCCATAGATCCCCCCCCCCCAAGATTGGATGGTCTAAAGCTGATTTCACGTTCTTTTCACCAAAATAATTGATCGCGCGTTTTCAACGCGAAAACGGTGGTTTTTGTCAGATACGCATCACCCAAGGACACGTATCACGTTCCCCCAGGGCAAAACCATTTACCACCCTTTCCTTGCATGAAAACCACCTATTTTCTCGCAAAACCGCCATCCTCCATTTCTGTACCAAATTCAAAATTGCATCGTTTTCTCCCGTTTCCGCTTATGGAATCCCTTTTCCCCTGCTCATCCTCTGCCTCTGCAATTGCTCCAACGCATCACCAAGCCTCTAAAAAGCAGTCTTAGCCAAAACGTAGGATTTATTAACGTTTTTTGTTTATTTCAAGTTATAATGGCGGGTTATTGTGCAGGCCCTCCCACGGTCAAGTTACAGTGGAAAAAAACCCAGGTGACGATCCTTAAAGGCCAAAATTAAGGCGAAATGGACAAAAATAGGGTTTAATCCTGTATTTGACCAGTGTATCATAAGCATTGGCTATTCATGCACAAGCCCTCCAGCATAGAAAGACACCTGTACGCAAGCAAAATCAAAGGAACAGATGAAGATTAAAGGTCTTAATTGATGATTAAAAGGTTAAATCAATCAATTAGAGGATAAAGATAGTGTGATGAGTTAAAAGAGCCAAAAGAAAATCGGGCCTAAAATAAATTTTAATTCATGAAATCAAATGAAAGATTAGGCCTAAACAAGTCTCGAACATATCAAAAGGGAGCAGTTATTTCATTTGATAAATCAAACTGACACCTTTGGCCTACCCTTTATCTGTAAAGAAAATCAGCAGTTATTACACAAAAGAATATATTTTAAGTTGTCAAGATAGTTAATGTAAAGATAAAGATAGGCCTCAAAGTTAAACTTTTCATCTATTTTATCCTTAGAAAGTTAAGACAAAATTATTAAACAGAGAAATAGTTTCACACATGTTCCTACCTTATGCCTTGCATGGCTTTCAAGGTCAGGGATGCATTTACTCTGTAATTAATAACACTTGGACCCTAGATCAGTTCCACCTCCTCATTTGCAGCATAAATACTGCATTGGAACTCATTGTAAAGTTGGCATTTTGATGACTCTTTTGAAGTAATACATAGCTTTGCTGAAGTTGAAAGAAAATTGATGTTCTGGAACCTGTGGATGTTTGACCTATTTGTTGATGGATAAAGCTCTGTCATTGGATCCCTGAGTTAGGTTGTTGGTAAAGTTTTCTAAATTTATTAATGCTTTTCCTGTTTTCCATTCTCTTTCATCATTTATTACTATAGTAGAGTAAAAAATTTAGGTTAAGAAATGTCTCCTAGAAGCACCTTAGACCTGTTTACTCTTCACTTTTTTATGTTTTCTTCTGCTGAGGTATTCTAGAGAATTCTTGATTTCTCTCTTGAACCCTTATGCTTGTTTACTTCTTAAATAGTTCAATACAGTTGGCCTCAAGAATGATTTATGGTTTTCCCTACTTACTTGCTGCTACTTAAAAATTGTTTCTGAAGTCTCCCTTCAAAGTACCATTGTCCAAAGTTTTCCAAAGAGGTCTGTTTTGATCTTACCCTTTGTACTTACTCAAATAATTTTTTTGAAGGTCTTTATAGCTGTAATCAGAGATGTCTGGGAGTTCTCTCTTCTATGAATGTAGTTATTTGTGAATCTTAAATGTTTTCTTATCCTTGAAAGTGAAATATTTGGATGAAATAGAGTGTTCCTCGACTCCTAGATTTTATTTCAAAAGTTTGTCTTAGAATTATTATTTTTTGAAGTGTGATTTCTAGAATTTATGGTTAGCCTTGTCTATGGAATGCCTCTTCATGATCAAATAATGTTTTAAGTCCCTTTGTTGAGAAGTACAATAATTAAGGATTCTTAATTTCCCTTAGTCCTACTTTTCGTTCTAAAACCTTTAATGTTCATTTCATTTCACCTGAAATACTTTGTAGATCCAATAGCCAAGTCAGATTTTCCCTTTGATATCTCTAATTCATCTTCAAACTTGTTACAATTTCCACTTGACTCCATTGCCCAATGACTTAGATATTTCCCTTTTCTATCTATGCTGCCTAGATCATCATGCCCAAGAAAACAATCAAACAAACTCTTGCTTCATAACTAGCCTAAAATCAACCTTTAAAAGAAAACAAGCTTATATATTTGCAAACAATTGAGAGATCCCTCTCTGAGACTAGGAGGGCTAGATCCTAGATCTCTAAAGACTGGTTATATGTTTTCTTGTCATTTGGTTTTCCAATCAGCCAAATCACGGGACCCCAACATAATGGCGATCACAGTGGGACTTCTAAGTATATAGTCACATAAACACCTCTTAAAAACTCATTATACCCTCAGTAAATCAAAGAACATCAAGTGAACTATAGCTTCCTTCAAGCACTACCTGCATAATGGTAATCATGATAGGACCTTTCTGAATCAGTGGCAATCTAAGTAACCCTTAGGATTCTAAGAGACCCTTATCAAACCTTGAAGAAATCAGCTAGTAAGCCATAGAGTAGACTCTATTTGTTTCACCACCTCAGCTAAGTGTTAAATCAGGAATAGGACACTCTCACAACCATAGAACCACAAAAAATTAGAAAACCCAAAAACATTTCATATTGGTTTTCAAATAAATCATTGGTGGTGGACCATAAAACATTTTACCTTCAGAAAAGCTAGAAATTTCCACCTGGTGACTCCACTAGCCCCGGTAGGCCTATTACTCCTCCAGACCTCTAGATTTCCCTAGGATTGTGTTAACCAACCCTAAGGAAGTTTAGAAACATATTCCCCTATTATAGAAATCACTGTGAGAGGAAAACAATCCTGAAAACCTCAGCCTCTCTAAAATTTTGGAAACCTAAAACTGGCTTAACATAGGGTCAATACTAGATCCCATCCAGATCCTAACCCTCCTACCATAGTTGAAAATCCAGAGACGATTTTGTGGCAAACTTCTAGACTTGGAAAACCAAATACTGATAGGACCATCCCAAGAACAAGATATGTCCCTGAAAATCTCACAGTCTTGAAAGATCCTCGCTTTGACTTACCTCACACAAAGAACCTATTTAGAAATAAGTCTCAAAGTGATTTAAACCAAGCTGATTTTGAAACCACAGATTTGCAACAGAGCTTTAGCAGAGAAGCTTCACCTTCCACTCCACCTCATTATCATCTCCTCCATCATTTCATCTCCTTCCATAACAAATCTGCTCATCATTAGTTTGCTGGCCCAAGTGTTTCTTCCACTCCTGTACACACACACACATTTTGTTCAAAGCACTCCAACTCAGCCCACTTTCCCTCTTGTAAATCCCCCACTATTTCCCATCATGGCAGCATGGTATGCTCCACTAGTGTTATCACAACCTATGGTTCCTTTACCCAATGATTACCAATCCAAAATTTCCCATTTCACTGGAAATGAACCTACTACTACCCAACAGCATGTAGATAAAATGAATGATGCTTTTGATTACATGGAAATAGAAGAAGAGACCATTAAGATGAGAATATTTTCCCAAAGTTTAGGAGGAGAAGCCAAGAAATGGTTTAAGGGCTTAGATCCTCACAGCATTAATGATCTTCATTCTTTATATCAAACATTCATAAACAAATGGGAAATTAGGAATAACCCTCTCCAAATCCTTTCATAATTACCAACCTCAAAAGAAACATTTGGGAATGTGTCCAAGACTATTGCATTAGATTCAATAGTGTTTACAATGCGCTTCCCCCAGACATGAAACCTCCACTAGGCCTAGCCTTTGCTAAATTCCCAGAGGGTTTTGATCCTGAAATGGCCTACTAGCTAAGAGAAAGAGACCCCTCAACTTTAGAAGATATGAAGAGGGGAGCCTTAGGTGTAGAAGCAAATCTGATTGAGAAAAGAGCTAGGTTGAAAGCAGAAAAAGAGTTACATACAAGGATGAAACAATGGCATCAACCTCATCGTCCGATGCCAAAATTGAAAACTTAGTAAGGGTAATGGATAGGATGCTTGAAAAGATAAATCTGAATGATAGAATGCCTCCTAGAGAAAACCAAAACAACCCCCAAAATAGAAATAGAAACCAAAATCTCATAAGAGACCCTAATCAAGATAAGCAAAGAGACAATGACCAATAGATTAGGCCTCCCATTCAGCAAACTATGTTGATCAAGAAGAAGACAGGGAAGTTGAAAGGTTGGAATAAAATCATGTAAACTTGATAGGATCTGACAGTGAGACAGATGTTTTTCCCGAACAAGGATTTTTCTCCTCGGAACAAATTGAAAACAACCATGAATATTCTGAAGATTACAGATTGGGGTTTGAAAATGCAATCATGGAGGTACAAAAACAATATGATCTTAGAAGCAAAGGGAGCCCAGAGATTCCCAATGACAAAAACACTAGTACTGTTATTAGGAAAACTTCAAAAAATAAGCCTAAAAAGATAGCCAATAACACCAACACTATGGCCAAGAAAACTAATCTAAATAAAGATAAAAACAGTCAGCAAAGTGTTGAACAAAGCAGTCCTAGTACTTCTGCTAGTGGCCCTAACAAATCTGTCCCAAATAACGGTCCAAATAAAGTTCAGCAAATCAAGATTGTTGAAAGAGTCGTAAATGACAAAAAAAATGTAAATATGTCAAGAACAATAGTTCCTTTCATCCTTGAAGGGGAAATTGCCAAGATCAAAATCACCATACCCTTGGCTGAACTAGTAACTCAGGATGTATATAAAAATCAAGTTTTAAAAGCTTTGAATATAGGCAGTGACACTGATACTTTAAACTTGACAGATGATAAACCAGAATTATTATTTGGTCCTGACGTTGAAGAAAAATACCAAGAAAGGGTTGTCCCTCCCTTCTATGTCAGCATAAATATACATGATAAGATCTTGCACAATGCCATGTCAGACTCTGGAGCTTCACATAACCTTATGCCCAAAGTAGTAATGGAAATATTAGGCTTGGAAATTACTAAACCATATAAAGACATGTATTCCTTTCATTCAAACAGGGTCAAATGCTTGGGCCTAATCAAATATTTATGTGTCAATTTGGCACAAATTCCTGCTAAAAGTCTAGTCATGGACATAGTAGTAGTTGAAATTCCCCCTAAGTATGGCATGCTTTTATCTAGATCATGGGGAGCCAAAATCCAGGGGAGCCTTCAAATGGACATGTCCTATGCACCATCCCAGTATTTAGCCAAACTAGAAGATTATATAGGGAGTCTCATATGAAATACATGGTGAGAAACATAGATAGGCCAATCAACACTCCTATTTATTCCATCCATTCAAACTTAGATTTCTTTATCTTATTTAATGAAGATGAAATCAGTCAACAAAAAAAAGGAAACAAAGAAGAAGTCAGTCCACTAGAACAGTCAGATATGTCCTCCATTCAAATACAAAACAACCCAAACTCCAGCAGCCTTCAGCGGCATAAACAAAATTAAAATGAGACAGAAACATCTTGGAGAATGAGCTTTAATGGTTCTTGTAGCAGAAAAAGTGCAGGAGCAAGAGTGTGGATACACAATACAAACCAAGGATATTCATATAAACAAGATTTTCCATGTACAAACAACATTGTTGAATATGAAGCCCTCCTCCTTGGCCTACATTTGTTCAAATATTTAGAATCTAAGAAAATATCAGTCCAAGGATATTCCGAGCTAATAATTAGACAAATTAAAGGGTAATATTCAACTAGGAACCCAAGACTCAGAGAATATAGGAATGCTACCCTTGATCTCCTAAAAACTTTCGAAAAATATGAACTCATTTTCATCCCAAGAGCTCAAAATCATCTAGCAAATGAACTTGCCTTTGCTACTAGTAATTGCCAAATACCACAGATAAATGAACAATTTAATATCAAGAAAAAAAATAGATCTGCAGTACCTGACAATGAAGACTATTGGCAAGTGTTTGAAGATGACAAACACATAGATGATTTCCTACAATCAAGGAGTGATTTTGCTATACCAACACCAAACATCAATTATGAAGAAAGTTGTTCAAACCAACAACAAATCCCTAAAACAGAGCTACCATTTTCTGCTAATATAAATCAATTCGAACATCTTTTTAAGGCAGAAATAGTTGACAATACAGACCAAAAGGACCTGGAAGTTTTACAATGTAAAAATGATACAATTCCAAGAGGTCTTACACCATTAAAGCACATTTTTTATTTCAATGATGTAGCCAAAGAACCAAGAATGGAGCCTATAGAAACAAATGTAGAAGAACATAACATAGGAAGCCTAGCAGAACCCAAAATGATCAAGTTGTCCAGCACTGTCCCATCTCATATCAAACAGCAATACATAGAAATTTTTAAAGAATTTAGAGATGTGTTTGCATGGGGATACAAGGATCTAAAATCATATGATACGAGCATCATTCAACACAAAATTCCTCTCAAGGAAAATCAGAAACCTTTCAAACAAAAACTCAAAAGGATAAACCCTGTTTTATTGCCTTTAGTTGAGAAAGAAATCAAGAAATTGTATGATGCTAGGATCATAGTTCCCCTCAAATATTCACAATGGGTTTCCAACCTAGTATCTGTCAGGAAAAATACTGGAGAAATCAGGCTATGCATTGATTTCAGAAATCTAAATAGAGCCTCCCTTAAAGATAACTATCCCTTTCTAAAAATGGATCATATACTTCAAAGGGTGGTTGGGTCTAAAATAATTTCACTATTGGATGGGTTCTCAGGTTACAATCAGGTATTAGTACTCCCAAGTGATCAACATAAAACTGCCTTTACTACACCTTGGGGTACCTTCATGTATGTCAAAATGTCATTTGGTTTAATGAACGCAGGGGCCACCTTCCAAAGGGCCATGGACATAGCATTTTCAGAATACATAGGCTATTTTATAATCATTTACCTTGATGACATTACTATTTTCTCTAAAACTGATGAAGAACACTTGATTCATTTAAGAAAATTTTTTGAGAAATGTAGAAAATATGGCTTATATTTGAATCCAAAAAAGACACTCTTTGGTCTCCAAGAAGGAAAAATTCTTGGCCACATAATTTCTGAAGAGGGAATCAAAGTAGACCCTAAAAGGATTGATGGCATATTAAAGATCATCCATCCTAGAAACCTCAAAGAATTACAATCTTTCATTGGGAAGATAAATTTTTTAAGGAGGTTCATCCCCAACCTTGCTGAGCTATTAAGAAATATTACAAATATGCTAAAGAAAGAGATAGGTGTTAAACGGACAATACAAGCTAAACAATCATTTGAACTGGTAAAGCAATCTCTAACCTAAACACCAGTCCTTATTAGTCCTGATTTTACCAAAGATTTCTATATCTTTTCTTTTGCATCAGAACATACAACATTGCAAAGAATAACATGGGGCAAGAACAACCAATATCCTTTTTTAGTAGGGACTTAAGAGATGCTCCACTCAAGTATAACATCATGGAGAAACAAACTTTAGCCTTAGTAAAAGCATTGAAAGATTTTAGAGTTTATATTTTGCATTCTCATATCACTGCTTTTGTCCCACACACAGTTGTCAAGGATATTCTAAGTCAAGACCCTAATGGTAAAAGGGGAAAATGGGTTGCTATTATTTTAGAATATGACTTAGAAATCAGGCCCACCAAACTAATCAAAGGGCAGGGATTAGAAAAACTCATGGCTGAGTCAAACTTCCAAGCACTAGATATGAATATGGTTGATGTCTTAGAAGAAACAGAACAATTCACAGCTCCATTTATTGAAGAAACTTTTGTGAATTCACCTTGGTATGTTGATATCATATATGTGTTGCTTTATCTAAATACCCCTCCCTCTCTATCTAAGACTAAAGCTAGATTCTTGAAACAGAAGGCTTTAAATTATTGCATATTAGATGGGGTTTTATATTGGAAGAATGTTGTTGGGATATTGCTTAAATGTTTGCTTGAGATTGATGCAGGAAAAAATCATGCATGAACTGCATGAAGGAGAATGTGGAGGACATATGTACTGGAAGACTTCAGCAAATAAAATCCTCAGATCTGGTTACTATTGGCCCACCCTTTTCCCAGACACTCAGAAACTTGTCATGTCTTGCCATAAGTGTCAAATTTATTATGGCAAGAGAAAACTCCTACCTTTACCTTTACATCCCATCAGTGTTGAGGCTCCCTTTCAACAATGGGGCTTGGACTTCATTGGGGAAATCCACCCATCTTCTTCAGTCCAACATAAGTGGATCCTCACTGCCACTGATTATTTTACCAAGTGGATAGAAGCCATACCTTCTAGGAATGCTCCTGACTCTGTCATTATCAAGTTCCTTGAAACCAACATACTATCCAGATTTGGTTGTCCAAGAAAAATTATCACAGAAAATGCTGCTACCTTCAAATATAAAAGAATTATTGACATTTTCCATAAGTATCATATTACCTTGGGTCATTCCACTACCTAATATCTCCAAGGAAATGGATTAGTTGAATCCTCCAACAAAAGCCTTGTTAATATTATCAAAAAATTGTTGGAGCAGAATCAGAAATCATGGCATAGTAAGCTTATTCAAGCCTTATGGGCTGATAGATTAACCACCAAAAAGTCAATAAATATTTCCCCCTATCAACTGGTTTATGGCATGGATGCAATCTTCCCAACCTCTTTAAGAGTTCCAGTCATGAAACTCCTTCAAGAAGTACAAACTAAAGAGAATGATATGCAGAGGAGGATAAATCAGACCATTCATTTACAGCAGTCTAGAGAAGAAGTGTACAAGAGAACACAAACAGTCCAAGAAGGTATCAAGAAACTATTTGACAAAAGGACTAAAGAAAATGATTTCCAAGTTGGGAATGTTGTTCTAAAGTGGGATTCTAGAAGGGAAGAAAAGGGAAAGCATGGCAAATTTGAGAATTTGTGAAAAGGTCCCTACATCATTCATTCTCTCAGGGGTCATAATGCATTCTTTCCGCAAGAGATGAATGGAGAATATCTATTTGTAGGTCTTGTAAATGGAAGGATGCTCAAACACTATTTCTGCCAAGAGTCCTAAATTTTAAAACTTTATTTTTCACTGTATAAAACATTGCTTTTAAATTTAAAAAAGAAAAACGCAAAAACAATAGAAAATAGAAAAGAGGGCAAATGAAAAGAAGAAAGGTACAGCCCCATACCCAAAAAAGAGAAATTCTGAAAGTGTGCAAGCTTAAATGCCACTACTTTAAAGGAACATTGTTATTTATTCATACAGCCTAATCATGACTAGATAAATTTCAATTTATTGTTGATAGGTTAGTGAAGAAGATTTGCCAAATTGTTCAATCTAGGCTTATCAGTAGAATAGATTGGGATAGAAAGAAATGGCTCTAATAAAACTAAAAATTGAGCCAAATATAGAGGAAAAATGGTTCAAACATGCTCAAAATCTAAACCAAGACATAAAAGAAAATGGATGACTCAAAACAGATCAAAATCTGAGTCATAAGAAGAAGGAAGGATGTTCATAATTTCATATCTTAAGCCTTCACAATTTTGTTTTAAATTTTTGTAAATTTCAGTCTATGTGCATCTTGTTTTTATGCCATAGTCTTACAACAAATCAAATAGCTTAATCCTAGTTTTCTGTATTTAAATTTCTGTTTTAGAAAATAGAGAATAAGATCTGTCAGATAGCTTAATCCTAACAAATAGTAGCTTAGGTGGAGAATTTTTGAGTTCAACTGTTTAATCTAAACTCATGGTTGAAATAAGGGTAGATTTAGATTAGTTTCCTACTTTCAATAAAAGAATAAAATGTTGATGTTAAAGGTTTGCAATTCCAAGTGCACCTCACGAAGAAAAATGCTAGGAAGTAGGTTGTGTAGGTAGTTGTTTGGGGAAAGAAATCTGTTTTCTGATACAAAGTACTGGTCATCTTTTTTAAGCAGCATGATCAAGGAAGAAAAGGTTCTCAAGGATAAAGCACAGGTCTACATTCCAGATATTTATCTCTAAATTTCTTGACACCTCCAAGGAGCTGCCATCCCCAAGTGGAGCCACTGTTAGCCATCAATAAAATTTTGTCATAGTTTATGATGGCTAAAACAAGTCTTCCAGTCTTCAAAAAACCAATTTCATGCAAAATCTGTGACTTCTTGAAGCCTCTCTGTATTTTTTTCCTAAAATAATCAAATCCATTGATAGTCTTCACTTCAACACCTTCAAAGAAAGCCCTGCTGTTATAAAAAGACTGATTTTAGACCCATTTTTCCATCATTTTTTCCTTTGAAAAAACCCTCTAAAAACCCCTTCATTTCACTCATTTTTCCCATTTTTACCCTTTATTTTCCTCAAAATATCCTTTAAACCTAATGAAATCCCTTTATTCTGGTTTAAAACCTCTTTTTTATCCTATCAGAACCTCCAAAAACCCTTCAAAAACCTCCATTTTTCAGCCTAAAACCTTAATTTTTACATATAAGGCATTAAGCGCTTTTTGTCTTAGGCCCTAACCCATTTTCCTCCATACGACCTACTCCGTGACCGAGCGCTAATCCCATCAGATATTGGCGCATCACAATTTCTAAATTCTGCTTCCCTTTTCCCTTTTTTCTGATGGCCGCTCCGCCGATGAAATCTGGACAGTTGATCTTCCTCAGATCTGACGGCTATCGCTCCATCGCATTGGTGCGTTCCCCTTTCCCTTTCGCTTTTCATTCTCCACTGATGGTCCCCTACCAATGAAATCTGGACCATCTATCTTCCTCAGATCTGATGGTTCGCGCTGCATCGCACTTCGGCATTTTCCTCGACAACCCTTTTCGTTCTCCGCCGATGGTCCCCTGCCGATAAGATCTTCATCATCGATCCTCCAGATCGGATGGCTCGTGCTCAATCGTCACATCGCAAATCTAAATTTCTCCCTCCCACGACTCTTCTCCATCGATTTTTGATCTGTAGAACTAATCCTAGTCGTTGATCTTTTCCGATCCAACAGTCCATATTCCATCGCATCTTCATTTCTTCCTCTTGATCGCCTCCATTAAAACCTCCAGCTAATGCATTTGGGACCATTGATCTAGCTCCCCCAGATCCAACGGTCAACGCAGTTTCACCTTTTCACCATTTCTCCACCCTGTTCATTCATTTTTTTCCATTCTGCGATCAGATCTTGACCGTCGATCCTCCTAATCGAACGGCCAGCATTGTTTCAAAGGTTCTGCCCTCCGTCTGCACCGTTTGTCATTTGTGTGACCTGACGATAAAATCTAGGCTGTTGATCCGCTCGATCCAATGGCTCCCATTCAACCTTACTTCAACCCTCGCCCTTTTTATTTCTCCCTTATCACCCAATCCTAGTCGTCGATCTCTCCCAGATCCAATGGCCTGCACTTCATCGCCCTTTCACATCTCTTCCATCCTCTCGCCCCTTCATTATTTTTGCGTGTTTGCGAGAAGATCTGGACCATTGATCCTCACAATCCAATGATTCCCCTTGATCCCCTCTACCGCTATTATAAACCTCTTTTCCTAAGTAAAAACCTTTCCGCCCTTTGTATAAAGGTGGGCCCTCCCATCTCTTATCCCTTCACCCCGCGAGCAGTTCTCAACTGTAGATCTCCTAGATCTGATGGCGATCACTGCATCTCCCACTTTTCCTTCCCTAACCATGTTCTACCCCCATGCCCCTTGCAAAAAGGCATTTTTCTTTGTTTTTCCCCTCCATATATATCAAGTCTCTCATCGAATCTAAGTCGTTGATCTTTCCTGATCAACGGTCCTTGCACCACCTTCCGCTTTTCATCCGCCAAACATTACCCCACGTCACCCTGGCCCCACCATATATTTCCTTCACACATCTTTTCTATTTTTTGCATTCTCTTACAGCTGTAGATCTCCCCCCCACAGATCGGATGGTCTAAAGCTGATTTCACGTTCATTTCACCAAAAGAATTGATCACGCATTTTCAAAGAAAAAATGGTGGTTTTTGTCTGACATGCATCGCACAGGGACCCGTATCGCATTCCCCTGGGGAAAAACCATTTACCACCCTTTCCTTGCACGAAAACCACCCGGTTTCCCACAAAACTTCCATCCTCCATTTCCGTACCAAATTCAAATTGCGTCATTTTCTCCAACGCCTCGCCAAGCCTCTAAAAAGTAGTCTTAGCCAAAATGTAGGACTTATTAATGTTTTTTTTTGTTGCGGGTTATAATGGCGGGTTACTGTGCAGGCCCTCCCACAATCAAGTTACAGTGGCAAAAAACCCAGGTGACGATCTTCAAAGGCCAAAATTAAGGCGAAAGGAACAAAAAGAGGGTTTAATCCTGTATTTGACCAGTGTATCATAAGCATTGGTTATTCATGCACAAGCCCTCCAGCACAGAAAAACACCTGTACACAAGAAAAATCAAAGGAACAGATGAATATTAAAGGTCTTAATCGATGATTAAAAGGTTAAAGCAATCAGTTAGAGGATAAAGACAGTGTGATGAGTTAAAAGGGACAAAAGCAAATCGGGCCTAAAATAAAGTTTAATTCATGAAATCAATGGAAAGATTAGGCCTAAAGTAGTCTCGAACATATCAAAAGGGAGCAGTTATTTCATTTGATAAATCAAACTCACACCTTTGGCCTACCCTTTATCTGTAAAGCAAATCAACAGTTATTACACAAAAGAAGATATTTTAAGTTGTCAAGACAGTTAATGTAAAGATAAAGGTAGGCCTCAAAGTAAAAAATTTCACCTACTCTATGCTTAGAAAGTTAAAACAAACTTATTAATAGAGAAATAGTTGCACACATGTTCCTACCTTATGCCTTACATGGCTTTCAAGGTCAGAAATGCATTTACTCTGTAATTAATAACACTTGGACCCTATATTAGTTCCACCTCCTCATTTGCAGCATAAATATTGCATTGGAACTCATTGTAAAGTTGGAATTTTGATGACTCTTTTGAAGTAATACATAGGTTTGCTGAAGTTGAAATAAAATTGATGTTATGGAACCTATGGATGTTTCAACCTATTTGTTGATGGAGAGAGCTCTGTCATTGGATCCTTGAGTTTGGTTGTTGGTGAAGTTTTCTAAATTTGTTAATGTTTGTCCTATTTTCCATTCTGTTTCATCATTTCTTACTACAGTAGAGTAAAAATTTTAGGCTAAGAAATGTCTCCTAGAAGCACCTTAGACCTATTTACTCTTCACCGTTTTATGTTTTCTTCTGCTAAGGTATTCTAGAGATTTCTTAATTTCTCTCTTGAACCCTTATGCTTGTTTACTTCTTAAATAGTTCAATACAGTTGGCCTCAAGAATGATTTATGGTTTTCCCTTCTTACTTGCTGCTACTTAAAAACTGTTTCTGAAGTCTCCCTTCAAAGTACCATTGTCCAAACTTTTCCAAAGAGCTCTGTTTTGATCTTACCCTTTGTACTTGCTCAAATAATTGTTTTGAAGGTCTTTATAGTTGTAATAAAATATGTCTAGGAGTTACCTCTTCTATGAATGTAGTTATTTGTGAATCTTAAATGTTTCCTTATCCTTGAAAGTGAAATCTTTGGATGAAATAAAGCGTTCCTCGACTCGTAGATTTTATTTCAAAAGTTTGTCTTGGAATCATTATTTGCTGAAGTGTGATTTCTAGAATTTATGGTTAGCCCTGTCTATGGAATGCCTCTTCATGTTCAAATAATTTTTTAAGTCCCTTTGTTGAGAAGTACATATAATTAAGGATTCTTAATTTCCCTTAGTCCTACTTTTTCGTTCTAAAACCTTTAATGTTCATTTCATTTCACCTGAAATACTTTGTAGATCCAATAGCCAAGTTAGATTTGCCCTTTTATATTCCTGATTCATCTTCAATCTTGTTACAATTTCCACTTGACTCCATTTCCCAATGACTTGTTGAGATTGCAACAAGATGATGAGCTTAGTGAAAAGAGTCGCCTTCACTAAGTGGGCCCGCAGGCTATTTTTGGCACAAAGTCTACTTTTAGACTATGTCTATTTTTAGACATATGGATCATGTTCTATGAGTTGCAGGATGCTATTTGTGGATGGTTGGTCAAGTCGGAAAAAATAGATGGACTTATATTTTTAGACATACTGGGCGGAATCTATTTTTAGATTGCCAGCCTAAAAATAGATATGTCGAATATTATTAGCTCTTAATAATATTTAGACTCTAAACATTATCTTATTCTCTTGGAGCACTTCAGTTAAGTGCACAGATGTGGCACAGGAGCTAACAGAAGGAATTACGCTATTCCTAGGGGTTAAGTGGAGCTATTGCATGGATACTTCAGTTAGAACTCATGTGAGTGAGTTTGGTGGAGTTGATTGAGGAGTTAATGGAGTTGTGTTCAGTTTAACTAATCTAAACATAGTTGAACTAGTTGTATTTAGTCTAACTGATTAATACACTAGTGAAGAGGGGTGTGAATTAATTATTAATTAATTCACTAATTATAAACTCATTAATCAACTAAAGAATACATCAGTTAAATTCATTGCATGGACAAGCCAAGGGAGACCAAAGCAAGTAGTGTTGTGAAAGAGCAAAAGCTAATACATCGGGCCATGACTATATCACAGATATTTCAGAATCATCAGTTGATTGGAGAAGCCGATGAGGATTGCTATTGCTGGGCCAGGTGGTTTATGTTATTTAATGAGCCATCCTACAACATTGATTACGGCATTATAGGCCGCTCAAAAGAGAGATTGGAGCATGTGTTTTGCTAGATCTAGCTTGATTAGTGTGTAGCAATTGGAGGTTGTGCTGAGAGCTTGTGAGGAGCTTTGTACAATTATTGTTACATGATCTCTATGAAATATAATATATAGATAGTTTGGGGTTTTCAGCTTTAAGCTTTCCCATGAAATAATGTGTTCATATGTGTGATTGTTTATGGTTTTAATGTGCGCATGCAATTGATTTTATTTCTGCATGTAATGATCAATGGTAGAAGAGATTATGTATTGTGCATGAAGCTAAAATAGTGTGTGATCAGGAGAATCTCGGTGAATAATATATCATTTATTCAAATTTTCTACATGACTTAGAGATTTCCCTTTTCTATCTATGTTGCCTAGATCATCATGCCCAAACAAACAATCAAACAAACTCATGCTTCATAACTAGCCTAAAATCAACCTTTAAAAGAAAACAAGCTTATATCTTTGCAAAAAATTGAGAGATCCCTCTCTGAGACTAGGAGGGCTAGATCCTAGAGCTCTAAAGATTGGTTTATATATCGCCTTGTCATTTGGTTTTCCAATCAGCCAAATCACAGGACCCCAACACTTTCATAAATTCTTCAGAAATTTGAGATGATATATTCTGTGTGACAGCATATCAGTTTGGACTTTATTCTTCCATTTTCTTCTGGTCATTTCATTCAACATCATAAAATAATAGCATTGTGAGACATTCATTGTGTTTTATATCTAAAATTTTAATTGTAAATACTTGAAGGTGATTAAAACAAAGACAGATATTTTTGTGACATAATCATATAAATGTCTTAAGCATTGGTTCCTTATCACAGCTAAGGGATTGTCTCTTAAGGTACAAAAACATCGATATAGGTAGTCTTTCCTCCTAGAGTAATAGGAAATTTAGGAAGGATCCCTAACGGTCGATTGGTTCCTCTGTTAAAAGCCAATAGATTCTGAGTAACGGGCACAAGCCGCGGGGAACCTAAATCTTGCCAGGAAGTTGAGTACAAAATACTAACATATGCCTCTTCATCTATAATTGTGCTAGGTATAGACATATTATAAGTGTGTACTATGATATGGAAGGGCACGTAAGGAGGAAGAAAATATCCTTCTATTCGACTCCAATAAAAGGAAGTGACCATACTACTTCGAGGGGGTGTCTTGGGAATGGGATAATTGTCCCCTCATGCTATGGAATAGGATTATTACTCTCTTGTACCATTGGAATAGATAAATTTCCCCCCAATTCATTGGAATCTGAAGAAACGAGAAGAACTTGAGTAGTATGAACTTCACTCTCTACGAGAAAGGTACAATCAACTGAAGGTGAAATCAAGTCAACCATTTTCTCAACCAATGGATGGTTGGGAACAGACTAATGGGAATTACATTCAGAGAGAGTATGATTTATCAAATTCATATTCTGATCAATCACTTCATCAACTAGTAGAGGATTTGGAGAAAGATTTTGATAACCAACTGGAAATAGTGGCTGAGAAGCTGTAAGGTTTTCCAACACTTTTGAGGCTTCATCCGTATAAGTAAAAAGGTGAATAGGATGATTCCCTTCATGTAACCTATAGGGAAACTTGACTTTACCCTTTTTCCCATGGACATTTCTATCACTAATTGAAGGTTTATGACCAGCATGATCTCCGGAAGCTGATGACCAAGGTTGATGTGAGCCTGTGGACCATACTTCTAATATCTTTGGAATACCAAGAAAATATCTAAGAAGGTGGTCACCCTTACATAACTTGCAAGGGAATTTAACTTTGCAGAGTTGATTGAAAAGATTCGCCATACTAGTTTCATCGGTAGCAATGTCTGCTTCGTTCCCCCCTAATTATTTTGCTGCTTCTTCTTTATCCTCTTCTTCTTCTTCTTCTTAGCTTCTTGGTTACTAGAATCAATACTTTCACCAGACGAGGTGGAAGAAAGGGATGAAGAAACGACAGGGGAAGAAGGAAAAGGGCCAACTTTAGGATCAACTTGAAGTTTATATTGTTCAGGTGGAGGAGAAATTGGTTGAGGATCGTATTGGACATTCAAAACCATAGTGTTTTAAAACAATCAAACTGGAAAAACAATGGTAAATCTAGGAAGGGACAATGTTGCCATATAAGGAGCACCGATATTTCCAAAAGGAGGAAAAGGACCATTATTCCCTTCATATGGGTTTCCTTGATTGGTGGAATCAAGATTTGTTGCCATTAGTCTCAACCTAAGATCCACTAATGAGTTTTTCCATGAAGAGGATGTTAATCTGCGGTAAATTAATTTATTTTAGAAAATAAAAGACACAAAACAAAACAAAGAGATAACCAGGAAAAAGGTTTTACCAAGTCACTATGAACTGAAATATACACCTTGGCGAACCAAGGAATTAACATATGTGCAGACATTCTACCTGAATTTTGTGATTGGTGTATCACAGTACATAAGGTGACATACTCGACTACCTATGGATGGATAGCAACCTATAGGGGAGTCCCAAAATATACTCGATGGTACGTGGGAGTGTAGTCTATATCAGTGTTGTCTAATGTGTAACTGTTTGATGAGAGTTTTCCCTTATACTTTATGTGTGTGGAGCATCGTCCAATATACCAAAAGGTACGTGAGGATGATCCTATACACTCACATACGTGGAACAAGATATCACCCCCAAGATGCAATGCTGGAAAACAACGACATCTCCTACATTTAACGATGTCGTAACACGTCTCTAGCCTAGACCTCTATGTGTTTGTGTTAATGTTACAAATTATCCTTAGGTTGATTCGATAAATTTTAATGTTTATCTATGATTAAGTTTCAGTTTTGGTCTCACCACAGGTGTCACCTGAATATCCTAAAATGCAAATCGAGCATGAGAAAATGAAAATATTTATCTTTTAATGAAAATATAGCTAAGGAATGGAAGAAAAAATCAGTATGCAACATACAACATGTAGCAACCAAGATGCAAGATGCAATTTCCCTTTCAATATGAATGTTCCTATATCAATGCATATACAAAACCATAAATGCCAAATTCAAAAAAAAAAATTCAACACACTTAATTTTCGAAATGAAGAAAACTATGATGCAAATGTTTAATCATTGATTGAAATACACTTTTCAAAATGAGGACTAGAACAACAATTCATCCAAGCGATCAATGACCAAACAAAATCATTTTTCCAGTGACCAAATGATGAGAACAAAAAAAAACAAAATTAATTCTTACCACAGGGAATCAAGCACAAATAAAAACCAAATGAAGGCTTTAGAGAGACAAAAATATACACAAGACTTAGGGAAGGTCATATGGATGTAGGATGATCAAAGTGAATCTCAGAAACAGAGGAAAAGTTTGTGAAAAAATAGGGGCCAAATCTGGTGCAGAAGAGGCACCAGTGCTTTTCAATGCTGGTACAGAGTGGGCCTAAGTGAGGTGAAATGCTCTATTAGAGGCACTGGAGGAGTGTTGGTCCAAGGATGGAAGACTCTGAAACAAAAATTTCAAAATAGACTCGCAAATCACTTCCTAGGTTTGTTCTTGATTGATAAAAGAAGAAAATTTATATCAAAGAGGTAATCAAATACAATGGACAAGGAAAACCACTGAGTGAATACATCGTTCCCCAGTGGAGTCGCCAATTTGTTATGCAGGATTTATGATTGTGGAAAAAATTATCTCCCCTAGGTCCGATGGCCAACATAAAACAACAGATAGACAATAAAACCAATGCTTTCCTTAAAGTAAATATATGACAGAATGAAGCCTACCTGGAATCCATCATACACTTCACTCCTTCTTTAGCTTGAAAGCTGCAATTCTAGATCTGATTGCCAAAATTAGAACCTGCATAGTTAGATGACATAAGCCAAGAAACTACAATATCTATGGAATATCATCTAAGTACTATATTCAACAGATCAACATGGTACTGAAATATAGGAAATAACAACATCACATATAAGAAAACGGAGAATTATTTTCATTAATATAAATGGAAGGAGATTACAACCACAAATAGGTGTTGATATTGTAGAAGAGCTCCTCCAAGTTTTCTTGTCCTTTCCTTGTCACAATATGCACCTTCAATCACCCTAAATGCATGGAATGATACCTCTTCACCCGAGCAGCATAAGGGTAGAATCACTCTCCAAAAGCCAACCTCGTTCACATGGAAGGATGCAAATATATAGAGGAGTGGAGTAAGTTGGGAGTTCATATCCAAAGGGCCAATCTAAGTTTTTAGATCCACCTTTGATGGGAGGATGGGATCAAAGAATAAGGGATGGAAACTCCAAAGAAGGATAGGATATTATTTGAATTTTTTTATCTAATGTAAATGGTTGTAACAAATTCTAGAAGCTTTTGGAAGAAGAGGATTTCGAAATTTCTCTCTTTTTCCCGCATTTCTAGAACCAACGTAGGTGCAAAGGGGAGAAACCTGTAGGTGATCAATGTCAGCCACAGTGGATCAACCTCTAGGTGAACGTTGTCCAGAAGGAGGCTAGGGAGCGATGGTTATAAAACTCACTGAGATGATGTAGTTTCAGGCATAAATTCTCATAAATGAAGGAGGCATTCTTAGGGATTTGTGAAATTATTTTGACAAGGGGGAATAGGATGTTAATTGATCCCATTAGGAGGCCTAATGATTAGATGTGAAAAAATGGTCTATAAAAATTATGGAATTTTCCAGGATTAGCAAACCTATATTTATCACGGCCTCCACGTTATTGGTTGTTCCAAGCATAAAATTGTAATCCCCCCCCCCCTTAACGTTGAACATGTGGATGGGCAGATTGGCTACACAAATATGGTATTTATACTTACATTGTTGAAATTTTCATATCTATCAAACTATTTATATCTTTTAAACATAATGTCTCACTATTTCATCACCGTGTGGTGCTTCGGTTAAATGAATTAAATAATGGTAGCATTATTGTGTAGGGTGTTGTAACTCCTAGAGATAGTCCCCAGATTGATTTGAAACCAATGCCTAGGACATATTAAGCGGGTGCTACGGGTATTTTATCTGAATTCAATATCACACTCATCATACATTAAATACACTTTATGGGTTTAGGACCATCCTTATTTGAGAATATATATTATCTCAGAAATAAAGGAATATTCTAGGAAATAGTAACATATAAAACCACATAAGTCGGTATCACAAGCGTATGCAGTCCAAAACTTAAATCATATATACATATGGGTGATAGAAGAACAATAGAGGGGAAAATACAATGCAACAGGCTTAAGACTATAAGAATCCATTAAATTGAGCTCAGAGCGAGAAAGTTCTAAGGAGTGAAGGCGGAGTGTGAAGGTATATGGAGCGCCATTAAGTATTTCAATTCCTATCAAACATGGGGGGCGTTTTTTATCAATTTTTAAGCTTAGAAGAATCGTTGAGTTTACCAAGAACAATTCCTGTAGCTTCAATTACATAATACCCAAGAAGAATGATGCATACAAATATGTAAGAGACACAGAAGAAACACATACTGTAAAACACAAATGATCTGAAATCGCCATAGATATATATTAGTCTTCCTTGAAAGAAACATTCAACAATGAGACATCATCTTCCTTTTTCAGCAGAAATATTTCTTGCCAAAAATTCTAAACCCTTTTTCAGTCTTACATTGTTCTTCATATTCCTCAGAGAGGGTTCATCATCAAAATATTCTTTCTTGATTTTTCCAGTACATAATCATTGACAAAATCAAGCATGCTTCATAGCATAGTTGGGATAGCTAAAATTTAAACTAACTGACAGAAAATTGAGTAATTACATGAAAGATAAAAGATAAAATTAAAAAATTGTCATCTAAACATGATCCAGAAATTCTCATTGGTGGTGGTGTGGATGTGAAGTCTATGTTGAAGGCTCAATGGTCTGAACCATGGGCGAAAAGAAAAACTCATCACACATTTTCCACAAGACTGAAGATGACAAAAGAACGTGTGAGTAGAGATGATACGCGATCCGAAGATGATTCAGCTCGGAATAATCAAACCTAGAGTAAAACAAATGGTTTAACAACCCCAAGAGGTGAAACTCCCTCCACAGGTAGGCCACTATCGTTTTTCCTTTTAGCGTGGAATTTTTATCGTGAGAGGAATCCACCCTGATATTTGCTTAGACTACCCTCTCACTATACTTCTACCACAACACTAATCCTCCTCTTTGATCCCAGTAGTTGGGCAACCCCGCTCTTGTGATCCTCACAAACTCGATGTCGAAAACCTCGACACTTTTGATCATTGCGTTCAAGCATGCCTTGGCTTTAACAGTGGCCTCCTCTTTGTAGATGGCCCTCATGACTTCCATGAAAGGCTTCACTTGATCTACCACATATATAGGCCTCAAGTCATTGACTCGCCTCTCATTGAAAAATTGGATGTAATTCTCAGCGATCATGGATTTCCTCGCTCCAGCCTCCCTGTCAGACACAAGATTGGACTCAAACTCCTTGATAGGGGAATCAATGTTATGTATTCCAAGTTACGCTTCATCTCATAGATGAGCTCATCCCAAACGAATTTTTTAGCTTGTAGAAAGGACATATTCCCTTTTAGCTTTGCTCTTAAATTCTTTATTTCTTGCTCAAAATCTTGTATATTCTTGGAGGTGAACTCAACATTCGTTCTAGCAGTTTCCAACATCTTCTCAATTTGAACCAAGCCTTCTCGAGCAGCATCCAAGTCCCTTTTTATATTCTTTAGTTCTCCTTTGGAGAGTTGAAGTTCGTTCAAAGCCTTGATGAGCTAATCAGTAGGATTTTGGGGATCTTCAGGCATGACTACTATGCAGACATGTGCATCCATATTATACTAAATATATGTCGTTTGTTGTTTGAGAGATATAATTTCATCGTTCCTGTATACAAGTTGCTTGGTTAGAACCTCATTTTCTGCTTCTAATCATGCCAATTCCTTGGTGTACACATGTTCACTACCAGGAATTTTGAGCTTATGCCTCAACTCTTGGTTTTCCTATTTGGACCTTTTTAGGATGGTTTCCGCAAGTGATTTATCTTATGGTTTTACACCCATATTCACAATCATTTATTTGTAAGTATATTTTTGCATGATGAGGGCCCTTGAATTTGCTTCTTACTGATTCAATCTGGTAGCAACTTTATCCAACAAATTTTCTCCATTATTAATGGTCATTGTGTTTTTGTTGAGTTCATTAGACAACATCTCTCCTACCTACTTATGAAGATTTACCTTATCAACCAATGGGAAACTAGCCACATATAAAGAGAGATCTAGAGCTTTGAACTATGATCCTGAGGGTAAGGATTGAGTTGATGGATGCTGCAACAAGGATTACATCTCATCCCGCTCAAGATCCATAGCGGCCATGAGCCTAGTGTGATATGTTGCAGAATGAAGGGTTATGTTCTTTCTCATCTCATCCCTCAATTCTTGTTTCTTTCATTGATATCAGACTAATCTGTCTTGTTAGCAAATGTACTTTCCTTTTCACCCAAAACAGTTACCTCAGTGGAATTTGATGTTGCAGCTTATGGAGGTTCCTCTAGGACAACTTTGAAACCTGGCCCCTTTGGTCCTATTGTTACCAGCTCAGTGACAAACTCTTCTTCTTCCTCTTCCTCTTCAGGTCCCTGAGTCCTACCATTTTTACTTATATGTACCTCATCTTCCTCCTTGATATATTTAGCTTGTTCAACGGTCCTTTTGGGTTGATTTTTCCTACCAATGGGGATATCGGTCTCCATCTCTGTATCTAAAGGCCCTGAGCCAGAATTAATTTTCCATTCAATGTCAGGTATGGGTTCATGTATATATGTTGAAGCTTTTATCTCTTCTCTCCTTCGTGCAATGACACCCTTAGGATCATAGTGCCAGACATATCTCTGTTGAAATTCCATATTTCTGAGAAGCTCCTTAGTAATTTTGAAGGAATTCCTTGAATTGATAATGAAGGGACCTATATCATTTCCCAGTTTAAACATGTATCCTTTCTTTGGTGGAACAAAGTGGATCTGCTCTACATTTATGCTCTGCCTCAAGAATTCTAGTGCAAATATCCTCATGGGCTTTAATATTGGCATATGATAAGGGGGTAGCTCACAGCCATAGATCTTGAGTTTTGTGTGCTCCTCAAACAAGTACCAATCCCCTATGCAAACTTTCTTGCTAAGTTGGATCAAATATGTTTTCACGGAGGTGCACCATGAATAATATCATATGTAATGGACATGAAATTAAATATGAAGTTAGATATCTGTCAGTGTCGGGCTTTCTTTTTCACTGCAGCAGTCCAGTCAAATACAAATTTGACCTCCTTTCTATGAGTAATTTTACTCAGGCCTACACACTCAAATTCCTTGGCATGTGTGTACATAAACATATTAAAAAACAGAGAGTAATAACGGAAGCTGGATGAAGTGTTAAGGTGTTGGAATTGAAAATTGAGAGTCTCGGATAAGTAGGATGGGATATCGAAGAGCTTGTCGGGCTTCATCATCATGTCTAGAAACCCTAGGCAGGATTTGCTGAGAAAATTGGTGTCATAATCCCCTAGCATACCTGATATGACGAACATAATGGGTTGAACAAGTTTGACAAATGAGGAGAGAGCAAATTTGTCACAGGTGGACAGGGGAGGTAGAATACCTGGTGACTGTGTAGGAGGCTGAAAGAAATTTCGCGACCAGTTTTTGAGTAGCTAGGAGACTGTGTAATTGTCATGTGAAAGCACCTGACTGGAAGGAGAGTTTAGGAAAAATAAGAGTGAAAATCAGGAATATAAGGCAGGAGAGGTAAGACGATTAGGTGGAGAATAACAATGTTAGGGTGACACAACAATGGCGTCATTGTGTCAGACACTTGTCTTAGTGTGATTTGGTGGACAGGCTGAGCAGGTGGTAGACACGAGGTTGCCATCTGGCAGTAGTGGTGCCCATTATGTTATCGTTGTTTTATGTCGCACTCTCTTGTCGTTGTCGGTCATGGGTTGAACGTGTGGTGTCAATGGTACCCACCATTTCTCGGAGGGTCAATTGGCAATCAGTCAAGCGGGCACTACCCCCCAGTAATGGATCTCATCCATCAATTTTCCTATTTCCTTTTCAATGTCAGGGGGGGCTGAATGGTTAAACCCCATGCACGTTACCCCGTCAGTCTACTGTCAGGATGGTCCCAGGCTAGGATGGACAATGCTCTTCTCGAGAAGGTGTGTCGACTTTAACTGCCACATGTGTGCTCATAAGATATTTTCATTTGGAAGCACATGTGCCTTATGCTACTTCCTTCCCTGTGAGCACTCAGCCTTGAATAAACTTTTGAGGGCGGGTTAGGCACACTTAGCAAAAAAAATAATTTTGATGAAATATTAAGGCAGGTTATAACATCGTGTCCATCTAGGGGCAGTGTGTTTGATGTAATACACTGAGAACCTACAACTTAGTGACATGCTCCTTTGGGCAAGGAGTCATATTATTGAAAATTTTCACTTAAACAAAATAAGAGATATAAATTTAGAGCAGAAACACAGATCAGGACTAACTATTTACATGTAAGTAGGTAGTATATACAATGAAATAGGGGGGTGGTACCTTTAGAACTTGAGGAACTACTCGTTGACTGGTAGCTCAAGTAATTTTCCTTCTAGATTTTCCAGCATTAAGGTGTTGTTTCCCTTAACTTTAGCAATTCTAAAGGGACCAAACTATAGCGGGTAAAATTTTCTATGCTTTCCTTTGTCTTTCCTCCTTATGTCCCACCTTAGTACTAGATCCCCAAGTTGGAACCCTCTTTATTTAGATTTCTTGTCAAACAAGTATTTCATCTTATCTTAATAATTGATCAGCATGTGATTGACTTGCTCTCTACTTTCCTGAAGCTCCACCAATTGGTTTATCCTCATGGTTAAAGTATTTGTCTCTTATTAACATTCTTGAAAGAATTAGGCCACTATATTTTCCAACTGTATAGGAAAAATAACAGTATTTCTGTAGACCAATTCGCAAGGTGATTTTCCATTGGATCTCTTGGTGGTAACCTTGTTGGCCCATAAGGCGAACCTCAGCTGCGAGTCCAAATTTCTTTGATTTTCGGCTATAGTTTTCTTCAAAATCCTTACTAGAGTCTTGTTTGAGGATTCTTCCAACCCATTCCCCTGTGGGTAATAGGTAATGGAGTGGCCTGTCAAGATCTTGTATCTTTGACAAAAAGTTATGAACTTTGCCAATTTAAATACTTGAGCATTGTTTGTCACGATCTTATTGGGGCAGCCAAACCAGGAGAGTATGTTTTCTTCCATGAATTTTATGACCACTTCATTTGTTGCATTCCTTGTTGGAATTTCTTCGACCCACTTAGTGAATTAGTCTGTTGTTGTAAGTATCCATCGATTTTGGCTACTGGAAGGTAGATGTATTTCCCCGATAAAATCAAGTCCCCATTGCCTGAAATGTTCCTCAACAAAAACTGGGAATAGAGGGAAGGATGCTAGCTTCTGCTTCTTGGTGAATACTTAGCATTTCACACAGGCCTAAACATAAGTGTGGACCTATCCGAAATTTTTTTGCCATAAGAACCCTCCTTTGAGGATTTTGTGTGCATTAGCCTTCCATCTATAATGTCCTTCATAAACTCAACCATGAACTTCATCCATTACTTGTTGAACTTCATCGTCCACCAAGCAGAGAAGTAAAATTATGACGGGGTCCTTCTAGAACAATTGTCCATTTGCAACAATGAATTTTTGGGCCCGTAATCTCATAGCTCGGTATTTCACTTTATAAAAAAAATTTGGGCACCTCAAGAAAAGTAGGTATTTAACTATATACTTGTACTGGCAGGAAGTAATATATTTCATTTGAATATTTTGGTATGAGGTCTCGATTCTTTTTTGTGTATCTGGATCTCCATTTTTGTTTGATACTTCGGCCAAAAATTTTATCCCCAACTCCTCCCAATTTGGTGTTGAGATTCAACAAGATGATGAGCTTAGTGAAAAGAGTCGCCTTCACTAAGTGGGCCCGCAGGCTATTTTTGGCGCAAAGTATGTTTTTAGACATGTCGATCATATTCTATGAGTTTCAGGATGCTATTTGTGGATGATTGGTCAAGTTGGAGAAATAGATGGACTTCTATTTTTAGACATACTAGGCAGAATCTATTTTTAGATTGCCAGTCTAAAAATAGATATGTCGAATATTATTAGCTCTTAATAATATTTGGACTCTAAACATTATCTTATTCTCTTGGAGCACTTCAATTAAGTGCACAGATGTGGCACAGGATTTGACAGAAGGAATTACGCTATTCCTGAGGTTTTACTGGAGCTATTGCATGGAGGACTTCAGTTAGAACTCATGTGATAGAGTTTGGTGGAGTTGTGTTCAGTTTAACTCAGTTAAACACAGTTGAGCTAGTTGTATCTAGTCTAGCTGATTGATACACTAGTGAGAGTGTGGTGAATTAATTATTAATTAATTCATTAAATATTAACTCATTAATCAACTGAATAATACATCAGTTAACTACAGTGCATGGGCAGTTCAGTGGAGACCAGTGGAGAGGTAGGTGAAAGAGCAAGTGTGACTATCAGTTGTGACTATAGTGATGCATTGATTGCATCCAACACTCAGTGGAGATGCCAATGAGGATTGCGCAGTGCAAGACAGGTGAATTCTATTTCATTCAGAGCCATTCTTAACCAGGGATTGCGCAGTAGAGGCAGGCTAGCAGGTGGCAAAGATCGGTGCATGGATTTGTTAGATCGGGCCTGATTAGTGTGTAGTGATTGTATTGTACTGAGAGTTTGACATGTTCAAATTTGTATGAATATTGTTACATGATATCTATGAAATATATTATATACATATATTTGGGGTTTTTAGCTTCAGGCTTTCCCGTTAAATCATTGTGTTAATGTATGTGAATTTTTATGGTTTCATGTGTGCATTGCAATTGATTTAATTTCTGCATGTGATGATACATGGTGGAATAGATTTTGTATTGTGCATGAAGTAAAATAGTGCGTGATCAGGAGAATCTTGGATATATAACATATCAGTTATATAATTTCTACATGGTATCAAAGCAGTTGATCATTGGAGAAGATTGTAATTATTGAAGCGGTTGAGTTTTGTGTTGGTGGAATTCGAATTTTCTGCAGTGTTTTATTGGTGTCAAAGTTGAGCATTCATTGAAATGTCTTTCAACGGATTGCAATTGGAGTATGCCCTTGGGGGAAGCTCAAATAATATTACATGGAAGGACAGGATGGAGGCAATGCTAGATGATAATGGGTTGAAGGAGTTCATAGATGTAGAAATTCCAAAACCTGCTTCTAGCAATGCTGCCGCACTTGACGCATGGAAAAAGAAGACAGCAAAATGTCGAAGGATTCTGTTGGAAGGTGTGAAGGATCACATAGTGTCTAGCCTTCATGGTAAAGCGAGTCCATTCTTGATGTGTAAAGCTTTGACAGACTTGTTTCAAAGCAGAAGCGACCAATGGAAGTTGGCACTTAAAGACAAGCTCAGAAAAATAAAAATGGAGAAGGGAAAAAGTATACCCAAGTACCTCACGAAGTTTTTCCAGTGCAGGGATGAGCTGGGAAGTGTGGGGGTTACTGTAGATGAAGAGGACTTAGTGAGCTTGGCTCTCCTTGGGCTTTCGAAGATTTGGCATTCCTACGAGGACTCTGTCAATGGTCGGGAGAAACTGCCAAGATGGGAGCGACTTTGGTCGAATCTTGTGCAGGAGGAGATAAGGCAGGGTACCAGGGACGGATCTTCATCAAAGAATGAAGATGAAGAAAATTGCGCTTTGGCTGCCAAAGCAAGGAAAGGTAAGGGAAAGAAAAATCCTTCTCAATCTGGTGCGAAAGGCAAGAAGCAGGACTTGTCCAAGGTGAAGTGCTTTCACTGTCACCAACACGGACATTACGCCACTAATTGTCCACAGAAGAAGAAAAATAAGCAGGCTGCTGGATCTGCAGCTGAAGAGGCCTTAGCCTCGCAGTTTGAGCTGGATTTTTCGTTGATCGCATGCTTGGTTTCAAGTGTGATGGGATCAGTGTGGTTTCTTGACAATGGTGAGTCTTTCCATATGACTGAAGACACAGATTTTTTTATTGATCTAGATGAGAGGGATCTTAGAGTGCACATCAAGATGGGCGATGATGGTAGATACAATAAAACTGGTATCAGGACCATTTCCTTTGAGAGGGAGTCTAGTAAACCTTTCATATTTAAGGATTTCATGCATATTCCAGGATTGAAGAAGAATTTGATCTCTGTGGCTATGTTGGAAGACAAGGGATATGATGTTTTATTTAGCGAGGGAAAGGCTTTCCTGCGCAGTAAGGCAACTGGTGAAACCCGGAGGATAGGGGTTCAAGTTAAGAACCTTTATCAATTGCAGGTAGATGGCTGCGCAGCAATGGTAGGCAAAGTAGAAGGAGTGGTGAGCCGGGATGAGGGTGAATTGTGGCACAGGAGATTGGGCCATCTTCACCATGGCGCTTTGAAAATTTTGTAGCAGATTTCTACCGAGCTTCCCAAGGGTACACATGCGCAGTCAGATCAGTGCAAGGGATGTACTTTGGGAAAATTTGTGAAAGCCACCTTTCATGAGAAGGATAGTCGCGCCACGACGATCCTTGAGAGAATTAACACAGACGTGTGTGGACCTTTCTCAGTAGCTTCGACAACAAAGCATAGGTATTATGTGATATTTGTTGATGACTTTTCTCGTAAGTGTTGGATATTCTTCATGCAAAAGAAGAGTGAGACATACTCAAAGTTATGTGAGTTCAAGGCACTGGTTGAGAAAGAGTCAGGGAAGCAGGTGAAGGCTCTTAGGAGCGATAATGGTGGTGAATTCATCTCTGGTGAATTCAAAGACTTTTGCAGCGCAGAAGGAATTCAAAGAGAGCTCATAGCGCCTCATAACCCACAGCAGAATGGGGTCGCGGAGCGAAAGAACAAAACGATCATGGGTGCTGCATGGGCGATGTTGCATGATCAGGGCCTTCCCATACACTTGTGGGTAGAAGTATGCAACACTGCGGTTTATGTGAAAAACCGCTGTCCTCATAGAGTACTTGGCATGAGTACACCTGAAGAGGAGTTTTTTGGTAAGAAGCCTGATATTTTTAATTTGAAGATTTTTGGCTCACCTGTTTACATTCATGTGACGAAGGATGCCAGGAAGAAGTTGGAGCTGACCGAAGAGGTTGGGATATTTTTGGGGTACACAGAAACACCACACAACTATCATGTGTATTTTCCAGACAGTCAGAAGACTGTTGTGCGACGGGATATCAAATTTCATGAGGAGAAAGCCATGAAGTGTTCGCTTGAGAGGGAGCTACACTTGCATGCAGATGAGGAGCTACTAGTTCATAAATATGAGCCTCAGGATGTGGATCAGCCACAAGAGGAGGTTCATGGAGTGGAATAAACCACTCATGCAGTGCCAAACATCAGAGGGCAGAAGCACAATACAGAAGCTGAGCGACTGAATCTTGATGCAATGCAAAATGTAGGAGCACCTACATCACAGCGCAAACAGAGACAGTCACCTGATCGATATACTGGATACATGGCTCTGATGAGCAAGTGTATCATGACAGAGCCAACCTATTTCAAGGAAGCTATGGAGGACCCTACATGGGTAGATGCCATGGTGGAAGAGTATGATTCTATTGTTAGAAACAGTGCATGGGAGATTGTCCCAAGGCCGGAAGGGAAATCAGTGGTAGGTTCGAGATGGATCTACAAATTGAAGCAAGCTGCTGATGGGAGTTTCGAGAAGTACAAGGCAAGATTTGTTGCCCGGGGCTTCTCACAAATTCAGGGGATCGACTATGAAGAAACCTTTGCACCTGTCGCAAGGTATTCTTCCATACGGAGCATCCTTGCTCTCTCAGTGCAAATGGGTTGGCACATTCATCAGAAGGATGTGAAGACTGCGTTCCTCAACGGAGTCATTGACGAGGAGGTGTACATAGAGCAGCCTGAATGATTCGAAAATTTCAGCAGCGATTTGCATGTGTGCAGGCTCAAGAGAGTGTTTTATGGGCTGAAACAAGCACCTTGTGCTTGGTACACATAGATAGACAGTTATTTCACCGGACTTGGTTTTACCAAGAGTGAGGCGGATCCTAACCTGTACCAGATTGTGGTTGAGGGTAAGTTGTTGATCATTGTACTTTATGTAGATGATTTGTTACTAACAGGTGATGAACTGTTGATACATTCATGCAAGGCTGATCTTTCAAAGGAGTTTGAGATGAAAGACTTGGGCCTCCTTCATTATTTCCTGGGATTGGAAATTTGGCAGCAGAAGGATGGATTGTTTGTGTCTCAAGGTAAGTATGCCTGGGAGATACTAAAGAAGTTCAAGATGCAAGGTTGCAAGCCTATCGACACTCCTCTTCCTGGTGGTTGGAGGAAAGAGGATGCTACACCGGCAGAGGTAGTGGATGCCACTGTTTATCGACAGTTGGCTGGTTCGCTCATGTATTTGGTCAATACACGACCGGACATATGCTATGTTGTTAACCAGCTTTCACAAGCTATGGTTAAGCCTACCAAGCTCTTTTGGAAGGTAGGCAAGCATGTCCTGAGGTATCTCAGGGACACATCGGGATATGGACTGTGGTACAGACATTCGGATGAGTTGAAGCTGCATGGCTTCATGGATGCAGATTGGGCAGGGAGCCCAACGGATAGAAAGAGCACATCTGGAGGGATTTTTAGTATTGGGTCTACAGCATTTTCTTGGTACAACAGGAAACAGAGATCCATGGCACTTATTTTAGCGAAGGCTGAGTACATGGCAGCAATTTTGGCTGCATGCGAGGCTATATGAATGAGGAAGATCCTGGTCGGGTTGTTCAGTTCACACTTAGATCCTACTGTGATATATTGTGATAATCAGAGTTGCATTAAACTCTCGATTAATCCAGTATTTCATGATAGATCTAAACATATTGACATCTAGTACCATCATATCAGATATTGTGTGCAGCGGAATATCATGTTACTATATTACATTCCTACGAAGGATTAGGATGTTGATATTCTGACAAAGGCGCTCACTAGGAGAAAATTTGAATACCATAGAGACAAGATCAAGGTGGCAGATAATACCTATCTTGTTTAGAGGGATTGTTGAGATTCAACAAGATGATGAGCTTAGTGAAAAGAGTCGCCTTCACTAAGTGGGCCCGCAAGCTATTTTTGGCGCAAAGTATATTTTTAGACATGCCGATCATATTCTATGAGTTGCATGATGCTATTTGTGGATGGTTGGTCAAGTTGGAAAAATAGATGGACTTATATTTTTAGACATACTGGGCAGAATCTATTTTTAGATTGCCAGTCTAAAAATAGATATGTCGAATATTATTAGCTCTTAATAATATTTGGACTCTAAACATTATGTTATTCTCTTGGAGCACTTCAGTTAAGTGCACAGATGTGACACAGGAGCTGACAGAAGGAATTACGCTATTCTTGAGGGTTTACTGGAGCTATTGCATGGAGGACTTCAGTTAGAACTCATGCGACAGAGTTTGGTGGAGTTGTAGAAGTAGTTGGTGGAGTTGTGTTCAGTTTAACTCAGTTAGACACAGTTGAGCTAGTTGTATCTAGTCTAACTGATTGATACACTAGTGAGAGTGGTGTGAATTAATTATTAATTAATTCACTAAATATTAACTCATTAATCAACTAAATAATACATCAGTTAACTACAGTGCACGGAAAGTTCAGTGGAGACCAGTGGAGAGGTAGGTGAAAGAGAAAGTGTGACTATCAGTTGTGACTATAGTGATGCATTGATTGCATCCAACACTCAGTGGAGATGCCAATGATGATTGCGCAGTGCAAGCCAGGTGGATTTGAGTTCATTCAGAGCCATTCTTCAACAGGGATTGCACAGTAGAGGTAGGCTAGCAGGTGGCAGAGATCGGTGCATGGATTTGCTAGATCGGGCTTGATTAGTGTGTAGAGATTGTATTGTACTAAGAGCTTGACATGTTCAGCTTTGTATGAGGATTGTTACATGATCTCTATGACATATATTATATACAGATACTTGGGGTTTTTAGCTTCAAGCTTTCCATTTAAATCACTGTGTTAATGTGTGTGAATTTTTATGGTTTCATGTGTGCATTGCAATTGATTTAATTTCCGCATGTGATGATCAATGGTGGAATAGATTCTGTATTGTGCATGAAGTCAAATAGTGTGTGATCGGGAGAATATTGGATATATAACATATCAGTTATATAATTTCTACATTTGGCTCAAACAGTATTTTAGCTAATCCCTACCCTTTATTGAGTTTCGTGGGCTTGATTTCCATACCGTATTCCTGGATTCTGCAAATCCATTTGCCTCTCTTTCCCTCGTTATCCCCTTGCACCAAGATGTCTTTGATGATATATATGGGGACATATGCCCCTATGTTGGATTGAAGGTCGTAGATCCTGAATGCCTTAACAGCCTTAACCATTGGGTAAGCCTTCTTTTCTAAGATACTATACTTTAGTTTGACCTCTCGCAGCACCTGACTGAAAAATGATATTGCATGCTCGTGTCCTTCATTGTTCTTATATAATAAGAAAACAACAACTATGTGAGGAGAAGAAAAATAGAATATAAAAAATGGCTTCAAGTGATCAGGAATGACTAGGATCGGGGCCTCGATAAAACCCTGTTTGATCCTAGAGAAGGATTCACATGATTGTGGAGTTCATTTTACTTCATTCTCTTTTCTCAACATCTTAGTGATATCCTTAACTACCTCTATGTAATTTGGTATAAACCTATTCAAGAAGTTGATTCTTCCCAGGAAAACCTAGATTTCTTTCCTTTTCCTTGGTAGGTGGATGGAATTTATGGCTTCCAATTGTTTTGGATAAATCTTCACTCCCTCTTTCACTACTATATGTCCCAGCGTTTTTCCTTCACTGAGAGAAAATTGTGATTTCTTATTATTCAAGGATAATCCATATTTTCTACACTTCTCAAAAGTGAGGCGTAGATGTTTGACATGCTCCTCCTATGTACGAGAGAAAACAATAATTTCATCTAAGTATATCACAACAAATTTTTCTTGCTCCCCTTTAAAATATATGTCCATTTCCCTCTAGAACGTTGCTCCTACATTTATGAGGCCAAATGGTATTAGGGCATACATGAAATTCCCCCAGGGCATGGTAAAAGAATTATTCTCCTGATCCTATGGATGCATGACCACCTGATTGTACCCTGAGAAACCATCCATCATGGACATTCAAGTTGATCCCACAACCTTTTGCAAGATGCGATCCATTTTCAACAATGGTTAATTGTCCTTCGGTGTGGCTCTATTTAAATTCCTGAAGTCCACACATAACCTTATATCCCCATTATTTTTCTTTACTAGAACTAAATTCGCCACCCAATCAAAGTACCTCACTGGCACAATAATCTTGGAATCAAGCAATTTCCTTACTTCCTTCTCAATGTATAGGAGGAGAATGGGATTAATCTGCCTTAGCTTCTTCTTATGTAGTTTTACCACTCCCTTCAAAGGAATCTTATGTTGGATGATGTATGTATCAAAAGTTCTTAAATATTCGTAAGCCCAAGAAAATACATCCCTGTAATTCTTAAAAATATCCAAATACCTATGTTTGAAAATGAGAGGAACCTCCTTCTCCAGCTTGAATGATCCTGGGGTCCTCTTATGTGTTGATATTACAATCTTCCACTTTCTCCTTAATTTCATGCTTAGTCGGCTTGTTGGCAACATCATTGTGATTAAACAACCTTTCCAAAGGCACCAATCCCCTAGGAACATTGTTTCCCTTTAACTAAATTTTTTTTTTCCCTGCAATCGTCTCTTCCCAATTAGCCTGATGTGAATTTAACATGGTTTCCTCCTCCTAGTCTATGACTATATTTGAGAATTCTCCAATAACTTCTATGAAATGTTTGATTTTCTCCTAGTCCTCAAACATCTGCCAATGCTTTACATTATCTAGAAATAATGGCCTATACCTCACTTTGATCTCATATATTAAGGGTGGGTTCTGAGGAGGTTTAAAATTACTAGCTGCAATAACCAAAGAATCCGCCATTCGGTTTTGTTCTCTAGGCAAGAACTGAATATTAAAGGCTATGAAGAAATTTTCAGTTAGATCCCATACCTCATTTTAGTAAGCTTTCAGTCTCAGATGCTTGGTTTGACACTAATTTTTTATTTTCTTCACTATCAACTCTGAGTCCCCAAATACAACCAGGCATTCAATATTGTGGTTTTTGGAAGCTTGCAGACCCAAGAGTAAAGCCTCGTATTCCACTAAATTATTTGTGGCTTTGAATTCCAACTTGAAAGAGAGATGAATTAAGCTACCTTCTGGAGAGGTTAGTAGCATCCAAACTTAATTTCCCTCTTTTGAGTAGGCACCATCAAAGAATAAATTCCATACCTTATTTCTTTCTGTCAACCACTTGTTCAACAATATTGAGGACTGGACCTGTGTTTCTTCCATAATTAAATCATCTTCTTCTAATATCAAGTAGGAGAAATCCCTTTCCTTACCATATAGGGGGGTTTTATTTGATCAATTATTTTTAGTGACCATTTTCACAAATATTGATTCCCTCTAGACTCATCTCTCTTCTCCCCGAATACTAGAATAGTGGCATAAGTCAAGTCCAACATTATGGAGCCTGCAATATTGGATCCCCGTGACCTAGATAGGAGCATACCAAACCTTGCTGGAATATATTCTACCACACTCTTCATGGGAATTTGACCCAAATTGACAACCATATCTTTGATCATTCCTAAGCACTTCACCCTCTTAGAGTCAAAATAATATAGGTACTTATATGGTTTGGTAATCTGTGATCCCAACTGCTCCATGACGAATAGAGGCATCAGGTTGTGGGAAGTACTTGAATACAACATATTATTATGTAATAAGAGGTCATGCACCACTAGAGTATCATATAACGGAGCAGTGAAGGAGCCTTTTTCTTCAACATGAGGTCTGAACACTACCATGGGCCTTTTTTCTTGAAGGTTCAAACTATCATGAAAGAGGGTTGTAATGGGGGGACACATGAATTGATACACTCGGGCCTTGTAATTCTGCTATTTTAGTAGTTCAGTCAATGGTATAGATATTTTGACCTTTTCAAGTTCCTTTTGGAGATTAAAAGTAGTAGGACATTTTTTTAGTTATCATGACTTCGATAGACTCATTTTCTTTATCAGAGGTCGGCTTGGGTGGGAGAGGAGAGTTTCATGATTTGGATACCGTAGTACCATGAGAAATGGGATATGGGGGAACCTTTTCATTTAGTGTCGTGGGATCTAAATGTATCTTCCCTTTTTCTACTTGCTTGGGAGAGTTTTGAGGGGAGGAATCTACACTTTGGTCTTGCATCCTAGACCTATTTCTAGAACACCTCAGATCATACTTCTTATGTAATTGTGCATGCGTGAAATCCAAAAAAATTCTACAATAGATGTCAATTTCACCATCGTCTGCAGGTATCTCTAGATCATCCTCACCCTCCTGATTCACTTCAACATCGCATTCTTCATTGGAGAAAGAAGAGAAATGGTTTTCTTGTCTCCCTAGAGATTCTTCCATCTTCTCTTTTGGATCATGTTCTAAATATAACGATGGTTGGATGTGATCTTGTTGCTCCTTTCTCTCTCTCTGTAACAGCTACAATGGATTCCAATATTGAGGATTAAAACCTCGGCTAGGCACTAGCTAATTTTGACGAGGAGGATTCTTTCTTTCCAAATCCATCTTCACTATTTTGTTAGAGAGACTCTTTATCAATTTATGCATTTCCTCAAGATTTTTCTCTTGAGTTTCTCTGCCCTAATTGGATGGGCCAACTTCCTCCTTACCCTTTCTCCTTTCTCCATATTCATTTATTCCTCTCACTCTTCTGGTGGAAATGAATTTGGCCTCAACTTCTAGAGCATCTGTCTGAATCTAGTTTAAGGTTCATGACTTCGTTTCCCTCAGTGTGAAGTCAAACTCTGGCTCAAAAGATCCAACAAAAACTACTTTGGTTGCTTCTTTTGGAGGCTTAGTTTCTGCGGGAAGACTAATGTACAACCTATTGAACTTTTTTATAAACTTAGGAACATATTCGGTAGTTTTCTTATTCACTGCATTAAACTTTGTGATGATGTAATTGTGATCCCTCTTCTCCCCTCCTTTCTCTGTGAATGAGTTTTCCAACTCTTCCCAGGAGATGATCGAAGCATTCGGTAATGACTTAAACCATTTACAAGCTTCACTGTCAAAATATTGGAAAAAGAGTCGCAACACTACGTTGAGGTGTTCAACATTTAGATTCTATGTGAATGCACAAAACATTTCTATGTGCCTTTAAGTAGTGGTGTCATCTTCTCCTGTGAAATTGGGTTGAATTTTAAGATGGTCTTGCAATATTTCATTCAAAAGATGTGGTCAGGCCAATGAAGCATATTTATTCAGAAGGAAACTTGGGACGACCATATTGTGGATAGAAGGATGAGGTATAGTACCACAAATCGATGTGATGGGATCACCTGAGAAACAGAGGGTAGAACCTGAGTAGGGATGTTAATCACACTGTGAGTAAGATTTTTTATCAGGATATCTTTGACCTCTTCTACTTTAGTAAATGGGTGAAATGAGAAAGACAGGGTGTCGATGGATTCTTCTTCGTATTTGACTCCGAAGAAGAGTGTACCCAGGATTTGGGAGTCTCCCTCTTGAGAAAAGGTTAATGCCTGAGAGGGTAAGTATGGAAAATATATTGTTGCTCTTTGGGAACTAGAAGATGGGGCTTCTGGGAAAGGCAACACAGGAGTAGGAATGATGGGGGTCCTTTCTGTAGAAATTTGCTGAATAATAATTAATTATCCACCGAGACTATCATGATCACATACAATTCGAATTTATATGCAACACATAATCTCTTCCACTCAGATCATCAAACATGCGGAAATAAAATCAAGCGATAACACATCAATTCATCATACACATTAACACAGTATGTATGGGGAAAGCTTATAGCTGAAAACCCCACAGCTATTGTGTATATTATAATGGAGAAATCAAGTAACCAACTCAGTACAATACTCCTCACAAGTACTCAGTACTTTCTCATACAGTTACTCACAATCTAGCTCAGTTTTGAACAGGTTACTGGTTCAAAACTCACCGCCAATTGCCTTGCATCTATTTCATGTTTCAATGCTATGGGATGGCCTCTTTATATAGATAAACCACCAGCCTGAACTGTGCAATCCTCATGGGCTTACTACACCTATCTGTGTGTTGCAAATAGCAACAGTATAGTCACAACTGATAGCTAACTCCACCCTTTCATCTACCTCTTTCACTGGTCTCCACTGAACTGATCATGCACTGTAGTAAACTGATGTGTTCTTGAGTTGAATAATGAGTTACTAATTAATGAATTAAATAATATTTAATTCACTCCACTCATAACTAATTGATTAGCTAGTTAAACTAATCTCAACTAGTTCAACTAAAATAAAAAGAACACAACTCCACTATCTGTCTCATTAACTCCTCCAAACTTCTGCCACTGAAGTCCAACTGAAGTCAACCATGCATGATGCCATCAAACCCTTGGGAACCACGTGATTCCTCTGTCAGATGCATGAGCCACTTTTGTAGCTCGAACTGAAGTGCTCCAAGAGAATAAACTGTTGTTTATAGTCTAAATATTATTAAGGGTAAATAATATTTGACTTCCCTGTTTTAAGGAGAGGCAGTCTAAAAATAGACTTCGACCTCTTTGACCTAAAAATAGAGTCTCATCTATTTTTACCAACATGACCAATGCTCCAAGAATCTCAAACTGGAATCCCCGAACCATGCTCCATATGTCTAAAAATAGACTTTGCGCCAGAATTCGCCTACGGGCCCACTTAGTGAAGGCGACTTCATTTCACTAAGCTCCATCATCTTGCTGCATTTTCAACACTTTCTTTCTAGATCCTCTGCGATATAATTCTTTCAAGGTCCAACACAAGAGGGGTCTTCTATTGAGAGGTGTCTAAGCGGGTATGTGGCCTTTTTAAATCTAGGGTGTTCAACTGGAAATATAAACAACGGAGCCGCCAAAGTGAGAAATATTCAATCCACACCCATTTATTCTCACCTTATGAAAGGGTCTAAACATGTTGTACCAAGGAAAAATACTTTGATTCATCCCTGGAAATGACGCTAGAATATGTTGTAACTCCTAGAGACAGTCCCCAGATTGATTTGGGACCAGTGCCTAGGACATCTTAAGTCATTGCTTCAGGTAGTTTATCTGAATTCAATATCACACTCATCATACACTCAATACACTTTATGGGTTTAGGACCATCCTTATTTGAGACAATATATTAACTCATAAATAAATGAATATTCAAGTAAATAGTAACATATAAAGCCACGGAGGCCGTCCTCACTAGCGTATACAGTCCAAAACTTAAATCATAGATATGGATGGGTGATGGAAGAACAATAGAGGGTAAAACTCAATGCAGCAGGCTTAAGACTATAATAATCCATTAAATCAACCTCAAAGTGAGAAATTTGTAAGGAGTGAAGGTGAAGTGTGAAGGTATATGGAGTGCCATTAGGTATTTCAATTCCTATAAAAAATGGGTGATGTTTTTTATCAATTATTGAGCTTAGACAAATCCCTGAGTTTACCAAGAACAAATCCTGCAGCTTCAATTAAATAATCCCAAGAAGAATGATGTATAAAAATATGTAAGATACATAGAAGAAACACATATTATAAAACACAAATGAGCCAAAATCGCAAAATTTCTTGCCAAAAATTTTGAAACCTTTTTTATTCTTACATTGTTCTTCATATAGGCCCTTATTGAGGGTATGTTATCAAAATACTATTTCTTGATTTTTCTAGTACATAATCATTAACAAAAGCAAGCGTGCTTCATATCACAGCTGGGCTAACTGAAATTTAAACAAACTGACAGCAAACTGAGTAATTACATGAAAGATAAAAGATAAAAGTAAAAAATTGTCTTCTATACATGATCCATAAATTCTCATTGGTTGTGGTGTGGCTGCGAATTCTGTGCTAAAGGATCAATGATACGAACCATGGGAAGAAAGAAAAACTCCTCACACATTTTCTACAGGACTAAAGACGGCACAAGAGCATGTGAGTAGAGACAATACTTGGTCCAAAGATGAGTCAACTCGGAATAATCCAACCTAGAGTAAAACAAATGCTTTACCAACACCAAGAGGTGAAACTCCCTCCTCAGGTAGGTCACTATCATTTTGCCTTTCACCGTGGAATATTTCTCATGAGAGGAATCCACCCTACTCTTTGCTTTGACTAGCCTCTCACTATACTTCTCCCACAACACTAATCCTCCTCTTTGATCCCAGTAGTTGGGAAACCTCGCTTACATGATCCTCACAAAATCGGTGTCGAAAACCTTGACACCTTTGATCACTACATTCAAGCATACCCCAGCTTTAACCCTAGCATCCTCTTTTTAGATGGCCATCATGAATTCCATGATAGTACTCACCCAATATAACACTTTTGTAGGCCTCAATTCGTTGACTAGCCTCTCATTGACGGATTGGATGTACTTCTCAGCAATCATGGAGTTTCTCGTTCCAGCGTCCCTGTCAGACACAAGATTAGATTTGAACTCCTTGATAGTGGCCTTATTTTAACTCATCAATGTTACGTATTCCCTGTTATGCTACATCTCATCAATGATCTCATCCCATACCAACTGTTTAGCTTGTAGCAAGGACACATTCCCTTTTATATTTTCTCTTAAATCTTTTATTTTTTTCTCAGTAGCTTTTAGGTTCTTGGAGGAAAACACAACATTTGTTCTAGCAGTTTCCATCAGCTTCTTGTTCTAAACCAAGCCTTCTCTAGAAACATCCAATTCCCTTTTTATCTTCTTCAGTTCTCCTTCGGAGAGCTAAAGTTTGGTCAAATACTTGGTGAGCTGATCAATACGATTTTGGGGATCTTTGGGCATGACTATTGTGTAGACATTTGCATCCATCTTATGTTGAATATATGCCACTTGTTTTTTGATAGATATAATTTCATCATTCCTATCGATGAGTTTCTTGGTCAGAACCTCTTTTTTGGCTTCTACTCATGCCAATTCTTGGTTGTGCATATGTTCACTACCAGGAACTTTGAGCTTATGCCTCAACTCTTAGTTTTCTTGTTGAGACATTTTCAAGATGGTTTCCACAGCTAATTTATCTTTTTGGTTTACACCCATATTCACAATCATTTCTTCGTAATTATTTTTTTTCATGGTGAGGGCCCTGGAATTTTCTTTCTCATGCTTCAATCTAGTAGCAGCTTTCTCCAACAACTTTTATTATCAATGGTCATTGTGTTTTTGTTGATTTAATTGTACAACATATCACCTACCTACTTATGAATATTTACCTTATTCACCAGTGGGACAGTGGTCAAATTCATAGAGATATCCAGAGCTTTGAACTATGATCTTAAGGGTAAGGATTGAGTTGATGGATGATGCAATTATAATTTCATCGGATCCTACTCAAGATCCATAGCGGCCATGAGCCTAGTGTGAAATGTTATAGAATGAAGGGTTATGTTCTTTCTCATTTCATCCCTCACTTTCTTATTTCTTTCATTGATATCAGACCAATCTGTCTTGTCAACAGATGTACTTTCCCTATCACCCAAAACAGTTAACTCAGTGGAATTTGATGCTGCAGCTGATGGAGGTTCCTCAAGGACAACTTTGAAACCTGAGCCCTTTGGTCCTGTTGTTACTAGCTTAGTGACAATCTCTTCTTCTTCCTCTTCCTCTTCAGTTCCCTGAGTCCTAGTCGTTTTACTTATATGTAGCTCCTCTTCCTTATTGATATCTTTAGCTTTGTCAACGGTCCTTTTCTATTGCTTGTCCATGCTAGTGGAGGTCTCAGTCTCCATCTCTATATCCAAAGGCCATGAGTCATAATTATCTTTCCATTCAATGCCAGGTCTAGGTTCATGTATATAGGTTGAAGCTTTTATCTTTTCTATCCTTCGGGTAATGGCACCCTTAGGATAATAGTGTCAGACATCTCTCTGTTGAAATTCCATCTTTCTAAGAAGCTCCTCAATAGTTTTGAAGGAATTCCTTGAATTGATAATGAAGGGACCTATAGCATTTCCTAGTTTAAACATGTATCCTTTATTTGGCAGAACAAAGTGGATCTAGTCCGCATTTATGCTCTACCTCATGAATGTTAGTGCAAATATCCTCATGGGCATGAATATTGGCAGATGATAAGGGGGTAGCTCACAACCATAGATCCTGAGTTCTTTGTGGTCCTCAAACAAGTACCTATCCTACGCAAACTTCCTTTTTGAGCTGGACCAGCTCTTTTTTTTGTGGGAAGATGCAGGGTGGAGGTGCACCATGAATAATCTAGTATGTGATGGACATTAACTTTGATATGAAGTTAAAATATATGTCAGTGTTGGGCCTCTTTTTTACTACAACAGTCCAGTCAAATATAGATTTGACCTCCTTTCTACAATTAATTTTACTCAGGCCTACACACTCAAATGCTTTAGCATGTGCATACATAAATAGATAAAACAACAGAGAGTAATAATAGAAGCTAGATGAAGTGGCGAGGTGTTGCAATTGGAATTTGAGAGGCATGGATAAGTAGTATGGGATATCGAAGAGCTAGTCGAGCACCATAATCATGTCCAGAAACCCTAGATAGGAATTTTTGACCAAATTGGTGTCATCTTCCCCTAGCATACCTAAGATTACGAACAAAATGGGTTGAATAGGTTCGAAAAACAAGGAGAGAGGAAATTTCTCATTTGGTGGGAGATTTTGTGAGCCTGGAACTAAGATTATCTACAGTAAGGATTGTTTTCTTTCAGTTGGGAGGCCAGAAAAATGGTACATGAGGGTAACATCCATGAATTGTTGCGGCTTGGAGGACGTAGGGTAAACCAGGGCGCTCTGAATGAGTTTGGGGGTAATTTCAAGTATCTTGTTTCCTCTGGAGGAAAAAAAATACCCTTTTTTCTCGATGTAAGCCTCTACGAGCAATGAGATGAACTTAGGGAAGTAATGTACAGTTAGGGTTATTTGGTAATACAGGCCAGATTAGACTACTCGGAAAATTTCTTCACCCCTCCAATGATAACCCATCAAGTCGTGACATAGGTCAGCGATGTGGTATGGGTAAATAGGGTCTTGTATTTCATCTTTTGTTTCCATGAAGGGTTCAAGGTCGGGAGTAGACTTAACCTCACAGGTTTTGGGGGTTTTTGGGGTGGTCTTTTTCATTTTAATGATGTTGGAACTAGAATCACATGTGGACATGGGAGGTAGAAATACCTGGTGACTGCGTAGGAGGATAAAAGCAACATCGTGACTGGTTCTGGAGTAGCTAGGAGGCTGTGGAATTGTCTTGTGTAGGTGCCTGGCTCGAAGGAGAGTTTAGGGAAAAGAAGAGTGAAAATAGGGCATATAAGGTAGGAGAGGTCAGATGCTTAGGTGGAGGACAACAATGGTAGTGTGACGTCACAATGGTGTCATTTTGTAATACACATGTCTTAGCGTGATTTGGTGGACAGGTTGAGCAGATGGCAAACATGTGGCTTCCATATAGCAGTAGTGGGGCCCAGTACCTTACCGTCATTTTTTTATGTCGTGCTTTCTTTCCGTTGTCGGTCGTGGGTTCGACCCGTGGTGTCAGTGGTCCCCACTATTTCTCGACGGGTCAGTTGGTGATCAGTCAAGCACCTTCGATTTTCATGTTTACTTTTCAACACCATGGGGTGGCTAAACGGTTAACCCCCACACACGTTACCCCACTAGTCTACTTCTAGGATGGTCCCGAGTTGGGATTGACGACGATCTTCTCGGGAAGGTCATGTGCAAAATTTAATCGCCACATGCGTGCTCCTAAGATATTTTGATTTTTATTCTCTGCTATATATTGGAAGCACCCGTGCCTTACGATATTGCCTTCCCTGTGAGCGCTCAGCCTTGAATAAAATTCTAAGGGCGGGTTAGCCACACTTAGAAAAAAAATTTAATTTTGATGAAATATTAAGGTAGGCTATAACATAGGGTATGACCGTTTTTTTTAATCTGTTATTTAGTTAACACAACTCAATCGATTGTGCCCAAAATGAAATTTTCTTTTTTAAATTATCAATATTTCCCTTACATATTTCTTTACAATGATACAATTCAACTATGTCAAGTACTTACTTTAATACAACAAGATTTGATTCGAGTTTCCTTGTACTTCATTTTAACACTAGCTTGCTATTTATCTCTAAGGTGTTAGGGGACTGTTCTGAGTTGTTGGAACCCCGATATGGCTCGAACTGACTAATGGCCCTAGTCAAGCATGCAACAAGAAAAATTTCTATTTTTATTTTAAACAATATACTCACAACCGAACAAAGGCTTTCTTGAAAGGAAGATTTATTGAAAATCCCAAACCATGTATTTCATCATCGACCATACTCAGGCGTATGTTTGATTAGAAGTTTGAGTATGGTTGTTTTAATTGTTTCTATAACATTTTCATTATAGTTTGTATCTTTATTTAGATTTTGTGCATCAATTATCTTGAATTGTGATAAGAATGTTTTACGACATAACACATATAATTATTAGTTTCTTTTGTTATGAATTTTCAATAATGTTTTATACATATATTGTCTTTGTTTTAACTTCAAAATCAATCGGGTAATTTATAGTCTGTTATTTTTATTCTTTTAATATTTTTCACACTAGGCTTTGGACTCCCTTAAGCGGGACCTACCCCTAGGGCCTTCTCATTCGTTCCAACCCTTTATCATTTTGAAGTCATGATTGTTTCTGGATATTCTAATTTAACTGGTTTAGCCTGAAACTAAACTACTTCACTAGTCCTCTTCCTTATTAGTAAAAATAAATTACAACTAACTTCCACCATGTGCCAAGTCTCCAAGGTTGCCTCATATTTTCTTCCCTACCCCCCCCCCCCCCCCCCCCCCTCTTGGCTCCCTTGTCCCAACTAAGATTATTTATCTCTAGGGAGAGGAATAATTGTCTTCATTGTCTAGTAAATGAAACTCTCTTTAGAATTTTTCCCCGTAATTTTATGGTTGTCCATACTTTTATATTTATAAAAATAAATTCAATTACATAAAATATAATTTATGTTTTTACCATCCACCTAGGCCTCGGTTTTACCAAGTTATTTGTAGTAAAACAAACATTTTCGGCTCTTACTAGGGGGTGTTACACTCTCATACAATATTAATATATTATAAATTACATTTTTAGCAACTTAACATGTTGTCTATAAAATATAACCATGGAGTTTTTAAATTTCAATATGGATCTTAATCATGATATTCTAAGGTATTTATCATTTGATTTCACTTATTGAGAGGATTCTTGCACATTCGAACTTAATTTTATATATATATATATATATATATATATATATATATATACTGTAACTTTTGTTGTAATAATTTATAGTAATTTATAAATTTTCAAAAAATTATGTTTTTATTGTAAGTTTTGTAGTAGTAATTTATAAATTTTCAATTGTTGTGTTTTATAATGTTATTTATAATATTTTTTTAAATAAAATTGTGTGATTATTAAATATTTGCACTTCTATTGTGACATTATAGGTGTTTTATCATTTGCATATAAAATTTATATTATTATTATTATTATTATGGGCCTAGTTTAATTGTTTTATGTTTTGTTTTTTTCATTACAATTGGGTGATACAGTTTTTTGATGAGATTGTAATTTTTTATTATTTAAATTATATTTTTTAATTTAGAAATTGATCAACTCCGTGAAACCTATAGGCCATTCAGATTGTGTAAAATACGTAATTCAAACCTACAATTTCAACAAATCTCCACTAGATTTTGAGAAAATTTAACTAAAAAATATATCGAGGAAAAAAAAACATTAAAAAAAAACTACACTAGAAATTTGTACTTACTAAGCACCAACACTCTCACCATAACTTGGAAAGTTTGAAACAACTATTTATTAACTATTTGTGTTAAGATGGGCTCTCCAACCTAGTATGGAAGAGATGTTGTAATGTCTTGTCCTGTTTTATGCAATTATGCAGATATTTTGACTTGGTTAAACTACATTAAAAAAAAATTGAGGTAAAATAATCAATTTGCTTTTAGCAGTTTTTGGGCTCTAGGTTTTGAAAATCCATGGTTTTTCTATTTGTGTGTGTGTGTGTGTGTGTGTATATATATATATTAAACCACCCTAGATCCATCTTAACTCTAAATGTAACAAGCATCGAGAGGGATCAAATCTCTCAAACATATTTTAGAGTGAAAAGAGATTTGATCACTCTCAGTGTTTGGTACATCTAGAGTTAAGATGGATATAGGTTGGGTACAATTTATTGCGCTAAGAGACACTCTCCGGCCCAGTATGGAAGAGATGTTGTAATGTATTTTCCTGTCCTGTTATGTAAACATTTTGACTCAATCGAATTACATAAAAATAAAATTAAAATTAAAAAATATTTGTGTTTGTTTGTCAAGTTGTCTAAGTTCTCCAGCAATTACATCAGGCTTGACCTGTGACTCATAGTTTTAAAAATCGGTCGGTCTGAACTAGAAACCAATCAAATCGGTTGGTTCATTGGCCAAACCAATCGAACTGGTCAAAAAAACCTAGTTCAATGCGTCATTCACCCTTTTTTTAGACAAACGGGGCATAAACCAGACTATTTATAATGAAAACGATTTTTTCCCCATAAACCGGTCAGTTCCATCATAAACCGATCGGTTCATTGTCAATTCAGTCATTGACCCACCAAAGGCATTCTTGGAGGCTTGTGAGATGGTTTGTAGGGAAAATAAGGATTGTTTCCTTCTAAAAACATCTCCTCCACACTAATAAAAGGAGGTCTCCCCTCTCATTTTCCTCACACATCTCATCTAGAGTTTCTGTGAGGTTCATTGTGAGCTTGGAGAGTGTTGAGTTTTTATTGGAGTAGTGGAACAACGGAGATTTTGAGCTAATTATTAGCCACCATGCCTCCAAAATCCATGGATACTACATGGGCTCATTGTGATATGATCGATGGCAAAATGATACGCAAATATTGCCAAAATTCTATTGAAGGAGGGGGTATTAACAAGTTCAAGCAACACTTGGCTGGGATAGGAGGCCATGTAAAGCCATGTGGAACACAAAATTGAGTAATAGGGCATATTAGGGTATAATACCTTCAGAATTTTGAGACTCAAGTCACTGAACCAACAGAGAAGTTTGTGACTCAAGTAGTTGCAAATTTTAGGAGTCAATACTCGACCAACTGAGTTTCATCCTAATGAGAAGTTTCAAGTGATAATGTTGATCACTAATATCGTATATGTAGAGTTGTAGTAGGCCATTGACCCCATACCTTGTAGGTTTTTCTTTTGGACTCTAAATTCCATTTAGAGCCTCATTAATTATATATTTTGTTTTTGATATGTATTGCACTTGGTGCCATTTTGATATATTCACCTTTACATGGTATATGTATGAGAAAAAATTTCATATTTTGTTTCTATTTGGTTTGGAATCATGGTTTTAAATCTTAAAAATAGTTTTTTTTCATTTAAAATTAAAATTTTCATGTGTTTTTTATAAACGGGTTCATTGAGATATAACCATTCCTGGTTTGACCGGTTCCGTTTTGAAACCCGGTTTATTAGGTGGATCGGTCTGGTCAATGGTTCTAGTTTTTAAAACTATGTTGTGGCTTGAGAAACCACAACCCAAGGGCATATAAGCTGCCAAAATCACCCATAGATTGCACCCATCTTGGGCCACACCAACCCTTAACATGGTTGGATTTTTGCCCACAGAGTTTTGAACCAATGACCTTCACATCACGGGGTGACTTAACAATGCACCCCATCACCGTCTATTCTACGCCCTGTGGGAAAAATTAAAAATTAATATAAAATAAATTAAAATAATAATAAAATTAATAATTAAAATAAAATTGAGGTAAAATAGTCAATTTACCATTGGCAGTTTTTGGGCTCCAGGTTTTGAAAACCCATGGTCTTTTAAATGGTATTCTTATATAAGATGATATATATATATATATATATATATATATATATATATCTTAATTCCAAATATACTAACAATTGAGAGAAATCAAATCTTTTTTCACTCTAAAATAGGTTTGCACCTCAAGAGATTTGATCCCTCTCAATGCTTGGTAGATCCATAATTAAGATGTATCTAGGTTGGTTGCTCCAAGAGGTTCTCTCCATCCCTGTATGGAAGAGATGTTGTAATGTCATTTTATGTTATGTTACGTTGACATTTTTACTATCTTTATTATGTTATGTTATGTAAACATCTTGACTATGTTACGTTGACATTTTGACTATGTTATGTTCTTCAATTTTTTCACTCAAAAAAGAGGTTTGCACCTCGAGAGATTTGGTTCCTCCTGGTGCTTGAGAGGTCCAGATTTAAGATGGATCTAGGATGGTTTCACCGAGACACACTTTCCAACCCAGTATGGAAGAGATGTTGTAATGTTATGTTATGTTATGTAAACATTTTGACTTTTCAAATAAATATAAAATAAAAACAAATTATTTAAAATAAAATTAACATTAAAAAGTATAACAAACGAATTCTTATAAATATTGTTACGATAGTTCAAGTAAAATTGAATTCGTAGAGTTTCCCACCAGGCGTAGAGCATACAGTGACAAAGTATTATGTTAAGGCACAATGTGGTGTAAATGTCACTAGTTCAAAAAGCTAAGGGCAAAAATATAGCCATGTTAAGGGTTGGTGTGGCCCAGGTCGATTGTGATCATAAGGTGATTTTGATATCTTTGATGTTGTTGGGTCATGGCTACTCAAACCACATGTTAGGTGTGTCATTCATCTCAGGACTCACATAACCTAGAAAATAAACAAAAAAATTGATTTCATAGAGCCAATTTACCATTGGCGGTTTTTGGGTTCTAGATTTTGAAAACCCGTGGTTTTGCAAATGATTATTATATGTAATATAGGCTATATTATATCATATAGATGTGTATTTATATAGGTCCAATATAATTAATAGAAAAAAAAATATTTTTTTTGGTTGGAATCTAACAATGCGATTTTGAGCAAAATTGGGATTTCTTGTTATTTAAAATTCACTTTTGAATGCATTTGTTATGAAACCAAATCAAAAAATAGAAGATAATATAGATAAAATACTGAGAAATCAGCCTCTTCGAGAGGGAAGCCTCCTTTCCATTACATAAATGAACAATTCTTGGATGATGCAAATGACAAAACCTTCTTTTTATATATAGGATTCCAAGGGGTCACAATATAATCCTAGCCGACATACCAATAAAAATGTAAGGGAACAACAATAACAATAAGGGGGATACACTAACAATAAAAATAAGGGGATACACTAGTATTATAGGACCTAGCATGCCTCTCTCCCTCAAAAATGTGTTGTCCTCAATCCTTGAGTAGTTCTGTATGCTTCTGTATAAAATTCTCATCCTCCCTGCATGTCGAATATTTCACAGGTAAGTTCTTCCACTTGATGAGATACTCTGAAATTGATTGATTTCGTAGTTTTCGAGTTCTTGTTTATGTGACTGCTTTAGGTTCCAATATGATTTTCCCTTCTTCGTCAAGTTCTGGAAATATTGTTTGAAATGGGAGCTTTTCACCTGTAACCTTCCTTAAGCATGAAACATGGAAAACAGAGTGCACTTGAGAAGATGCAGGAAGCTCCAATTTGTATGCCATAGTATCAATATTTTGCAACACTTTGTAAGGACCATAATACTTTGGTGATAATTTATTATCCTTCTTAGCTTGCTTGAGGGACATTTGTTTGTATGGTTGTAGCCGTAAAAATACCCAGTCTCCTACATCAAAACTTCTTTCATTGTGATGTTGATATGTCTATTGTTCCGTTCGATTATGCGCCAAGGTGAGGTTATCCTTTAAGAGTTGGAGAACTTGTTTTTGATGCTCAATGTGATATTCCACTGCTTGAACCTTAGAATTTTCTCTTAAAGATGATGTGATGGAGGGTGGATGATATCCATAAAGTGACATAAATGGGGTCATTTTTGTTGTAGTGTGGAAGGAAGTTTTATACCACCATTCAACCATAGGTAATCACTTGACCCATTGTGTTTTTTTATCAGATGCAAACCAATGAATATATCCTTCCAAACATTTGTTCACTATCTCAGTTTTCCCATCAGATTGAGGATGATATGTTGAGCTATGAGCTAATTGAGTACCCAAATAAGAAAATAATTTCGTCTAAAAATTTCCTATAAAAATGGGATCTCTATCACTTACAATAATCTTTGGGTTTCCATGTAGCTTTTGAATTGTTTCCATAAATGTAGTAGCAATTGTACTGCCTTTAAATGGATGAGATAATGCACAAAAGTGTGCATACTTGGTATGTCTATCAACTACCACCATGATGACAGTATTTCCTTCGGACTTGGGTAAACCTATGATAAAATCCATTAGAAACTCCTCCTAACATTGACTTGGAATGGATAAAGGTTGTAACAGACCTGGGGTCTTAATTGTCTCAATTGTATTTTGTTGGCAAACCAAACATTCTGCCACAAAATTTTGAATATTATATTTAAGGCCATCCCAAAATAATTCCTTCTTGACCCCGTGGTAATTTTTAAAAAATCTGAATTCCCTCCTAAGGAAGAGGTGTGCAATTCTAAAATAATATTTTATTTAAATTGTGAATTATTACAAAGATATAAGCGATCTTTTTACCATAATGAATCTTTTTTCCAGCTAATGTTTAATATGTATTGGGATCTTACTGCAACTGTTGAATGAGTGTCCACACCTCTTCATCATTCTTCCATTCATCCCTTGCTTCGGTTATCCACTCAGGTTGGATAATATAAATGGCACAAACCAATGCTTCCACATCCTCATCCTTTCTTGAGAGTGCATCTACCACAGCATTTTGCTTCCCTTTTTGGCAGATGATTTCAAAGTCATAACCCAACATCTTTGTGACCCATTTTTGTTGCTCTTTTTAAGATAATATTTGTTCCAAAAAATATTTAAGACTATCATGATCTGTTTTTACCTCGAAGTGTCTTCCCATTAAGTAAGGTCTTCATTTATTTAGTGCATGCAGTATTGCCAACATTTCCTTCTCATAAATAGGTTTCAGTAAATACTTTCCTTTGATTGGATGAATTTCAAAAGCAATGGGTCTTCCTTTTTGCATTAAAACTGTCTGAATTCCATTTCCTGAGGCATCACATTCCAAATAAAGGTTTTTGTGAAGTCTGATGTAGCTAAGACCTGTGATTGACACATTGCCTCTTTAAGATGTCCAAAGGCCTTAGTTGCTACTGGAGTCCAAGAAAATGCATATTTTTTTAGTAATGATGTTAAAGGTGCTAATATTCTCTCATAATTCTTAACAAACTTGCAATAATACCCTGTTGACCCCATAAATCCTCGGATATGCTTTATGGTTGTAGGGATTTTCCATTCCTTAATGGATTTAATTTTGTTAGGGTCTACCTTAACACCCTCATGAGATACAATATGACCCAAATATTCCACCTCCTATACTCCAAAGAAACATTTTTAGGTTTTTGCATATAATTGTTTCTCCTCCAATAGTTTGAGCACCATATCAACATATTGAACATGATCCTTCCAAGACTTGTTGTAGATTAGTATATCATCAAAAAATACTAACACAAATTTTCTAAGGGTTTGAAAATGGAATTAATCAAACCTTGAAATGTGGAAGGTGCATTAGTAAGGCCAAAAGGGGTTAGCATTCTATAATTTGCTAGAGATTGTGAGAACTAATCACATAGGCCAACATCAAACCAATTTTGGAATCCAGGACCTAGATTTCCTAGATTCAAAGAGGGCTCTCTCTATAAGATTTAACTTTGTTTGGATAAGTTTTTAGGCTAGTTATGATAGTACTTGGGGTTTTGAGTTTCTTTAGGATTTTGGAGGATTGATTGTATTCAATTTATTAATATCTATTGGGCAATGGAGTCAAAATATAACTAGATGGTTGCATCAACTTTTCACAGAGTAAACATAGGGCAAGCTAGGAATATTTACTGGATATTTTCGAATTATAAATGGAATATAATAGAAATATGAACAGATTTAGCAGAACTAAAGAGTAATTAAGAATTATTTAGTTTGGCTTTTAGTGGAACATTATGATTGTAAATGCATCTAGAAGAAGGTACTCAAAATTAAATCCTATTCATCACGCTTTCTAGTTTACTATTAGAATTTAGATGATTACAATGAAACAATACTAACCGAAGAAAAAAATCACCAGTATATAAGCCGCAAGAATCTTTTGAATGGTCTGATTATTATTGATGCTCAAGTGCTTTGAAAAATCTTACAATACTCCAAAATATAGTAACGATTCTGATCTCAATCAATCGACCTTTGATACTTCCAAAACTAAAGTATTTATACAAAAAAATACAACAAAACATTCTCTAACAGACTTGAACTAAAAACTCTAACTATTAAAAAATTATAGTTTCGGTGGAATGTGTTGTGCAGAGTAGGTGTTGATGTAGTGGGGCAGTTTAGGACGTGGATCACAATTTGCTGATATGCTGGCGGATTAACTGTTGTATGAACGAAGTGTTGAATGCCTTTTGCTGCCTGATTCGACCTTTCTGTTATTTTTTCACCCAAAATATTATTTCCGTGTTAAAACCTTTTTTTAAAACAAAACAGCGTGAAGAACCAATATATCGGACTTGAAATCTTATAGATTTCAGCGTTAGAGGCGCATTGCATCCGCGCACTTTGCAACATTTGCAATTTAAGTTTATGAATAATGTGATTAGCGATGCGATGTGAAGTGGGATATGGTGTGGAGGGATGGTGGGACCGGACCGCAACGCAGCTTGCAAGTTTTAAGTTTTATTTATAAGCGCGAAGGATGTAAACACTAAAAACCGCGAAGTGCAAAGCGCGGGGAGGAGGTAAGGGATGTGGCAGGGAAAAATTGGGACCGGATCACAAGTTTTAATTTTTATTTATAAGCTGCACGGTTAACATATAAAATTTTCGAAGTGTAGGGAGAGGGACCTACCCGCATTGCACATCACAGAATTTAGCACTTGGAAAAATAAGGTAAACGTTTAAAACCATGAAGTGTGATTTGCGCTTAGTGGAGGATGACGTGTCAAGGAGAAATGGAGCCCACTACAATCAACGGAGTTTTATGCGGTAAGGTATTGTTTTATGATTTTTTCATAATATATCAAAGTATTTCAAAAGGTTGTAAAGTGGGGGGCACAGCTACTTAGGTGGGGCCAACCTGCCGCATCGAAAGTTAAAACAAATATGTTGCGGGTGCTTTTAAAAGTAAGTTAAAACATATGCAATGCGATATCGAAAATCGGTGATCGCAAGTTTTAAGCTTTAGTTTCGATGTGAAACATGTATAATCTGCAAAATTTGATGAGGGTGAGGTAAACCGGTGACGTGGAGGTATGGCCCACTTTAATAGCGATTGGAGAATAATGAAACAAATTAAGTGAAAAGCGATAAAAAGGTAAGGGTAGAAAGGTAAAAATGGAAAGGTGGAAAAAGGGTAAGTTTAATGATTTTCAAATGGAAATTGAAATGGAAAAGGGAGCACGGCGGGGAATGGATCCCGCTTCATTGTATATTTTACTTCTGAAAGGTTTGTAGGAGACGCCAATGTAAATGATTTTTGGTTTTGGTCTATGGGAAAAATGATTTTGAATGTGCAGGATTATAACGAAATGTGTGAAAATATGAGTGGGGAAGGAAAATAAAAAAGGGAAATGAATGAAATGAAAGTAGGGGGAAAATATGCTATGGTTTAAAACTTTAGGATAGAAATTAATAATCAAAATTTAAACCACACAAATAACTTTTCCATAGGCGCATTTAGACTAGTAGCCAATAAAAACCTTTAAAACAGAATGAAGATTTTCTTTTTATTTCTTGCTTCCCTAACGTTTTGTTTTCCCTCATTTGTTTAGAGCATCTAACACCTAACATTTTATTTTTCCTTCTTATTTTAGGGAATCTAACACCTAACATTTTATTCACATGGATGCCTATAAAAATAAAAAATTTCCTAACATTTTTAACTTTTTCATTCTTTTGCATCCATATCCTACCTTATCATTTTGAACTTGTTCAACTACTTATGCTAACTTATCAAAACAAATGATGTTACAACACCTTCCTTGGTTTAGATTAAACTATTGAACCAGTTTTATTTTCTACCTAACTCATTAAACTGTCAAGATTAATTAGTTTAACAAATTATTTTTCACTACCTATTGACAAGCAATTTAAACCTAATTCAATCATGATTAAACTGTATGATTGAATTTTATTGAAATTTTGTGGCATTTTTAAACAAGTTGCACACAATTTATTTTTAGAAGTAAGCTAAAATTAAGAGTAGTGGCATTTGAATGTGCAACACTTTCAGAATTTATTGTTTTTTCTTCTTTTTGATGGGGTTCACATATTATATTTTTTATTTATAACATATACCCTCTTTTGATTTTTTTATATTATCTCCTTTTTTTTGTAATTATTTGCAGATTTGGAAATCATTTTACAAAGTAAATTTGACCAAAAGAATAAACTCAGTCACCTTGAGATCTTATGAAATATAGGACCCTACAAAAGGCATGACCAAAAATTCATAATGACCCTCATGAGTTCTGAATGTTTTTCAGAATATCTTCAGTCTTCATTCTAATTTGATAATATCCAGAACAAAGATCTAGCTTGTTCAAGTAAATTGCTCCATGTAATTCATCCAATAATTCATCAATGGCGGGGATGGAAAAATTATCTTTAATAGTGAGTTTGTTGAGCTTCCTATGATCCAGACACATCTGCCACGATCCATCCTTCTTGTGCACCAATACTACTGGAGCAGAGAAAGAACTTTGACCAGGTTGAATTATACCAGCCTCTTGCATTTCTGCAACCATACGTTCAATCTCACCCTTTTGAGCATAAGGATATATGTAAGGCCTGATGTTTGGAGGAACACTTCCTGGAATTAAATGAATAGAATGATCATGAGGAGGAAAATGTGGGAGTCCTTTGGGAATCTCAAATACCTTGGAATGATTGTCCAATACTTTTTGGATATCTGGAGAAATAGATGATTTTGATGTTTTAACTTGTAGTGAGCATAATTGTGAAATTACGCCTTATTTTTCCTTCTTCAAAAGCTTTACTGTGACATTAGAGTTGATTTTAATTCCTGGCTTCCCTGTGATACCCCATAATTCAACTTCTTTTCCTTCCGAAAAAAAATTCAAGAAAATATCTTGAAAATTAAAAGCCACCATCCCCAAATATTGTAACCATTGTACTCCTAATACAACATCAGCACCACCCATTGGGATGAGAGCAGTGGACTATTCAATACATATTCCCCCATGGTTAGTTTGATATTATGGTGCTTTCAAAGAAATTTATAGTTCCTCCATTTGAAACCATCACTTAACACTCTAGTGTTGGGTATAAGAAGCAATTCAACTCCTTTGATACCTTACAATGAATAAAATTATGCCAATACTACTCTAATCAATCAACACTATTACATTTTTCTTCTTGATATGTCCTTCTATTTTGAGAAATTGAAGAGTAGTAATTCCTGCAAATGCATTACAGGATATGGTCGGATTCATTTCTTCTTCCTCTAAGGTTGGTTCCTAGTGTATATCCTCTTCTTTTGAATTTTCTTGTTCCTTTTCTTCCTCCTCTTCACAATCTATGTAAAATAATTTCTTCTCAACACAATTATGACCTTTAGTGTATTTGCTATCACAACTATAACAAATCCCTTTTATTCTTTTTTCTTCCAATTGTTGTGGTGTCAACCTTGTATGTTTTGGAAGTCTAGGAGTAACAACACTATCATATTTATAGTTGTGAGTGGTCGGCATCCTTGTCACCATAATTTTCTTTCAAATTTTCTTGCCAACCTGAATGCCTTCTCCAATGAATTAGGTTCCCCAAGGTGAACCTCATGTTGGATGTTATCCTTTAAAGTCCTTATGAAGACATCAGTCCTATTTTCTTCTGGAATATCAGTTACCCTCATATTCAATTTTTGGAAGTCCTAAATGTGCTTCAGCATTAAACCCTTGTGTTTGAGATTTATCAATTGGCTAAAGAAGGTGTTTCTCTTTGTATCCTCATAATGTGTTATCATTTCCTCCATAAAAATTGACCAAGTGGAAATTTTTTTACGAGAGAAAATCCATTAATACCATACAAATATATTTTGTTCTAAATATAAAGTTGCAATGCATACCTTTTGTCTGTTTTACGCATTATGGAGATCAAAATATTGCTCCATCTATAGTATCCATGTTACAGGATATTTGCCATCAAACTTCCTCATATCTATCTTTGGAATATGGTGAATCTTAAATACAACATTAGAGTCTATGAAATCATGATTAAAATTTCTGTTGTTCTCATCATGAGTTTCATCTACTACCATTTCGCCATTAGGAATCATTTCTTGTAGCAGCTTTGTCAAACCTTCCTTCAAACTTTCCATGTCATTCTTCATGTCTTCCATGTTGCCTTTAAGTTTTTCTTCTATACCATTGATCTTAGCTTCCATGTCATTCTTCAAACCATCCATCTTAGCTTCCACATCTTTCTTCAATCCATCCATGTCTTTCTTCAAACCATCCATCTTAGCTTCCATTTCATTTTTTGTTACTCTTTGCGAGAGCGAAATTTGTTGCACTTGGTCTCGTAATTTTGAGATATCATGTTGCACTTCTTCATCTTCGTGAGTCATAATAGCACCTCCTGAGGGATTAATGGGTGTTTAATTATTTTTGGGGGGGATTTTAGAACCCAATACAAATATATATGCTTCAATATGCCCTTGGAATCAGTTCAAATTGATTTTTCAAACAAAACTTATGCAATTTAAAAAAAAAAAAGATACACACCTTTTTCTTGCTTTTGAGGAGCTCGATATTGAAACTGATGTATCTCTATAGTTTTGGATCCCAAAGATCTGAAATTCAATATTGTAGTAGCCCTCTGAGTCCTATTTCCAATGTTATATGTAAGATCTGGTTTGGATTATTCAAGGCAAAGTTATGTCCAATCTCCCACAATGACCTAATTATGGATTGGTTCAGTAGAGAAAACTTGTACGGAATTCCACGTGTCCCTATTTTGTCTTTCGGCTCTAAAATTTATACACAAGAAACTACAATCCATGCACTTTCTTCCACTTTTTATAGAATTCCAATCTGATGTCTAAAATGAAAGTTATGAAATTCGGGAGCTTGCAAAAACCCTAACTTCCTCAAATCATATCTCTAAAAATATAGCAAACCAAGATCTCAAATTTTTACACGAAGTTCCTCCAGATTTTGGCTCACATTGGTTTTTTTTCAGCTTCTAAATCTTCGTAGAAAAAATTTAAAGAGAAAATTCCAAGATGTCATGTTTGGAGCAGTGAAACCCTAGAATCCAAAGCTCTGATACCAAACGTTATGAAACCGGCTCACAAAATAGAAGAAAATGTAGATGAACGACCTAGAAATCAACCTCTTCAAGGGGGAAACCTCCTTTACATTACATAAATGAACAATTCTTGGATGATACAATTCAAAAAACCTCCTTTCTATATATAGGAGTCCCAAGGGTCACAATATAATCCTAGCCGACATAACAATAACAATGTAAGAGCACAACAATAACAATATCGGGCTTCTATGGGGCAAAATAATAACAATATGGGGACTACATGGGCACTACAATAACAATAAGGGGGCTACACTAACAATAACAATAAGGGGATACACTAGTATTATAGGAACCTAGCAGCATGAATATATTCAACACCCTAAAAAACCCTTGATGCACTTGAACTTTGCAAATTAAGTATCTTAAACTTATGAATCTTAAAAATATTTACAGGATTTTGGACAAAATTGACGAGAAAAAAGTGTTTGGAAAACATTTATTTCGTTTATTTATTAGACTACGCATGTTTATTGAGATGTTGTAATGTTATGTTCTGTAAACATTTTGACTTAGTCAAACAAAAATAAATAAAAGTTTTAAAAAAAAAAAGCAAATTATTTCAAACTAAATTAAAATTAAAAAATTATAGCAAATTAATGCTTATAAATATTGTTATGGTAGTTCAAGTAAAATTGAGGTCATAGAGTCAATTTACCATTGCCCATTTATGGGCTCTTAATTATAGCAAACTAATGCTTATAAATATTGTTATGGTAGTTCAAGTAAAATTGAGGCCATAGAGTCAATTTACCATTACCCATTTTTGGGCTCTAGGTTTTGACAACCCATGATTTTTCCAGTAGTGTTCTTACATAATATAGAGCATATATATATGTGTGTGTGTGTGTGTGTATTTATATAGGTGCAATGTAACTAATAGATGAAATGGTTTTTTTGGAATCCGACAATGCAATTTCAAGCAAGATTGTGTTTTTTTGTTGTTTAAATTGCACTTTTGAATGCATGAATAGGTTCAACACCCTAAAAACTCTCGAGGCTCTCAAACTTTGCAGATTAAATAACTTAGACCTATGATTCTTAAAAATATTTACCGGATTTTGGAAAAAATTCATTAGAAAAGTGTTCAGAAAAGATATATATATATATATAATCATCCAAGACCTGTCTTAACTCTATATCTATCAAGTGTCAAGAGGGATCAAATTTCTGAAGGTGCAAACCTTCACTCAAGTTTTGCACTAAAAAAAAAATATTATGCCTTAAGAGATTTGATCCCTCTCAATGCTTAATAAATCTAGAGTTAAAATGGATCTAGACTAGTTACATAATACTTTACTTAACATAAATATATGCCTATTAACTATTTATATTATCATTTAAATTTAAAATGTCATAAACCCATTACAAATATTTAATTACTTCTTTAGTCTATTTTTTTTATCCTCCACTTAAATATAACTCAATATTTGTTAAACATTATTACTATCTTCCTAGCTGAAAATATCTAAATTAATTAAACACTCACATCATAAGTAATAATTGGCAAGTTTTTCCCAGATGCGAGTGTATCGGTGGATTAGCACAGTGATGGGACTTGGGTTCGGCAAGTGGAGGAGACACTTGCCCACCCAAGTCGATGCCAGGCAGGATCTCCCTTCTTGATATGCCTTCATAACTAGAGCATTTAATCCAAACGGAGGTCGAGATCCGACCATAATACCCGATCGCGCCTCCGTATGGCTCTTACTGCACCAACCTTCTGCTCTCATTAATGTGAATTTAAAGCAGGGTGAGCTTCGAGGTATCTCTGTTTGGGTTTTTAAGATGGAGAAGCACAGGAAATTCGGGCGCTCCTCCTCCGCAGAACAGTCTTTGCTCTCCTTATGCTGGGCTCCCTAGTTACCGCACTGCCACAGGTAGAAGAAGCCATTTGAATTGCTGTATTTATTTTGGATAGGGTCTACACCTTTCTCGCTCTGCCCTTTTCTTTTTAACCTCTATCACTCTGGAACTCTTCAACACTCCGCTCCCTTCCATCTCTGTTCCTCCGACGCCTCTTTCGCCCTTTGCTGAGTCCATCACCATGCCACGGCTACGTCATCACATGTGTTGTTGCAGGGGAATCACAAGAAGCCATCCCCTACGCCCCCCTTCAACCTCCACCTCTGATTCCTCTTCTCAATCCTCCGATTTTTTCTCTAGTCGATACGCGAATACTCGAAGTGGGAGGGGCAGACTCCAAGAAACCAGCCACCGATTGGGATCTTCCGCACCTTCCAACCCCATCACTCAAGCCACAAACTCGCCCCAGACCGCCCAATTCGTCTTCAATTTCTCTCTGAATCGACCTCGCATAATTGCCTCCATTTGGGTGGTTTTCAAGGAGGAATCCCAGGAGGGCGAGCCCAGCATGCGTCAGGAAGGGCCAAGCTCTGAGATGGCTCAAGACATGGAAAATCAGCAAAGGTCGATGAACAAGGATAAAGGAAAGGCTCTAAGCGAGGATCAGAAGGTCAGTTGCAGTCGTGAGGAGGAGATGGTTGGCTGCGGGTGTGCGCCTTCCAAGCTAAGCGCTGCATCCATTGCGGACTAGACAAGGGAGGACAACGATATGGCGGCATACAGGTGCCGCATAATTGAATAACCTCCTCCTCTTCTTGATGGTTAATTTTTCCAAGTTTGTCGGGTTTCTGCCCTACGAATCCCAACTTGCTGGGATTGATTTTGAATATTTAGATATGTCATACAGTAATTTTTTTTTTTCAGTCTATAATAAGTGTAACCTTCAGAGGAATCCATGGTTGTTACCCCTGCGTGGGCAGCACAATAGAATGAGGACTGAACGAGACTGGTTTCCCCTTGTGGGTGGTTTTTTTTCTGTTTATTTTGCTGATTATGCCACTCTTTTGGGCAAAGACACGGCTTCGGCCAAGATGTAATATATTTTTCTCTTGTTAATAGATTTAAACTAACTTAGAAAAAAAAAAAATTGCAAGTTTTTATTTTTTATAATGTAAATCACATTGACTAACAACTTCGGTGAACCAACCAACTTTTACCAAAGCATGTGAGAGAAAGTGACCGGGAAGATGTCCAAAAATGTTCATGAATAAAAAAATTTTAATCATAATTGAGTATAAATGCACATGCTTATGGTAACTAAGAGAACATAAGGAAAATTTAATTAAAAGCATAATAATAATAATAATAATAATATTTATTTTAATTATGGTGTGCATTTGTGTTTTTCATAATGTGTTGTTTAATTATTCTATGTTTTAGAATATAATGAAACAATTTCTAGTTGCAATCCAATGAAATAATTTTTGTTTAGATCGTGATTTTTTGTCATTTAAAATGTGCTTTTTGAATGTATAAATGGATTCAGTGTCTTGAAAAACCTCTGGGACACTTGGATTCTGGGGAGTTCACAACTCAAACTTTTGATTCCAATAAATTCCCATTGAATTTTAGACCAATTCCATTGAAAAATATGCCTAGAAAAACTCCAAAACATAGAACAAATAAATTACGATTTTTCATAAAACTCTTATATAAAAAGATTATAACAATCTAAATTATAAATTATTTAAAGTTTAATTTGTTTCTCTTTAAATTCATATATATGTGATGTTAGAGGATGTTGATATAGGTAGGGAAGTGACTTCTCATGCATGTTGTTTACCCACTTCCTAGGATGACACTACAATGGAGTTATTATGGGGACAATTAAGGGTTATGCTCTATGCTCAAGCTAATTGTGGGAGTTATGGCAAGGAGTGGGAATTCCCTTTTTGGCAAAAGATGTTATAAAACGATATAGAGAGTTAAATATATAATAAAGACATAACAACAATAATACATGCACACCCTAAAGTATCTTGGAAACCCTTGTGGGAAAACTAGATTCAAATAATACATCTATTATTCCATGGCCATAGGAAAATTACAATGGAGACATCGTGCCCTTAAATAGGCTACATTACATGAGAATACCATGGGAAAAACCATGGGTTACAAAAACCTCAAGCCCATGAATAGCCAACAGTAAATTAAATTTATGATCCAGTCAAGTTTATCCTAATTGTCATAACAATCCCTCCCTTAAACTTGACTTGAGGAGATTAACTTGATCCCAATATCTTTGTTGAATTCCAAATAAAAAAGTTACCATCTACTAAAATACATGGGTAACAAACTATTGTATCGGTTAGTTTTTTAGGACACCTTTTTCTTGTACATGGTTTATCAACCATCTCACATCATGATATTTCACATTCCACCCTCAAGTTAGCATAATAGTACACTTTCCACCCCCTTACCTATCAATTTGTCCATTACTTCCACAACATGACCATACATAACTTCATGCACCACTGCACTACAACATGTACATATACCCACCACCCTCATACCTATCAAGTGGTTCATGCAACAACTTAATCCTCCATCTTTTCTATCCATGAGAGGGATTAATTAATGTGCTACCACACTACAACATGTATGCCTATATAACATGTCTTATAACAACCTTCGGGCCCATAGATCCTACCTATGCCCAAGAATTACAACTTGGACCAAACACTCTAGGGTGTTCGTGGACCATTATGACCTTCATAACTTGTTGGCTCCTTCATTGAGCCTCAACACCATCAAATCCATCTACGTTCTCACACTTATATAACTACCTAACATTTCTCTCACTACCCATGCTTTTGAGCACCTTTCTATTATGCCTCCATTGGGCTCTTCTCACCTTGACCTAGCCTTCCAACATCATTTAGAAACACCAAATCCATGTGGTCTCTCACTGGCCTAGCTCTCAAAAATTGATCTTAAAAAAATCCATCCCAATAGTCATGAAACCCCTTCATTCTTGGTTTCCTAGCAGCAACATCCTTATGACATGAATCTTGGTTAGATTTCTCTTACAAAAAACATGACCATAGTTCACAGAAAACCTCTCTTATTCTCATTGAGTTATGGATCCACCATGTTTTTGTTGCACCACTCTGATGGGAAATCTCAAGTTGTCAAGAAAGAGTTCCCTTTAACCTATCACGAGATGTTGTTACCACAAGGTTAAACAAATCCAAACTTCGTTGTTATAACTCTGATAGCGTTGTTATAAAAAGAGAGAGAGGAATAAATATATAATAAATACATAACAACAATAATACATAAACACCATAAAATATCCTTGAAACCCTTGCAGGAAAACAAGCTCCAAATGATAGATCTATTATTTCATGGTCCAAAGGAAAATTACAATGGAGTCATCATGCCCTTAAATAGGCCACATTACATGAGATTACCATGGTAAAAACCATGGGTTACAAAAAACCTCAAACCCATTAATTGTAATGAACCTCATTAACAACAAAATATGTGTGTGTTGTTGATCAGTGGTTGTCATTGATGTCAACCCAAGCAGCACCAGGGTCTACCCTGATCTTGCATGGGAATTTTGACCTACAAAATTACTATATTCTGGGTCAAGAATGCTTTTTATGGTTTCTACTTGTTGAGATGTTTCTGTTGATATATGGCACGCCACGTAATTCTTCATGGTTTGAGAGATATTCATGTTTGAAGTTTGTAACCCCAGTTAGTAAGCTAAAACCCCATGGGGTTGTTCCATGGGTCATTGAAAATTCAATAATTAATCATTTTTAAGCTCCTTAAATCCCTCCCATGTTCACTTGTTGAATTCTTTCTCAACCTAATCATTTATATAAATTGTGATCCTCATATCCTCATCACGTAGGGATTTCGCTACCTGAAACAGGTCATCGTGGAATTTGCGCTATAACGATTTTTTTACGAAGTTTCAGAAGCTGAAATTTTTATGAGGTGAATTCAAAATCCTAAGGAAACTCCTGTAAAAATTTTAGATTAAGGTGCACAATATTTTCGGAGATATGATCTGTGGAAGTCAGTGTTTTTGCAGGCTCATGAACTTCATCTAAAATAAGTGACCGTGGGAAAATCATCATAACTCTCTCTCTGAGTATCGGATTGGAATTCTGTAAAGTGTGCCAGATATTGCATGGACTGTAGTTTTTTTTGTATCAATTTAAGAGTTTAATGAAGAAATAGTGACACGTGGCACACCATACAAGTTCACTCTACTGAACCAGTCCATAATTAGGGCATTGTGAGAGATTGGGCATAACTCTCTCTTGAAGAATCCAAATTGGGTCAGACTCATGGCATTGGAAAGAAGACTTAGAGGAATACTATAAGACCGAAAATCACATATTGGAGAACTGAAATAACAGAGATACACCAGATTCAATATCGAGCTCCTAGAAGGCAAGAAAAATCTAGATCATGTGTTGTCAAGGGCTGCAAAGGACCAAACTTTCTAGGGCAGAAAAGAAAAACAAGGTGCAGCAGAGGGTAGCATGACAAGAGAAGAAATCAAGGTGCAGAACAGCAGCAAGTATTTCACCACATGAAGTCTTCAAGTGGGCATCATTGCATACAGTCATTGTAAAGGTATCATTGTACTAAGTCATTGTAAATGCATCATTGTAAAAACTGTACAAGTGTTTATCTGCCAAGAGTTGAAGAGGCAATGTCGGGAGGTCTAAGATCATAATTAGGTGGTTGTGTCACAGTTGGGGTTATGGTATAGTGTGTCTTCTTCTTCTACATCATTCTATATCATTTTAAAGTGGACCATTTTCCCTGGTATGGGAGTTTATTCTTGTTTTATTCTTCTATAGGGTGGTAGGGTGGTGCTAGGTTGGTGCATGAAGTCACCAAAAAGATCAAGCTTATGAAAACTTTAGGTTGGTAGGGTGGTGCTAGGGTGAGTTGTAGCTGATTGGGTGTTGGGGCATCCATTCAGTTGACTACTGAAGAATCTCGGGCGTTGGAGCGTCCATCCAGTGGGAGCTGGAGAAGAATGCTTTTCTAGATTCTAGGAAGTTTAAGCTTTACTTTTAGTTGGAGTTGAATATTAAAGAATTATTAGAAAAGCATTCAAGTGGTTTTTGTCCCAGAGAGGGTTTCCACCTTAAAAACGGTGTGCATTTGTGTTCCTTTTTCTAACTGCTATCATTGTACAAAAACTGATAATAATTGAAGATTAACTAATGCTCTGAAAGATTAATAATAATACTAATTGAAAGGAATATTAATTCACCCCACCCCCCTCTCAGTATTTCCAACAATTGGTATCAGAGCTTGGTTCCTTCAATAGCAGTTTAACAGCTGGAAGGAGGTCATGGAGCATACCAAGAATGGTGTACCTTTGTTCAATGAAAATAATTATTCACTCTGGAAAGGAAGAATGGAGTTCTATCTCTTGGCACAAGGATACGAAGTATGGGACACTATTCAAAATGGCTTTACACCAACCACGGATGAACAAGGTAAGAAGAATTTGCTAAATGATGCAAAATCAAAGAATATTATTATCAGTGGACTTATTGAATCTGCTTATCATAAGGTGTTGGGTGTTGAGATTGCAACAAGATGATGAGCTTAGTGAAAAGAGTCGCCTTCACTAAGTGGGCCCGCAGGCTATTTTTGGCGCAAGTCTATTTTTAGACATGTCGATCATATTCTATGAGTTGCAAGATGCTATTTGTGGATGGTTGGTCAAGTTGGAAAAAAATAGATGGACTTCTATTTTTAGACATATTGGGCGGAATCTATTTTTAGATTGCCAGTCTAAAAATAGATATGTCGAATATTATTAGCTCTTAATAATATTTGGACTATAAACATTAACTTATTCTCTTGGAGCACTTCAGTTAAGTGCACAGATGTGGCACAGGAGCTGACAGAAGGAATTATGCTATTCCTGAGGGTTAAGTGGAGCTACTGCATGGAGACTTCAGTTAGAACTCATGTGACAGAGTTTGGTGGAGTTATTGAGGTAGTTGGTGGAGTTGTGTTCAGTTTAACTCAGTTAGACACAGTTGAGCTAGTTGTATCTAGTCTAACTGATTGATACACTAGTGAGAGTGGGGTGAATTAATTAATAATTAATTCTCTAAATATTAACTCATTAATTAACTGAAGAATACATCAGTTAACTACAGTGCATGGACAGTTTCAGTGGAGACCAGTGGAGAGATAGGTGAAAGGGCAAGTTGACTATCAGTTGTGACTATAGTGTTGCATGATTTTGCACCACACATTGATAGAGATTCCAATGAGGATTGCGTGAGAAAGTTTGGACCAATTCGAGTTCATTCAAATCCATTCTTCAGCAGGGATTGTGCAGTAGAGGCAGGCTAGCAAGTGGAAAATATCGGTGCATGGATTTGCAAGATCTAGCCTGATTAGTGTGTAGCGATTGGATTGTACTAAGAGATTGTGAGAAGCTTTGTATGACGATTGTTACATGATCTTTATGACATATATTATATACAGATAGTTGGGGTTTTTAGCTTCAGGCTTTCCCGTAAATCACTATGTTAATGTGTGTGAATTTTTATGGTTTTAATGTGTGCATGCAATTGATTTAATTTCCGCATATGATGATCAATGGTGGAACAGATTTTGTATTGTGCATGAAGTCAAATAGTGTATTATCAAGAGAATCTTAGACATATAACATATTATTTATATAATTTCTACATGGTATCATAGCGTTGATCACTGGAGAAATTGCAAAGCATTGAAGCGGTTGTGTTTTGTGCTGGTGGAATTCGAATTTGCAGTAATGTTTTCTTGGTGTCGAAGTTGAGATGTCTTTCAACGGATTGCGATTGGAGTATGCCCTTGAGGTCAGCTCGAATTATATTGCATGGAAGGACAGGATGGAAGTGGTGCTAGAGGATAATGGGTTGAAGGAGTTCATAGATGCATAAATTCCAAAACCTACTTCTAGCGATGTTGCCGCACTTGACGCATGGCAAAAGAAGACAGCAAAATGTCGAAGGATTCTGTTGGAAGGTGTGAAGAATCACATAGTGTCCAGCCTTCATGGTAAAGCTTCTCTATTCTTGATGTGGAAAGCTTTTACAGACTTGCTCCAAAGCAAGAGCGACCAGAGGAAGTTGGTGCTCAAAGATAAACTCAGGAAAATAAAAATGGAGAAGGGCGAAAGTATACCCAAGTACCTCACGAATTTCTTCCAGTGCAGGGATGAGCTAGGAAGTGTGGGGGTTACTGTAGATGAAGAGGACTTGGTGAGCTTAGCTCTCCTTGGGCTTGCGAAGAGTTGGCATTCCTATGAGGACTCTGTCAATGGTTGGGAGAAACTGCCAAGATGGGAGAAACTTTGGTCGGATCTTGTGCAGGAGGAGATAAGGCGGAGTACCAGGGATGGATCTTCATCAAAGAATGAAGATGAAGAAAATTTAGCTTTGGTTTCCAAAGCAAGGAAGGGGAATGGAAAGAAAAATACTTCTCAAGAAGCAGGACATGTCCAAGGTGAATTTCTTTCACTGTCACCAACACGGACATTACGCCACTAATTGTCCACAGAAGAAGAAAAATAAGCAGGTTGTTGGATCTGCAGCTGGAGAGGCCTTAGCCTCGCAGTTTGAGCTAGATTTTTCACTGATCGCATGCTTGGTCTCAAGTGTGATGGGTTCAGTGTGGTTTCTTGACAGTGGTGCATCTTTCCATATGACCGGAGACAAAGATTTGTTTGCTAATCTAGATGAGAAGGATCTTGGAGTGCACATCGAGATGGGAAATGATGGTAGATATAGTGCGACTGGTATCAGGACCATTTCCTTTGAGAGGGAGTCTAGCAAACCTTTCATCTTGAAGGATGTCATGCATGTTCCAGGATTGAAGAAGAATCTTATCTCTGTGGCGATGTTGGAAGACAAGGGATATGATGTTGTCTTTAGCGAGTGAAAGGATTTCCTGCACAGTAAGGCAACTGGTGAAACCCAGAGGATAGGGCTTCGAGTTAAGAACCTTTATCAATTTCAGGTAGATGGTCATTTATAAGAATGGCGGTGCAAAGGCATGAGGTAGAGCGGATGAGGGAAAACTATGGCATGAGATTGGGCCATCTTCACCATGGAACTTTGAAAATTTTGGCAGTTGCATTTCATTTCCGGGCTTCCCAAAGGTACACTTGCGCAACATCATGGCAAGGGATGTACTTGGGAAAATTCTGTGGAAGCCACCTTTTCATGAGAAGTGATATATGTGCCACGATGATCCTGAGAGAATTCACACGTACGTGTGGACCTTCTCGCACAGCTCCGACAAAGAAAGCACAAATTTATTATGTGATCTTTGTTGATGATTTTTCTCAAAAGTGCTGGATCTTCTTCATGCAGAAGAAGAGCGAGACATTCTCAAAGTTCTGTGAGTTTAAGGCACTGGTGGAGAAAGAGTCGGGGAAGCAGGTGAAGGCTCTTAGGAGCGACAATGGTGGTGAATTCATCTCTGGCGAATTCAAGGACTTTTTTAGTGCGGAATGAATTCGAAGAGAGCTCATAGCGCCTCATAACCCACAGTAGAATGAGGTCGCAGAGAAAAATAGCAGAATGATCGTGGGTGTTGCACGGGCGATGTTGCATGATCAGGGCCTTCCCATACACTTGTGGGCTGAGGCATGCAATACTACGGTTTATGTGAAAATGTGCAAAACCATTGTCCTCATAGAGTACTTGGCATGAGTACACCCGAAGAGCCGTTTTCTGGTATGAAGCCTGATATTTCTCATTTGAAGATTTTTGGCTCACCTGTTTACATTCATGTGATGAAGGATGCCAGGAAGAAGCTGGAGCCGACTGCAGAGGTTGGGATATTTTTGGGTACATAGAAACACCCCACAACTATCGTGTGTATTTGCTAGACAGTCGGAAGATTGTTGTGCGACGGGATATCAAATTTCATGAGGAGAAAGCCATGAAGTGTTCGCTTGAGAGGGAGCCACACTTGCATGCAAATGAGGAGCTATTAGTTCCTAAGGATGAGCCTCGGGATGTGGATCAGCCACAAGAGGAGGTTCATGGAGTGGACGAGACCACTCATGCAACACCAACCATCAGAGGGCGGAAGCACACTACAGAAGCTAAGTGACTGGCTTAAGATGCAGAGAAGGTTGTAGGAGCACCTACATCACAGCGCAGACAGAGACAGTCACCTGACCGATATACTAGATACATGGCTCTGATGAGAAAGTGTATCCTGACAGAACCATCTTCTTTCGAGGAAGCTATGGAGGAGCCTACATGGGTAGATTCCATGGTGGAAGAGTATGATTCGATTGTCAGAAACAGTGCATGGGAGATTGTCCCAAGGCCGGAAGGGAAGTCAGTGGTAGTTTCAAGATGGATCTACAAAGTGAAGCAAGCAACTGACAGGAGCATCGAGAAGTACGAGGCAATATTTTTTGCCCGGGGCTTCTCACAGATTGAGGAGATCGACTATGAAGAAACCTTTGCACCTGTCGTAAGTTATTCTTCCATATGGAGCATCCTTGCTCTCTCAGTGCATATGGGTTGGCACATTCATCAGATGGATGTGAAGACTGCATTCCTCAGCGGAGTCATTGAGGAGGAGGTGTACATAGAGCATCCTGAAGGTTTCGAAATTTGTGTTGAGTCGCATGTGTGCAGGCTCAAAAGAGCGTTGTATGGGCTGAAACAAGCACCTCGTGCTTGGTACACACAGATAGACAGTTATTTCACCGGTCTTGGATTCACCAAGAGTGAGGCGGATCCGAACCTATACTAGATTGTGGTGGAGGGTAAGTTGCTGATCATTTTACTTTATGTAGATGATTTGATATTGACAGGTGATGAACAGTTGATACTCTCATGCAAGGTTGATCTTGTAAAAGATTTTGAGATGAAGGACTTGGGCCTCCTTCATTATTTCCTGGGATTGGAAATTTGGCAGTGCAGTGATGGATTGTTTGTGTCTCAAGGCGAGTATGCCCGGGAGATACTGGAGAAGTTCAACATGCAAGGCTGCAAGCCTATCGACACTCCTCTTCTTGGTGGTTGGAGGAAAGAGGATGCTACATCAGCAGAGGTAGTGGATGCCACTGTTTATTGACACTTGGTTGGTTCACTCATGTATTTAGTCAATACACGACTGGACATATGCTATACTGTGAACCGACTTTTACAAGCGATGGTTAAGCCTACCAAGCTCTTTTGGAAGGCAGGAAAGCTTGTCCTGAGGTATCTCAGGGGCACATTTGGATATGGATTGTGGTACAGATAGTCGGATGAGTTGAAGCTGCATGGCTTCACGGATGCAGATTGGGCAGGAAGCCCAACGGAAAGAAAGAGCACATCTGGAGAGATTTTCAGTATCGGATCTATAGCAGTTTCTTGGTACATCAGGAAACAAAGATCCGTGGCACTTAGTTTAGCAGAGGCCGAGTACATGGCAGCAATTTTGGCTACATGCGAGGCTATATGGATGAGGAAGATCCCGGTCGGGTTGTTCAGTTCTCACTTAGATCCTACTGTGATGTATTGTGATAATCAGAGTTGCATTAAACTCTAGTTAATCCAATATTTCATGATATATATAAACATATTGACATCTGGTATCATCATATTAGAGATTGTGTGCAGCGAAAGATCATGTTGCTTTCTTACATTCCCACCGAGGATCAGGATGCAGATATTCTGACGAAGGCGCTCACCAGGAGAAAAATCGAATACCATAGAGATAGGATCGGGGTGGTAGATAATCCTTATCTTGTTGAGAGGGAGTGTTGAGATTCAAAAATATTATGAGCTTAGTGAAAAGAGTCGCCTTCACTAAGTGGGCCCACAGGCTATTTTTGGCGTAAAGTCTATTTTTAGACAATGTCTATTTTTAGACATGTCGATCATATTCTATGAGTTGCAGGATGCTATTTGTGGATGGTTGGTCAAGTTGGAAAAATATATGGACTTCTATTTTTAGACATATTGGGTGGAATCTATTTTTATATTGCCAGTCTAAAAATAGATATGTCGAATATTATTAGCTCTTAATAATATTTGGACTATAAACATTAACTTATTCTTTTGGAGCACTTCAGTTAAGTGCACAGATGTGGCATAGGAGATGACAGAAGGAATTACGCTATTCCTGAGGGTTAAGTGGAGCTATTACATGGAGACTTCAGTTAGAACTCATGTGACAGAGTTTGGTGGAGCTATTGAGGTAGTTGGTGGAGTTGTGTTCAGTTTAACTCAGTTATACACAGTTGAGCTAGTTGTATCTAGTTTAACTGATTGATACACTAGTGAGAGTGGTGTGAATTAATTAATAATTAATTCACTAAATATTAACTCATTAATCAACTGAAGAATACATCAGTTAACTACAGTGCATGGACAGTCTCAGTGGAGACTAGTGGAGAGATAGGTGAAAGGGCAAGTTGACTATCAGTTGTGACTATAGTGTTGCATGATTTTGCACCACACATTGATGGATATGCCAATGAGGATTGCATGGCAAGGCTGGACCAATTCGAGTTCATTCAGAGCCATTCTTCAGCAGGGATTGCGCAGTAGAGGCAGGCTAGCAGGTGGCAAAGATCGGTGCATGGATTTGCAAGATCTAGCCTGATTAGTGTGTAGTGATTGGATTGTACTGAGAGCTTGTGAGAAGCTTTGTATGAGGATTGTTACATGATCTCTATGACATATATTATATACAGATAGTTGGAGTTTTTATCTTCAAGCTTTCCCGTAAATCATTGTGTTAATGTGTGTGAATTTTTATGGTTTTAATGTGTGCATGCAATTGATTTAATTTCCACATATGATGATCAATGGTGGAATAGATTCTGTATTGTGCATGAAGTCAAATAGTGTATGATCGGGAGAATCTTAGACATATAACATATCAGTTATATAATTTCTACATTGGGTTGTGAAACCACCAAAAATGTATGGGGAAATCTTGAGAATATATATGCAGGTGACTCAAATGTCAAAGAAGCAAAGCTATAGAGAAAATTTTGAACAACTCAGAATGAAAGAAGATGGCAACATTGCTACATACTTCCAATACGTTGATGAAATAACCAACACTCTGGAAGTATTGGGAGAGCCAGTTGACGATAATAATATTATACGAAAGACTCTTAGAACATTACCAGGGATATTCAACCCAAAGATATCGGTCTTAGGATACAGTACAAATCTGGACAAACTCAGCAAAGAGGAATTACATGGAGTTCTCATAGCATATGAAATGAGACTTGATGAAGAAGAGGGTACTTTGCATCTAAAAACTGTGTTCGTTGCATCTAAGAAAACCAATAAGGACAAACAACCTTCAATTGAAAAGACATGCAAGTGTGAAGAAAAAGGAGATGATGAAGAAGGTCTTTCAGATGAAGAATATGCTTACTTTATGAGAAAACTAAAAATTGGTAAGGGAAAATTCAAAGGTAAACTTCCATTGATATATTTCGATTGTGGTGAGGTTGGGCATTTCGCAGCAAAATGTCCGAACAGAAGTGATGGCAACTCAAAAGAAAAGGAAGGCTTTAATAAATTCAATAGGCAAAGAAAAAATAAAGGATTCAAAAGGAACTTTCTCTCTAAAGAAGATAGCTCATCATCCGATGAATACAATGACAGCAAAGAAGAAGCCAATGAGAGAGTATTTTTTATGGCCAAACACAATAAACAAGAGGTATCAAACAACGAAGAAGAAGGTTTGACCAAAGAAGAATTTTCTAAGGAGGAAATCAAGCTTATAAAAGAGCTCAAGGCTAAGAAGATATGTTCCAATACTCTTGAACAACAAGTTCAAGGTCTCAAAATTGAAGTTGAAGAACAAAAATGCATTGAAGAGTCACTTCAAAAGAAGTTGGAAGAAAGCAACCAAGAAAGGGAAGAATTGGAAGCCGGAGTAGTCTCGCTGCGTAAGGAAGTGAAGAAGGGAAAAACTATCCAAAACTATGCCAACAACTCAAGGGAATTGGAAGAACTCATCAACAATCCACGATCTTACAACGACAAAACTGGCCTCAATTACAAAGAAGAAGAAGTAGGACCTTATACAACAAAATACAATGAACCTATGAGATCTGACATGCATGTAGATTAATTAGACAATATTTGCAAGAACAACCTTCGAAGACAATTCCTCAACGAAGATTTCCATCTAGGTACCAACATATTTGTTATGGCTATTGTTATTCATGTGGAAAATTTGGTCATAAAGCTGTAGAATGTCGCACGTACCCTAGGAACCAATACAATTCCAAGAGATCTTTCAAATATGAACCTCCCAGGGCTTAACGAAACATCAATAGATTTGAACATTTAAGAAATAATATTGAATGTTACAAATGTCAAAACTTTGGACACATAGCCAAAGACTGTAGACTTGAAAATCTTCCAGGAGAATCTTCGAAGCCACAGAATGAACGGACATGGAAGAAGAAGAAGACTGATAATTGTGCTCTTGCTCTCAAGGCTCAAAACAAAAAAGATGTGTGGTATGTTGATAGTGGTTTCTCAACGCATATGACTAGAGATAGAAATAAATTTGTATCTCTAGAAGAGAAGAAGGATGGAACCGTGTCCTTTGGAAATGATGGACCTTCAAATGTTATAGGATTAGGTATCGTCACTCTCAGAAGAAAAGATGCTCTAGCCAAGAATGTTATATTGGATGAAAACATGAATCACAATCTGCTCAGTGTTGGACAAATGTGTGATCAAGGACACACAATACTATTCAACTCCACAAAATGTGAAATCAAGAAAGGCAGGTATGGTAAAATTGTGGCTACAGCAAGCCGAGCTCCAAATGACATGTATGTTTTGGATGAAGCAACTAAAGCACGTCTACTGGCTAAATAGGATGATATAATATTTGGTAGCAATGATGATCAACTAAGTAAGAAATTTTCTACAAAGATGCAAAGTGAGTTCGAGATTTCTTTACTTGGTGAGCTGACATACTTCTTAGGGCTTCAAATATCTCAACAAGAGAAAGGAATATTTATATGTCAAGCCAAGTACATCAAGGAAATGCTCAAGAAATTCAAAATGGAAGATTGCAAACCTGTCCTTACTCTGATGGTAAAAAATATCAATTTGAGCATAGATGACTCATCTAAGGATGTGGATCAGAGGTTGTACAGATCTATGATTGGTAGTCTTCTATATGTAACAGCCTCCCATCCAGATGTTATGCAAGTAGTTGGACAAGTAGCAAGATTCCAAGAAACACCAAAATAATCACATATTATTGTCATCAAAAGAATTATTTGATATCTAAAGGGAACAACAGAATGTGGCTTGTGGTATCCCAAGGGTAACAATCTCATTATTTAAGCCTTTACATATGCATATTGAGCAGGAAGCGTTGATGATCGTAAGAGTACTCGTGAAGCATTTGAATATCTTCACCAAAAGCTTGGGATTCTCCCAAGTTCTCATTAGATTTTCCTTATTCATCAAAACAAAAGGAGGAGTGGAAGTGTGTACAGGTCCGTAGGATGATTGTGTGTCAGGGGTATTTACCCTTTGCCATTGATGTCAAAGGGGGAGAGAATTTTGTAGGAAGAGGTGTCATGATCGCAGGGGGAGTACTTGTGTTGCCATCAATGCGAAAGGGGGAGATTGTTGATCAGTGGTTGTCATTGATGTCAACCCAAGCAACACCAGAGGCTACCCTGATATTGCATGGGAATTTTTACCTACCAAATTACTATATTCTAGGTCAATAAATTTTTTGATGGTTTCTACTTGTCAAGATGTTTCCGTTGATATAAGGCACGCCACGTAATTCTTCACAGTTTGAGAGATATTCATGTTTGAAGTTTGTGACCCCATTTAGTGGGCTAAAACCCCATGGGGTTGTGGCATGGGTCATTGAAAAGTCAATAATTAAGCATTTTTAAGCTCGTAAAATCCCTCCCACGTTCACTTGTTGAAGTCCCTCTCAACCTAAGAATTTATATAAATTGTGGTCCTCATATCCTCATCACGTAGGGATTTCGCTACCTGAAATAGGTCATCGTGGAATTTGCACTATAAATTTTTTTCTACACAGTTTCAAAACCTGAAATTTTTATGAGGCAAAGCCAAAATCCTGAGGAAGCGTCTATAAAAATTTCAGATCAAGGTGTGCAAATTTTTCAGAGATATGATCTGTGGAAGTTAGTGTTTTTGCAGGCTCCTGAACTTCATCTAAAAGAAGTGACCGTGGGAAAATCGTCATAACTCTGTCTCTGAGTATCAGATTTGAATTCTATAAAAAGTTACAGATAGTGCACGGATTGTAGTTTTATTTATATCAATTTCATAGCTGAATGAAGAAACAGTGACATGTGGCACACCATACAAGTTCGCTCTACTGAACTACTCCATAATTAGGGCATTGTAAGAGATTGGGAATAACTCTCCCTTGAAGAATCCAAATTGGGTCAGACATTTGGCATTGGAAAGAAGACTCAGAGGACTAATACAAGACCAAAAATCACATATTGGAGATCTTAAATAAAATATATACACCAGATTCAATATCGAGCTCCTAGAAGGCAAGAAAAAACTAGATCATGTGTTGTCAAGGGTTGCAAAGGACCAGACTTTCTATGGCAAAAAAGCAAAGAAAGGTGTAGCAGAGGGTAGCATGAAAAGAGCAGAAATAAAGGTGCATAACAGCAGCACGAATTTCACCACATGAAGTCTTCAAGTGGGCAGCATTGCCTACAGTCATTGTAAAGGTATCATTGTACTAAGTCATTGTAAAAGCATCATTGTAAAAATTGTACAAGTGTCTATTTTCCAAGAGTTGAAGAGGAAGTGTCGGGAGGTCTAGGATCATAATTAGGTGGTTGTGTCATAGTTGGGGTTATGGTCTAGTGTGTCTTCTTCTTCTACATCATTCTATATCATTGTAAAGTGGACCATTTTCCCTAGTACGGGAGTCCATTCTTGTTTTATTCTTCTATAGGGTGGTAGGGTGGTGCTAGGCTGGTGCATGAAGTCACCAATAGGATCAAGCCTGTGAAAAATTTAGGTTGGTAGGGTGGTGCTAGGGTGAGTTGTAGCTCATTGGGTGTTAGGGCATCCGTTTAGCTGACTACTGAAGAATCTCGGGCGTTGGAGCGTCCATCCAGTGGGAGCTGGAGAAGAATGATTTTCTATATTCTAGGAAGTTTAAGCTTCCATTGTTGATATAAGCTTTACAATAGGAGCATATATTATCAACTCTCCAATTGTTTTTGACAATTTATTTTTTCCAAACCTATTCTTTAATATAGATCTATCGAAGTTTTCACGCTCATCCTAGAATGTAATCTAATGCATATATAACTTTCTTGTTTTCAGGGTTCTTTCTGTAACATTCTAGTACCAACCCGAAATATTTTTCTCAATAGAGGGTTTCTCCAAGGTTTATTTACTGGTCAATGATGGTCGTTGACTAAGCAGGTTTCTTTCACCTCATATGTTGCTAACCCTCAGGTAAAACCCTTATTCTCTTATATTACTTTTCTGGTTTTCATTCCAGTATTCAATCAACAATGGAAATGGACCAGTACTGTTTTTGTTGTTGTTGTTGATAGTAATATAGTTAGCGGTATTGAAAGGAAAGAAATTTTCAAGGGTTTTATCGCCCTTATTTCCTATTTTTTTGTAATTACTATTCTCTACCAATTTGTTTATAAATTTGTATTCATATTTTGAAAGAGTTTAATAACCCTCAACCATCTATGTCTCTTGTGTCAAGCTTCTTCTTTTTTTAACTTTCTCCATAACCAATTTTTATTAAAACTTATTTGTTGAATGTGAGCAATTCTCTTTCACATACTCGGGGTTTTAGTTTTCAACTTAGGGTCTCTCTCTAATCTTGGTTACTGATTACAAGATCGATTATTATATGTGCCTACAATCATTTACATAATTTCGTTTGTATATGGGTTTTGGTGTCGAAATTATCATTTTCTTTCTTCAGAGAGAATTGTTGGTTTCAATTTCCATTTACGTGTAGCCTTGTACTGGTGTACATATTTGTTCATTTATTAGTTTTCACAATATAATATTTATTTGTTCTTTTATATGTTTAACACTGCTAGAAACCATTTCCTCATTCTAAATACAATGACTAATTTTTTATTTCCACTATACAGGTAGGTGAGACACTTGGTCCTTTGTATTCTTAATCTCATGCAGTTTTATTCTAACCTTGTATGCATTTATTCTCTCGACTCCTAAACTCTTCTATGTGTTCTCTATGCAATTCTTAACAATGTTCACTTATTTTGTCTATGAATTTCTCTACAGGTAGAAGTGCAAATTCAACCATAGCATATTCATATAAATTTTTTCAAGTTGGTCATGGTTTTACTTCCACTTACTCATCTCATTTACCCTTTTGCATGGACGAGATAAATTTTTTCAAGTTGGTCAGGGTTTTACTTCCACTTACTCATCTCATTTACCCTTTTGCATGGACGAGATTTCTCTATTTGAAGACCAATCTCTGAACTGTTTGTTCCTGGAATTATGTATTAAATACTTGATTTAATGCATTACATGGCTTATAGTTCCTTTGGGACTAAGTTATTTAAACATGCCATGAGCTTATTTTGTGTTGAAACATTATTTTCATGGTGAACATAACTTCTTTGGTTATGTTTTGTATATATTCAATACAATTTCCCTTGAGGTCATGAATACCTCTTTCTAGATCTGATTATCATATAGTAGTATTACAAAATTCCAAGAAACTCTTGTACATTTTGTTTTGAGTAATTAATACTATAATGTTTTGTACATAAATACTCTCATGTTTTCCTTTCGTGCATATATTTTTATATCTCGTATTGTGTGCAATATTAAACGAAAAGTTACAATACTGATGAAGGTTTTATATTTTTTTTTAGTTTATTTTCGCTCGTTCAAAGAAAAGGACTTATTGAAGCCTTTATTATTTGTTTTATTGTTTGAGGAAGAGATTTATATGAATTGGAATCTTTTCAAACTGATTATACACACACATTTTACTTATTATAATTTTCTCTTATTTTTTCATAGGGAATTACTCTGTAGATGACCAAACTTGGTCTAATATATACACATATATATATACAATTATGTATATTTTATAAAAGATACATTTACACACGTATGTAATTTATTTATCATAGGAAAATATTCTTTGAATATTTGTAATTAGTCTAATATATATAAATATATACCCACATTTGCAATTTCCTTTGTATTTTCCTTTTTGTTCGGTAAATTTTGTTTCTAACTAGCACCATAAATAAAATTCTACTCTACTAATTAATACTCTATAGCACATAATATTTTATTTTGTTCTTTCATTTTTTTTTGTATAAGCTTTCATATTAAATATAAACAATGTCTTTTCCTTCTACCAAATCGTGTTTATTATTTGATTTACATTGTACAAAGTAAGTAAATGAAACATAATGTTTTAAACTTATAATCATTTTTATTTTCTTTACTCTTTCTACTATATAAAATATAGATACAACACATAACCAATTTATTTTCTCTTGACAAGAAAATAAATATAGAAGTTAGTCGAGATACCGACTTGAAACAATTTTCTTGGGAAAATAATAGGCAAGTACTTGGCTCCTCCCAACCTTAACACTACAAAACAACCAATGTTCCCTTGAGCATACTAGGCCTGCAAATTTCTTTATGTTTCTATTTCTTACTTCTCTTCAATATCCTCTTCTCTCATAAAGATACAAAAGTAAGCAAAAATAAATAAAATTATCCAATCTCTTCTACCACTCTTTTGGTGGTTAATAACTGCCTCCACTTCACCAACAGGTGGCAAGTAGTTATCAGCTTATTAATGAGCTTTTGTTTCCCACTCCTGAAGATAGCTCCATGTCTTCTAAGAAATAATTAATTGGCCAATATCATAATTCCTCAATTAAATATAATCATCTAGATTAGATGTCTATGATTTATTGATGGGTAATAAATATTCCATAATAATTTTAAGCCTCGTCTCTTTTAGCCATTTGTACTCAAAAACTAATTTTCCACATTTTCTTTATTTACAAAATAAAACGTCATAGTTACAAATTACAACTAGTTATTATCAGTAATAAATTTATTGATAATTAAAGTTTTTAAATGTCTTTTGAATTAATACATTTAACCAGAAACACACATATGATACTTTAATTATATAAAGTATCAAGCCAAAAGATATCACATCCTCCCCCGCTTAAACTTGACATTGTCCCGGTGTCTAATCAATATTCCTCTAGAAATATACTTCAGCTTTCATCAATACAGAGAAGGGTATGCTTCTTTGAAAGCATCCTCCAACTCCCAATTTTCCTCTTCTAGAATGAAATGTTTCCATTGAACCTTCAGCTGCGCTATATCTCTATTTTGGAGTGTGACTACCCTCTAATCTAGAATACGCAGTGGTTCTACTAGGAACTCTCCCTCTAGTTCCACCTGTACTACATTCTAATCAATGATGTGGCTGGATCATGCACATACTTCTTTAATAAAGACACATGAAAAACATTGTGAAATTTTATGTTTGTTGGAAGGGCAAGTTGATAAGAAATAGGTCCATTTCTAGCTAGGACTTCAAAAGGTCCACAATATCTAGGTTATAACTTAGCAAAAATACCAAGTCTAAGTGTGCTCTTCTTGGGTTTTGATTTCAAATATCCATGATCTCCCACATTGAAATCTTTTGGTATTCCTTTCAAATATGCATAGCTCTTTTGACAGTATTGTGTTTTTTTCAAGTTTTTTCTGACCTGTTTAACCACCTCTTCATTTCCTTTAAGATATATGGCCCCAACGCCAACCAATCTTCAGGATGGTCCCAACTCAGAGGTACCTTGTATTTTCTGCCATAGATTACTTCAAAGGGACTCATCTTTAAAGAAGTTTGGTACCCATTGTTATAAGCAAAATCAATCAGGGGAAGGAAATGTTCTCATTTGGTTGGCTTGTCCATAACGTATTTTCTCAACATGTCTTCTAAGATTTGGTTAATCCTTTCTATTTTTCCATCAGTTTGATGGTGATAAATTTTACTAAAATTCAGCTTTGTTCCCATTCCTTCAAACAGTCCCTTCCAAAATTTGGAAGTAAATTCGGCATCACAATCTGAAAATTATGGTTTTGGGCATACTGTGAAACCTAAATATTTCCTTCATACATTTCTTCTATGTTTATAGCTTTGAAAGTAGACTTATTAGGAATAAAGTGTGAAATTTTACTAAACTTATCTACCAGTACCATTATTGAATCATGTTGCTTTTTGGGTTTTGGAAAACCAATAATGAAATCCACGGATATGGTTTCCTATTTCCATTTTGGAATTGGCATTCCAAACATCTAGCCACGTATTCTGTTACTTCAGACTTGATGTTTGTCCAATAATAATCTTTCCTTAACACAATTATCATCCTTTGATACCCAGGGTGACCAGCTGTGGGACTTTTATATAATTCATCTAACACAAAAATTTTCGATCCTCGGTCATTTGGCAGGTAAATTATGCCTTTAAACAACAACACATATGCAATATTTAGTGAAAAACAGTTTCATTTTCACCTAATTCTTCAATTTTCTGCAACCCCCTTTTGATATGTAGATATTTCTCATCTAATTTTGTTGTTTCTTTTATCATTTTAATCAGTTTTTTTGCTAATTAGTTATTTAAAGTATGAAAATATGATGTAGTTCTCTACTAAAGGCATCATCAATTTTATTTTCCTTTCCTTAAACATGCACAATTTCAAAATCATAATCACTAACAAAGGCTAACCATCTAGTTTGTATTGCATTTAGATTAGGCTAATCAAAAATGTATTTAAGACTTACATTAGCTTTCCTTAGTTGAAACTTCCTCCCAATCAAGTAATGTCTCCACATTTTTAAAGCATGTATGATGGTTGCAAATTCTAAATCATGTGTAGCATAATTCTTCTCGTGATCCTTGAGCTTTCTAGATTCATAATTGATTACATGTCCATTACATCAAAACACCTCCCAAACCTTCTTTGCAAACATTCGTGCAAACAAAAAAATCTTTATTTGGATCAAATAGTTTTAGGATAGGAACTTTAGTTAATAGTTGCTTCAACTTCTCAAAGTTGTCCTCACACTTTAAAATCCCTTTCAAATTTTATCCCCTTCTTTTATAAAGATGTAATAGGATAGGCTAGCTTCGAAAAACCTTGTATAAAACTTTTATAGTACCTTGTAATCCCCATAAATGGCCTCACATCAACTACATATTTAAGCACTGACCACTCCACAATGACTTTAATCTTTTCCAAATCCACAAAAACACCTTCTTTTGACACCACATGCCCCAAATATTGAATTTGTTCTTAATAGAATGTGAATTTGTTAAATTTAGCATGCAACTCATTCTCTCTAAGTGTTTGAAGGACAATCTACAAATGTTGAGCATGTTCTTTTTTACTCTTAGAGTATACTAGAATATAATTTATAAATATTGTAACAAATTTGTTAAGATAAGGACTCAACACACTATTCATCAAGCACATGAAATTTGTAGGTGCATTAGTGAGTCCAAATGGCAGCACTACAAATTCACAGTGTCCATATCTTGTTCTAAATGTTTCCTTGTGTATGTCCTTGCCCTTGATAATTATTTGATGATATGCTGACATTAAATCAATTTTTGAAAATATTGATGCCCCTTGAACTTGATCGAACAAATCATCAATCCTAGGTAGGGGATTTTTTTTTTTAATTGTAATTTTATTCATATGTCTATAATCAACACAAAGCCTTGTTGTTCCATCCTTTTTTTTGGAAAACAACACTGGTGCACCCCAGGGAAACACACTAGGCCTTATGTACTTTTTGTTAAGTAGCTCTTGTAACTAAATCTTCAATTCCATTAATTCAAGAATACTCATTCTATAGGGAGCTTTGGATACCGGAAAATCTCTGGGAATGAGATCAATAGTAAAATCTATATTTCTTCTTGGGGGCAACCCTAGTATCTCCTTAGGAAAAACATCTTTGAATTGTTGTAAGACAGGGCAGTCTTCTAATGATGTGTTTTTTTTTTCAACTAATTCTTCAATCTGAACAACAAACATTTGACAACCTTTACATGCACATATCTTCAGTTGTAAGGCAGAAATTTGTCTCATGGAAACAAGTCTAGGCACTCCTTTAACTAATAGTCTTCTCCCTTATCATCAACACAAGTAAAGGATTTCTCCAAGAAATTTAGGTTTACTTTGGGATTCTAACTAGTCCATCCAAATTAACACATCATATGACCCTAGAAGTAAAACATTTAAGTTCAAAAGAGTGTTCATTCTATTCAAATTCAATAAACATTTTTTGTTGATTTTATTTACTTTTCTTTTGGTCCTTCTGGCAAGTTGTACTAACCAAGATTTTCTTTGTTTTTCCTTCCTAACTTCACATTTTTCAATTTTAGTAGGGGGAGTTTAACTTAGAGTAGATCCAAGGTCTATCAATACTGAAATTTTTTGTTCAGAAGTTGTACCTTAGACTTCCACTATTGTTGATTGGTGGTTTGATTGCCTTCCATCTAGTGCTGCACTAATCCTTGGTGTGTTGCAGGCAATTTCATTAACAGTTGAAGCTTCTTGCGGATTATTTGCTATCCCCCTTTTATTTATTATATTTTGTGAACAATCTCTCCATAAGTGATTTTTAGTGCATCCCTAGCATTTAATTGGTGGCATGTTTACTTATGTAACATTTTTATTCCCCATTTCAGCTCCTTGTCCAACTTTTTGTCCAAAATTCCTTGGTTGATTCACACTTATGCTATAATTTCCTCCTTGATTACTTTTGGAAATATTAAGAAAAGTTGGTTTCTTGAACCCTTTCTTCTTGGTGCTGAAATTTTCATGCTTTTTAGTCATCCAATTTTTATAATTATCATCTTTCTTTTGATTTTGAGCAAAACATAGTTTTTCCTTTCTTATGGTTTCGTCCATAGTCTTTGGGTTATCAAACTCAATTCTTTATTTCTATGAGAAAGGTAGGCAACTAACAAATATTTGTATTTTAGCTTTTTCTTCTTTTAAATATGACACATACCTCAAGGGACTCATAAATTTATTGACAAACTCATCCATAGTAAATTGTCCTAATCTCAGCTCATTAAATTCCCTAGTTTTTTCATCGAAATACCTCTCAGTTAGATATTTATTTTTGAATTATTTCTTGAACAATTTCTAAGTTAAATTTTTACTTATAATTCTTTTAACGACTTTGTTCTCTTCCCACCATAAGGCTGCCTTACCATTCAACTAGTAAGTTTCCAATCTTGCCTTCAAATTAATTGGATAAGTATACGCCTCAAAATATTTAGACATATAGAGGAGTCATCCCTATGCTCCTTCTTCAGATTCACCATCAAAATTAGGAGGCCTAATTTTCTTAAATTCTCCTTGTATTTGAGATGTGGTCCTCTTCTTTTTGGATGTGAAGGTGCTACTTTCATATTTATGTTCTTATCCCTCTTCAAATTCATGGGACTCATCTCCACTAGAAGTTATAGACTCAGTAGTATCTATTGATCCACTTCTAGCTCTCTTCGTATGCTCCTTTTTCACCTTTTTAATGACTTTGTTTCTTCCAGATTCCTCAACAAGTAACCATTAATTTCTTCTTGTTCTTATTTGGATTTGGATGACCTTTCTTGATTTTCCTTAATATCATTTAGGTCAGTATCTAAGCTTTGTATTACTTACAATAATTCAAATTCTTGTTTTTATGCATTGTTGGTTCCACCACCCATCATTCCTAATTTAGTATCAGGTTACTCACCACCCCTTGATGATCCTATGGAATTTTTTCCATTAAATTCTCATGCCATACTTCAACCTTCGAATAGTATTTAAACAATCTATTCATGAAATATATAATTGTTTTAGTTCAGGACCCATAAAAGGCCCAATGTTGTTACCTACATCTCTAATACCACTTGTAATATACTTCATTAACAATGAATTTATATGTGTGTGTGTGTGTGTTTTCATATATACAATTGTTGTATTCATTTTATGTTGATTTAAGGAACTTATACTTTCTTTAAATTCCCTTTTTGAAAAATGTTTTCTAAAATACAATTTATATTCTGTATTTGTATTTGTTTACCCCCCATGAGTAGAAGTGTGTTCTACCTATGTCATTCATTAATTTCCTAATTTTATTAGTCATAGTGTTATTTTCTTTTTATTTACATTTATGTAATATGTATTAGTTTTGTCTTATTAAATAGAATAAATTCACTTCTAATAATAATAATAATGGTTTCCCTATCCATCTTTGTATTTCTCATCATGATACTATGGCTTCCTTTACATATGTATTTAAGAGGGTAATTTCCACTTTACAACTATAATTGTACTTAAATTTCAATCATGTGTGTGTGTGTGTTGGATGATATTACCATCCTCCAACTACAAATGTAATTAACCACCATTCCAAGGTTTTTGTTGCACAAATTGTATACATATATAATAATACCATGGCTTGGAACCATTCTTATACACTTTTCACATGGATTATCCCGTCAAGTCCTTATATTATCATATAGCTTGGTATGTTTATTGAATGTGGCTTTAATATCATTGGCGTTGATATTTTTATTAGTTCACACTTGTCGTTGTATTATCAACCTTTCCAAAGATTTCCATAGTTGTATACGTGTGATCTTTTGGGGCCTCCATGATTGGTACCTTTGACATATACGTGTCATCCTCCTAGGACTCCATGTCTAGTACCTTTGACCTATCGCTTCGATGATATAGAACCACTCTTATTAAATTGACGAATATAATCAATCTTAGGGTCTTTCTTGGAGGTAAAAGTCTACTCTGACATTGTTTTGGTTCATTTGTTACCCTACAAAGCTCCAAGAGTGGATTTCTCTGCAAAGCTCTACCGCCATTGTGTTTTTTTTAGTATGTGAGGGTTTTATGATAAGTTTTTCCCACTAGTGACAAAATATTGAGTTATATGTACTATTCGCGACCAGTTCGGTTTCAAAACTCATCAATTCCTTCTAGAGGTAACTCTGCAATTATTTTTGACTGTTTCTTTTTTTCCAAACCTATTCTTTAATAGAGATCTATCCAAGTTTTGTGCTCATTGTTGAAAATTTAACAAGAAATGTGTGTCTAATTTAATTTTCCCTTAATTAAATTGGACAATAAAATGTAATCTTATCTCATAATCACTTGTAATAGTTAACTGAGTCTGATAAACTCAGTTAGCTCATGAATTTTGGGTTGAGGGTGGTTGGTGAAGCATGTAGAGTGATTATATTAGTTGTGGAGTTCGAGTTGCAGTTAGTGCATTAGTTTAATGCATGAGAAATCAGTTAACTCAATTTATTGAGTTAAAGTCAGTTGAACTAGTTGTAACTGTTTGTTGCACTAGTGAGAGATAAAGTGAATTAAATCAGATTTAATTCACATGCAGTGATCTGCCATGCAACTGATTATTTACTATTAATAGTTGCATCCATGTCAGTTCCAGTGCAGACCCAGTTGATACAAAGGTTAAAGGGATGCTAACTATCATTTGTATCATTAGTAGGCTGCCCGCATGCAGTAAGACAACCATTAGATTTCCCATGAGAATTGTGCAGCTTTGGAAGGCTAAAATTCCTAAATAATGGGGATTTCACTCCACATGAATTGCTCAAGCAAGGCAGGCTTATTAGAGGTAGGAAATTGGCTAAGTGTTGGTCGTTTTTGTCTAGGTCAGTGTGAGACAGTTGTGAGAGTGCAGGAGACTCTTGTCATAAGAGTGCATTGTAATTGTTTTATGATTCCATGGTGAATATACAATAGAAGATAGAGGGGTTTTGAGCAGCAAGATTTCCCTGGAAAATATATGTGTTGTGGTTTGATTTGTTTCTTTCTTTACTTGTTGTGATTGGTGATCATGTTTATTTTCCCCAATGGAATTGTAGAAGGATTCAGTATCTTGCTTTAGTAGATCGCATGATCAGATTGAATCCATTGATATACATATTTTTTGTATAATTTATACATGGTATCAGAGCACAGGAAATCACTATAGTGGAGAAGAAATTGAGTTTGTGACTGAATAGCATTCGAATTTGCAAAAGTATTCTTGGTGCGACAAGCGGATCAAGATCAAGATGGCTTTCAATGGCTTGGATTGGAGTATGCAATCGAGGGTAGTTCCAATTATATTGCGTGGAAATACAATATGGAGGCAGTTTTGGAAAAAAATGGGTTGAAATAATTCATTGATAATGACATTCCCAAACACGCTACAGTAGATGCCACAAATCTTGATGCTTGGGAAAAGAAGGTTGCAAAGGCGAGGAGGATCTTATTGGAGGGAGTACGAGACCACATTATCTCAAGTATCCATGGCAAAGCAACTCCATATGCAATGTGGAAGGCTTTGACAGATCTGTTTCAAAACAACAGTGATCATAGAAAATTGGGACTGAAGGACAAGCTCAGTAAAATCAAAATGGAGAAAGGCGGCACTATTCTGAAATATTTAACAAATTTTTTCCAATGTCGAGATGAGCCTGGAAGCGTCGGAATTATTGTCGCGGATGATGACTTGGTGAGCCTAGATATTCTAGGCCTTCCCAAGAGTTGGCATAGTTATCAGGACTCTGCCAATGGGAGGGATAAGTTGCCAGATTAGTAACGACTTTAGTTGGATTTGGTGCAAGAAGAATTTAGGTGGAATATATCAGGGATGGATCTTCATCTAAGATAGGTGATGAATAAAATTGCGCCTTGGGTGGTAAGGTGAAGAAGGGGAAGGGAAATAGATCGTATTCCATATCTGAGTCTGGAAAAAAAGGCAAGAAGCGTGACATGTCCAAAGTGAAGTGTTTTCACTGTCACGAGCATGGACATTATGCCACTAATTGTCCACAAAATGAGAAGAACAAGAAGGCTTCAGGATCTGCAGCTGGTGAGGCTTTGGCCTCACAATTTGAGTTGGAATTATCACTCATTTCATGCATGGTGTCAAGTGTAATGGGATCAGTGTGGTACTTGGATAGTGGTGCATATTTCCACATGACGGGAGACAAAAAACTTTTCAGTAGCTTGGAGGAGAAGGACCTCCATATGCATATCGAAATGGGTGATGATGGGCAATACAGTGCTATCAGTATCGGTACAGTTACCTTCCAGAGACAGTTAGGTAAACCCTTCTTATTAAAATATGTAATGCATGTACCAGGCTTGAAAAATAATTTAGTTTTAGTCGCAATGTTGGAGGATAGAGGCTATGATGTGGGTTTTCAGTGAAGGGAAAGCTTTCCTTCGACACAAAGCCACAGGACAAGCCAACAAGATTGGGTTTCATGTGAAGAATATCTATAAACTTGATGTAGATGGTTGCACAGCATTGATGGGTAAGGTAGACAAAGTGGTGAGCCGGGATGAGAGTGAGTTATGGCACATGAGATTGTGCCCTACACCATAGAGCCTTGAAGGTCATGCAACATATTTCTACATGTCTTCCCAAGGGTACTCTTGCACAGATAGACACATCCAAGGGATGCACTATGGGGAAGTATGCAAAGGCCACTTTTCACAATAAGGAGAACCAAGCTTCGGAAATCCTTGAGAGAGTTCACTCAGACGTGTGTGGACCATTCTCTACGGCTTCGACAACAAAGTATGGGTATTATGTGATCTTTGTTGATGATTTTTCTAGAAAGTGTTGGATCTAATTCATGTAGAAGAAAGATCAGATGTTCTCAAATTTTTGTGAGTTCAAAGCACTGGTGGAGAAAGACACGGGGACGCATGTGAAGGCTCTTAGGAGTGAAAATTGTGGTGAGTACATCTCCAATGAATTCAAGAACTTCTGTAGCAAAGAAGGAATTCAAAGAGAGTTGAATGTGCCTCATAACCCATAACATAATGGGGTCACAGAAAGAAATAACAGAACAATTGTGGGTGCAACATGGGCGATTTTGCATGATCAAGGCCTACCATTGCATTTGTGGGTGAAGGCATGCAACACAACGATATTTGTGCAAAACCGTAGTCCTCATCGGATATTTGGCATGAGTATAAGAGAGGAGGTTTTTCTGGTAAGAAATATGATGTTTCATACTTTAAATTTTTTATCTCATCTGTCTATTGCCATGTGACCAAAGATTCCAGGAAGAAGCTCGAACCAACAACTGATATTGGGATATTTTTGGGGTACACTGATACTCCCCATAACTATCGGGTGTATTTTACAAACAACAGGATGACTATTGTGAGACGGGATATAAAATTTGATGAGGAGAAATCCATGCGATTGTCCCTTGAGAGGGAGCTGGATTTTCATGCAGATGAGGAACTCTTGGTTCCAAAGAATGAACCTCAAGATGTGGAGCAGCCACATGGGGAGGATCATAGAGTGGCAGAAAACACTCATGCAGAACCATCCACCATAAATGGTAGAAGGCGCACCACGGAAGCTGATATATTGAGACTTGATGCGGCAGATCATGTAGGAGCACCTACTGCACTGCATAGATAGAGACAGTCTCCAAACAGGTTTACTGGATACATGGCTCTTATGAGCAAGTGTATTGTGACAAAACCATCCTACTTTGAAGAAGCGGTGCAGCAAACCAATTTGGGTTGACGCTATGGTTGAGGAGTATGACTCCATCGTCAAGAACAATGCATGTGAAGTTGTCCCAAGACCGGTCGGAAAATCAATGGTTGGATCTAGATGGATCTATAAGGTGAAGCAGGCGGAAAATGGGAGTGTGGAGAAGTATAAGGCTAGATTTTTAGCCCATGGATTCTCAAAAGTTGAGGGGATTGACTATGAGGAGGCTTTTGCACCGGTAGCAAGATACTCATCGATTAGATCTATCCTTGCACTCTCAGCGCAAATGGGGTGGAAGATACAATAGATGGATGTGAAAAATGTTTTTCTCAATGGATTTATTGAGGAAGAAGTGTACATGTAGAAGCCAGAAGGTTTTGAGATCCTTAACAGTGAGTCGCATGTGTGTCGACTCAAGAGAGTATTGTATAGGATGAAGAAAGCACCTCGTGCTTGGTACACTAGAATTGACAACTATTTCGCTGGGTTGGGCTTCACCAAAAGTGAAGTGGATGTGAACCTATACCAGATAGTGGTTGATGGTAAGCTCTTGATTATCATACTTTATGTTGATGATCTAATTTTGACAGGTGATGAGTGGCTGATAACTTCTTGCAAGCAAGATCTTGCAAGGGAATTCGAAATGAAGGACATGGACCTCCTTCACTATTTCCTTGGTTTGGAAATATGGTAGCGGGATGGTGAGATATTTGTTTCTCAAGGCAAGTATGCCAAAGAGATTCTGAGTAAGTTTCACATGGAGAGATGTAAACCCATGGAGACTCCTCTTCGAGGAAATTGGAGGAAGGAGGATGCTACTTCAGGTGAGGTAGTGGATGCTACTATTTACAGGCAACTAGTGGGTTCACTGATGTACTTGGTGAACACCAGACTAGACATTTTCTACGAAGTTAACCAGCAGATTCAAGCTATGGTTAAGTCGACCAAGCTCTTTTGGAAGGCGGGGAAGCATGTCTTGAGATATCTCAGGGTCACTACAGAGTATGGATTATGGTACAGACGGATAGACGGAGTGAATCTTCAAGGCTTCACCGATGCAGATTGGGTAGGCAGTCCATCAGACAGAAAGAGCACATCAGGAGGTATCTTCAACATAGGTTCGACAAAAGTTTCTTGGTACAACAAGAAGCAATGATCTGTGGCACTTAGTTCAATCGAGGCAGAGTACATGGCAGCAAGTCAAGCTGCATGTGAGGCCATCTAAATGAGAAAGGTCCTGGTTGGTTTGTTTGGTTCTCAGATGGATCCGACGGTGGTACATTGTGATAACTAGAGCTACATTAAACTCTCGGTTAATATAGTATTCCATGATAGGTCCAAGCACATAGACATCTGGTACCAAAATCTCAGAGATTATGTTTAGAGGTGCATTCCGTTACTTCAGTACATTCCCACGGAAGACCAAGATGCAGATATTCTGACGAAGGCGCTCGCCAGGAGAAAATTCGAATACCATAGAGGCAGGATTGGGGTGGCAGATAATCCCTTTCTTGTTGAGAGGGAGTGTTGAAAAGTCAACAAGAAATGTGTGTATAATTTAATTTTCCCTTAATTAAATTGGGCAATAAAATGTAATTTTATCTCATAATCACTTGTAATAGTTAACTGAGTGTGATAAACTCAATTAGCTCATGAATTTCGAGTTGAGGGTGGTTGATGAGGCATGCTGAGTGATTTTATTAGTTATGGAGTTCAAGTTGTAGTTACTGCATTAGTTTAATGCATGATAAATCAGTTAACTCAATTTATTGAGTTAAAGTCAGTTGAACTAGTTGTAACTATTTGTTGCACTAGTGAGAGATCAATTGATTAAATCAGATTTAATTCACGTGCAGTGATCTGCCATGCAACTGATGATTTACTATTAATAGTTGCATGCATGTGAGTTCCAGTGGAGACCCAGTTGAGACAAAGGTTAAAGGGATGTTAACTGTCAGTTGTATCAATAGTAGGTTACGCGCATACAGTAAGACAACCATTGGGTTACCCATGAGCATTGTGCAGTTTTGGAAGGCTAAAATTCCTAAAGAATAGGGATTTAATTCCACATGAATTGCGCAAGCAAGGCACGCTGATTAGAGGCAGGAAATTGGCTAAGTGTTGGTCGATTTTGTCCAGGTCAGTGTGAGATAGTTATGAGAGTGCAGGAGACTCTTGTGAGAAGAGTGCATTGTTATTGTTTCATGATTCCATGGTGAATATACAATAGAAGATAGAGAGGTTTTGAGCAGCAATCTTTCCCCGGGAAAATATCTATGTTGTGGTTTGATTTGCTTCTTTCTTTACTTGTTGTGATTGGTGATCGTGTTTATTTTCCGCAATTGATTTGTAGAAGGATTTAGTATCTTGCTTTAGTAGATCGCATGATCGGATTGAATCCATTGATATACATATTGTTTGTATAATTTATACACTCATATTGGAATGTAATTTAATGTATATATAACTTTCTTGTTTTCAGGGTTCTTTCTGTAACATTCTAGTACTAACCCAAAATATTTTTCTCATTACAAGGTTTCTTCTAGGTTTATTTACCGATTAACGATGGTCATCTGCTAAGCGGGTTTCTTTCACCTCATATGCCTCTAACCCTCAGGTAAAACCATTATTGTCTCATATTCCTTTTCTGGTTTCGATTCCAGTGTTTGATTAACAATAGAAATGGACCGATATTGTTTCTTATTTTTTTGTTGATAGTAATATAGTTAGCAGTATTGAAAGAGAAGAATTCTCAAGGATTTTGTAACCCTTATTTCCCATTTTTTTGTAATAACTATATGACTTCTCTACTAGAATTTTTATAAATTTGTATTCATATTTTGGAAGGGTTTAATAACCCTCAACCCTCTATGTCTCTTGTCTCAATTTTTTTTTTTAACTTTCTCATTGACCCATTTCAATTATAACTTTTTTGTTGAATGTGGGCAATCTTCTTTCACATACTCAGGTTTTTAGTTTTCAATTTGGGGTCTCTCTCTAACCCTGGTTACCGATTACAATATTTGATTCATGTACGTGGCCACAATCATTTACATAATTTTGTTTGTATATGGGTTTTGTCATCAAAATTATCATTTTCTTTCTTTAGAGAGAATTGTTGAATTCGATTCCATTTATGTGTATCCCTATACACTTGCACACAATTGTTCATTTCTTATTTTTAACAATATAATCTTTATTTGTTCTTTTATATGTTTAACAAAACTAGAAACCATTTCCTCATTCGGAATACAATGGATAATTTTTTATTTTTGTTATAGAGAAAAGGGGAGACACTTGGACCTTTGTATTCTTAATCTTGGGTAGTTTTATTCTAGCCCTATTTGCATTTATTCTCTCAACTCCTAAACTCTTCTTTGTGTTTTCTATGCAATTCTTAACATTTCTCACTAATTTTGTTTGTGATTTTTTCTATAGGTACAGAATTCAACCGTAGCATATTCATATAAACGTTTTCAATTTGTGCATGGTTCTATTCGAATTATCTCATTTACCAAGTCGGGGTCCCCAACTCTTGGTCTCTTCTACTGCATGGACGAGATTTCTGTATTCAAAGACCAATCTCCGGATTACTTGTTTCTAGAATTGTGTATTAGATTTGTTATATCTTACATGGCTTATAGTTCCTTCGAGACTCAATTATTTAAGCATTCCATGAATGTATTTTGTATTAAAATGTTTTTTTCATGGTGAACATAACTTCTCGTTTTGTTTTAGATATATTCAATACAATTTCTCTGGAGGCAATAAATACCTCTTTCTAGATTTGATTTTCATAAGTAGTATTACAAAATTCCAAGAAACTCTTATATACGTTTTGTTTTGAGTAATTAATACTATAATGTTCTATACATAAATACTCTCATATTATCCTTTTTTGTATATTTTTTTATATCACATTTGTTTGCAATGTTAAATGGAAGTTAAAATACTAATGAAGCTTTTATATAGTTTTTAGTTTATTTTCATTCGTTCAAAGAAAGGGGCTTACTGAAGCGTTTATTGTTCTTTTTATTGTTTGAGGAAGGGATTTATATGAACCAAAATTGTTTCACAATGGTTATATATGTGTGTGTGTGTGGGGAAAAGAAATGAAGTTTACTTATTTCAAGAAAGCCCTTCCATTGCCATTGCCCCGACATGATCAAGCAGTTATTTGATGTCTCTAACTTCCTTAAGTTGAGGTCTAAATGGAGATTTTATCTACACCGACGCTGTAGCCTATGGATTTCGATCTTTTAGTGCTGCTCCGGTTCCATGATATTTATCCATATATATATATATATAGTTTACTTATTATGATTTTCTCTTATTGTTTGATCAAACTTGGTCTAATACATATACACATATATAAACAATATGTATATTTTATAAAAGATACATTTACACATGTATGTAATTTATTTATTAAAAGAAATAATTCTCTGAAAATCTGTACTTAGTCCAATATATATAAATATATGCCCACACTTGCACTTGTCTTCATATTTTCCTTTTTGTTCAGTAAATTCTACTTCTAGCTAGTGCCATAAATAAAATTCTACTCTACGAGTTAATACTGTATAGCACATACTATTTTTTTTCTTATTTTATTTTTTTTATAAGTTTCAAATAAAATATCAACAATTTTTTTTCCTTCTGCCAAATCGTGCTTATTATTTACTTTACACTATACAAACTAAGCAAATGAAATATAACATTTTAAACTTCAAATAATAATATTTTTTTTTTCTTTTATCTTTCCACTGTATAAATCTAAATATAACACATAAACCATTTTTTTTCTCTTGACAAGAAAATAAATAAAAAAGCTAAAGATACTGACTTGAAACAATTTTCCTGGAAAATTAATTTTCAAGTACTTGGCTCCTCCCAACCTTGACACTGCAAAACAACCAAATGTACTCTCGAGCTTACTAGGCTTGCAAATTTATTTTTGTTTCTATTTCTTACTTCTCTTTAATCTCCTCTGCTCTCAGAACGAGACAAAAGTAAGTAAACAAATGATTTTATCCAATTCCCATATACCACTCTTTTGGTGGTCAATAACTACGTCCACCTCACCAACAGGTGGCAGGTAGTTTAATGAGCTTCTGTTTGCCACTCCTAAAGACAACTCATTGTCTTTTAGGAAGCAATTAATTGGCCAATATCATAATTCCTTAATTAAATCTAATCATCCAGATTAGATGACTAGGACTTACTAATGGGTATTAAATATTCCATAATAATTTGCAACTTCATCTCTTTCAACCATTTGTACTCAAAAACTAATTTTCCACATTTTCTTTACTTATAAAATAAAACATCATAATTACAAATTACAACCAGTTATTATCAGTAATAAATTTACTAATAATTAAAGTTTTTAAATGTCTTTTGAACTAATACATTTAACCAGAAACACACATATGCATACTTTAATTGCGTAAAGTATCACACCAAGAGATATCACATAAATAGCCAATAATAAAATGAATTTATGACACAATAAAGTTTACCCTAACTACCCTAACAACAAAGGTACCATATAGAGGATGGAAGGCTCTTCAAGCTTGATTAGATGATCTCTTGGAGTAATCTCTCATCATTATTACAGTTTATGGGGAAGGACACCAACTTGGCATTTAAGGAAAGGTTACAATGCTAAGGGCCAAGTTGTTATCATAAAGAGAGATTGGACATGATGCACCTAGAAATGAGGCTCTTGGCAAGGACAATGGTAGTATGCAGGCATGTTAATTCCTAAATTATGTTTAAAAAAGGGTTGGTTTGGTTGGAATTATGGTCTGGTCCTTTTCTTGTTTGGTCGGTTGCCTTTGTTGTAAGCCTTATGGCCAAAAAGAGCTTGTCTCACACAGATATGATAGCAGAACCCCCTTAGAGAAGGTGTATTCTGAAGGGTCAACAAGATACATGGTGGCAATGTGTGCTACGATTTGGGACAAGATGACACAAGGAGTGAAATGGGGGAAAGGAGGGGAGAAATATAAGGGTTGGGAGGGACATGTGGAGCTTTATCATCCTCCCACACAACCTATTTGACATGTGTAGCTAAAGAGGCATGGGAGGTAGAGTAGTGATACCACAATTTGTGTTATTATGAAGCAAAATGACATATTGCAATATACGGTGTCAACAATCAAACAAACAACTATGTCTAAATATTATCTTAAAGGAGATGTATTATTGGGTCATGGAATTAGTGTATTCGTGGACAAAGGACGCAATATTCTACAAGCCCATGGAAATGATGTTGACTGTGAAGATGATTGTGGTTTTGAATCTAAAAAAAACTCAAAATGCCTAAGAGGAAACTAGATAGGTCCTCAAGATCTTTGAAGCCAAGTACAAGGTCCTGTGTAAATGAGTCTTTAGGTTGCAGTTTGTGGTTTCTCCAGTAGTATAGGATAAACAAGGACCCAAGAAAACCGTTTGAAGGCTCACCACACAATCCCATTCTCTTGGTCAAGGAGAAATCATATTCAAGTGTAGCATAAGCAATGTAGGAACCCACAAAATTGGTAAAGGCATAACACACAAAGGAGACAACCCTACTAAATATAGACCTTTAATCTAATGTGGATTCTCCTTAATGGGCATTAAGATGCGTAGTGATAGTCCTGTAGTTGGGTATAAGCCCCAAACTCCTCTTTTTTGTAAATGTGATGACTGATAATGCCTCCTTAAATGCATTTTGAAAAACGATCATCTAAAGAGTAAATTATTTCCCTAGTGAAAATCATCCCACAACACTAAGATTGTATCTCTTTAATATGAATAATGTGAAATATAATCAAATTTAGTTTAAAAAAAAGTATATAAATACAAATTATATATTATTTACAAAGATAGAATATGTACATCTTTATAAATTTTAACAATTAAATCAATATAGAAACAAATCCCTTATCCGTAAATTAAAAAGCCTCCTACATTAATTTAATATTTCACTAAATCATAATTTTAAAATAAATTATTATTATTATTTATCAAAATATAAAATATAATTAATCAATATTCAACTAAATTAAAATTTAAGAGTTTTTTCTACAATTTTTTTTAATTTGTTTATATTAATCACGACCATCTCCTTCTCAAAGGGGATAGATATATCACTATATTTAGAAGGAATTAATTCTCAACAAAACAATTCTTTGACCACATCAGATAATTTATCACACATATTTAATATCTATGAATATTGAAATCTATTAATATCAAATAATTTAGAAAACTTTTGATTTATAATTCAATAATTAATATTATTTAATTAATAAAAATGTTATCAATATCTTTTTCCACTTTTATAGTGGCCATGATAACAACCTCTTCAACTTCGTTTAAAGAAGGGTCTACACCTAGTCTCTATTGAAATAGTCAATCAACTCCCAAATAATTACTTCGTGTAAAAATTTCCTACCTTATACATACCATCAAACCACACGGTCAAATAAAACCTTTCAACCTCTGACCACTATTGTCTGTCAAAACATAAATATACATTTATTACAATTTAAAAATTTACATGCATATTCACGCTTAACGATAAAGTTACAAGTCATTTATAAACGGGGTTGGATATGGAAAATTATAAGTGCTTTTAAGTTACGTTTATATTTAAATTTTATATAAAATAATTTTGACAATAAAATTAAGAAAACTCTAAAATTTGTATGAATCAATATAACTTAAATTTATCATTTTTAAACCAAAGTGATAAAAGTATAATAAAATATTTTGTTAAATGTTAATTAAATTAAATTTAAATAAATATAAAGAAAAATATTTTTGTTTCTACTTATATAAATATTATATATATATATATATATATATATATATATATATATATTTTACATGTCAGATTTGTGATACTAAGAAAATGAAATGAAATGAAATTTTAACATCCATGAGATTAAAAATAGTTTATGGGACTATAAGTTTCTTGTTTTTTTGTCTTTTGCATTTTAGTGTTTTTCTTATTCAAATTGATGATGAGTTGGTCCAACCTTCCAACAATCTCATCGTTGAAAAGACAATACCAAGAAACCAATGCTAACATATTCCCATAACTTTCTCTGATGTCTTTGAATGCATCACATTCCAAATGAAATGCTTTTCTGATTCCACTGCCCCAGACGTGAAAAATGTACACACTCCTTCTTCCCAAGCTTCTTTAGGCCTTTTCCACCATCATGTTTCACATCGAAGATGATGTGAGTTGGTTCTTAATTGAGCAATAAGAACCTTTGCCCTCCACGGAATGTTAGCTCCAATGTAATCTTTTTGTTGGAGATCATACGTAGGGTTGAATTCTACAATGTAGTACTTCTTCTTTCTACCCAACTCTTTTCCCCATACCTGTTTACGAAACTTCTCCATAAAAAAATTCTTTAGCTCCTTGCTATTTGTGGGACAAACATTGAGGTAGATATTCCAATTTTGCATCCATGTGTAATTTTGTCTCATCCATGTTTTCTTTCTTTCACTCATGCCTTCCTTGAAGATAACATTAGGTCATCTACCTAATCCCATTTGCTCAATTCTCTTTAGATATCTTATGAGCTGCACCATAGCAATTGCTTCAATGGAGTTGCTCCTATCTCACTCAACATTATATCATAAGGTACCAAACTTTTTATTTTGAACTTGCTCATGATCAAGAGTCTTTGGATTTTCTCAATTTGCTTACATTTTGATACAGGGGTGCTTAGCCCACAATTCACACCCATATAGCATCATTGGACAAACTAGGAGTCCAAAAAGCACTTTAATTGTTTTCCATTCCCATAACTCTGTCTCTCTACATCTGCTTTGAAGATCATATAATGCTTTCCACCCTCCTAAGATTCTCTTCTTTCTGCAGTCCTCCCAATTAAGTTTGTTGTTGAAATCGATCCCGAGGTATTTGTACTCATTTACTTCTTCAAGAATGTTGCCTTCAAAGAAGAACACATGCTGACTTTGTTTCCTTTTATTAGAGAAAATCATTATCTTAGTCTTGCTAATATTGAATTGCATCTCCACTGCTCTACAAAAATGCTTAAGGGCATATAGGTGCATCTGCAATCCATGGGCCGATTTAGAAATCAATAAAAGATTATCAGCATATAAAAGAAGCTTTATCACAAACTCCCCCAACTGAACACCATCCCCACCTTGCAAATTTATCCACTCTTCTAGTTTATCAATATATAAACCAAAAAGAGTGGGGGATAGAGGGCAACCTTGCTTGACTCCAATGTCACTTCTAAAAATACCCGCTGAGGTTCTAATTTTGTCTTTCACCTCTTCATAAAGTCTATGGACAACAACCCTATAATGAAAAGGAATTTCAAGTTCTTCCATTCTACGCCACAAATTATCTCTAGGGACTGTGTCAAATGCCTTTTTAAAGTCAACAAAACAACAAAATACTTCTTTACCCCCCCAAACCTTTTCAACAATGTGTCTCAACGTGATGTTGTGATCCACTGTAGAATGATTTGAGCTAAAACCCGCTTTTCCTTTTGCCCTCTTTTCTTTTACTTCTGCCCACTTACTGATTGTATTTCTACCATGTTGTCGAAAAGATTTGGAAATAAAGGATTGATCATAATGGTTCTATGATTGGACGGATTATTAATGTCTCCACTTTTAAAAAGGGGTATTGCTAGGCCAGTTGTCCAATCTCCTGGGAATCCTTGTTGAATGATGTTGTTGAATATTTTCACGATGTGCAGTGTAAGAGTGTTCCTTCCCCATTTTAGATACTCTGCTTGAAGTTCAACCAAGTCTTTTGTCTTTCCTGTTTTCAGCTTTTTAATTCCAATCTCCACCTCCTGTAATGTGAAGAGCTTTGTAGTTGTGTTGAGCCCTGGGGGAGGCTTAACCTCTGATTCTTTCTCATAGAGTTGTCTTGCATATTCAAACCATTGATTAGCTGTAATATTATTTTCGATTTTCTTCTTCCTTGGTTGAAGTTCTTACCAGAAAATTTTTGGGTTATTCTTGCCTAGGTATATTAACTCTTCTCGCCTTGTTTGCATGAATTCATCTTTTTTCCTTTTTAGTATATGCTTATACAAATTTACAGTCATCTCTTCCTTGTCTGTCTTTTTCAAGGTTCTCCTTTCCATTTTGCATTCCTCATCAAACCAAGCATTTATAAGAAAACAATTTGATTATGATTTCCTATTTTTTCTCTTTTGCACTTCTCAAGTGCCCTTTGAATTATATTTGTTAACTCATGACTGTTGAAGCTTTGGAAACGAGTTTTCTCTTTCGGAATTAATCTCTCCAGCATTGTCTTGAAGATAGTACAATTTTCTTGTGTTAGAATAACTTTGCCCCTTGGTAGTGATTTCCGAGAGCATTGGGTTTTTCACTTATGTTGCCTTTCTTCTACCCATGATAACTTCATATAAATTGGGTTGTGGTCTGATTTTAAGTCCCAATTATTCTCTCCAATCTTAACTTCATCTATCTTTTCTATCAAGCTTTGTGAACAAATCACATAATCAACGACACTTGCCCCATTTTATGTATTGCAAGTCAAGTTCGTAGATCTTTTCCATCTGTCGAGACCATTGCAAATAATTAAGTTGAAAGCCTCACACAGTGTAAGCAATTCCTCTCCAAAATGATTGCTAACTTTGTCGTCTTTTGAACATCTCACCCATTGGGGATTCTCCTCTTTAGTGAGCCAAATATGATTATGATCCTATTTGCAACAAATAATACTAGCTTGCCGATTTGTTGTTCTAGCATTAAAATCGCCCACTAAAAGCACTTCTCCCTGCTAATAGTATGCAACAATATCTTGCTTTAAAGCTGCATACGGATCCTTGCTGTCTAGCCCCTTATTTTTGTAAGTTTTTGAGACTTGAGGGGCAAAATAACATGCTGCAATTCTTATGTGATTCTTATTCTCTAATATTTTGAACCATAAATATTGTTTATTTTCATCTTCTTTCACTTAGAAACTAAGCTTACAAGCTCTGTTTCATTAATTAAATCAAGTTACATATATACATAAAGAATTGTCTCAAGATAGAGAAGTTATCTTAAACGCACAATAATTTAGTTGAGAGAATATCTCAACCTCACACCAAACTAGGAACTAACCTATAGAATAGGAACAGACTCTATACATAGAGAGAACCACAACTGAAGACAAGTAAGAATTACATATTCCAACACTTTCATCAACTGAATGTGACCGTCTTCCTTTTCTTTCACTAAAACTAGTATTCCCCCATACCCTTTGCCATTTTCTGCTACCTTGTTCCAAATTGCTAACTTCAAATAATCGTCAAACACAGGTCTCTTGCAACCATCATGTTCATGAGTTTCCATGAGACAGATTATGTCTCTACCTTCCACAATAGGCCCTAACCCAGGTCCCCTCCTCCAAGGGTATCCTGTACAGTTCCAACAAACTAAACTTAGGTAGACCTGGGTAGGATTTGACTGCTAGGTAGTTTGACACATAAGACTCAACTTTGAGTCTTCACCCCTTTCCATCCATGTTTCTCTTGTTGTTTTCCTCCCTATCATCGAATTCTATGTTTTTTCTTTACTGTCAGCTTGCTACCTTGTTTTGTCCTAAGTCCCAAAAACTGCAATGACTGCTTTACCATTGTACAACCATGCCCTTTTCCCTTCATTTTTTGCTACCCTAATTTTCTTCAGTTCTTCCCTTCTCTCCTCTAGTTGTTTGCTAGTTAAATATTTAACTAGGAAGAAGTGTGGCTTTTCAAGAGTTTCTTTTTGTTCAAGAGATGGTGTTTGTCTTGCACGGTTTCCATGGTGACTTTTATGGGACGAGGCCTCTCTTCACATATCTTCCCCACCCTCCTTGCTTGGCAAATTTTCCCTTTCCAATGTAGTTTCTCTTTTATAAAGTCCCTTATCAAATTGAGAGTACTTTCATTCCTCCCATAATCTCTTATTCACCTAATAATAAAGTTTGTTTCCCTGTCTTTTCTTTCTTTGTATTCTCTTTCTCGTGCTCTACGAGCACTTGCATCTTCTTCTTCCCCTGTCCTTATGTAACCATTAGCATCTTCAACTCTATCTTTGATTTCTTTTGGACCGCCATCCATATTGTTATTTTTTGTCTTCTCTTTTGAAAGACCTGTTTGTTGAGATACTTGTGGATCTACCTGAGTTTCTTTAGAAATTATCACATCCTTGTTTACTGCCCTTGATCCTGTCATGGTTTGCCACGTTGTCTTCATGCTTTGCCATTCTTGTTTTCTTGTCTCTAGAGCCTCTTGTAACATTGTTACCTGTTCTTTTAAAATCATATTACCTTCCATTAAACACCGATTTGCAAATGTGATCTCTAAAATTTTGCGATCCCTTTCTTGTTCTTTGGCTTCCAAAATATCCAGGCTTGTCCTGGTCCTCATCAGTTGTTCGACATAGAGATCTGATGACCAAGTGAGAGGTGTGGATGTGTGACTATAAATGGTTGAATCTTTTTTATTTTTGCTGCTCTTATTTATTTTCTTTCTCTGGCACTATTTTATTTTTCTTTGTCTTTGTCCTTGTTCCCATTAGAGGCGAGCAATCCTATGCCTTAAATTGCCCTGATATTGCTTTGCATTTACCCAAATCCACTTCCTTATTTGTCTGTTGAAACAATTTTGACTTGACCTAAATGATTCGTTTCCACATAACCTGATATTTCCTTGCCATTTTCAACATTTGCTATTAATTTGCTTTCCATTTTAAGATGAGAAAATCCTCTGAGCAAAAATTCTGCTTCGAATCTACGTGAGTATTAAACCAAGTCGAGTGGGCTCTGGATAACACTGGCTAGTTGAGTGTTTAAAAAAAAATCAAACATAATTTTAACTCTACATCACTTGCATAAATGTTGAACTCTAGTTTACGAATCTGCAACTACACGCCACGCGTTATTTACGTTGTCCCCCCCTGCCCCCTTCACTTTGAGATTGGGCATGTGATACATCTGTAAACAAGGAGAAAGAGGTCTAACATTCGATTCTCATTGAAATGCTTTAACGTAGACAAAACCCTTTATGTCCTCTCCCGGTATTGTAAATTTACTGATATTCCCCTTCCTTGATGATGTTGAGAGCAATGATGACTTAGAGAAATATTTGTTAACTTAAGCAGAGAACTTATGGGCGGATGCAATAGACCCGATTGCACGAGATGTTATGAATTGTTCAGCTGGGACCTCACCACAATGTTCCGCGTCGCTGCTTTCTCGAAGCAACGAACCTAAAGTCTGCTGGTTTCGCGTCGTTTATGAACCTAAAGTCTGCTGGAAGATGGAAAACAATTTTTTTTAGACTGCGTGATTCACATTCATATCTGCTCTCAATTCCCTAACATGTGTCACACTTCTATTTTTCTTGACTTATTAAGCTAGTCCATGTATAGTGATCTTGGAGCTTCTTTCCCTTCTCTTTGATCATAGAAACACGAATTTGAAAAATAGTACTTAGATTATTTTCTTGAGATTTTTAAGACCGCATTAGTCTTAATAGATGTTAATCATCATCATCATCAATAAATTAATTCATGTACAATTACAATTAAAATTTTAAAATTTATTTAAAAATAATATCTTTCCAATGGAAAAAGTGTTTGAAAATTTTCTCATGGAGACAACTCATTCAAATTTTTAACAATTATTTATAACCAATCATTTAAATATAATTTTACAATTATAAAATTTCCAAAATTCTTAAAAATTCTAATAAAAAGAAATGGCATCCATATGAATTTTAAGCCTGGTAGAGTTTAAGTGGATAAGTATGATCATGGTTGGTGGGGGTGATATGACATTTGTATGTATGCACCATAATATATATATGAATATATATGAATAAACTCCATGTAGTCTATGAGTATGGTGTTTATCAAATGAGAGAGTTTTATTTGTTTATGTAAATAAAAGTGAGGTAAAAAATAGGTGACATCACAGGTTTGATAGTGATATTTAGTTTATTTTTATAAATAGTTATTATATATATATATATATATATTTTATTTTATTTTATTTTTTTATTTTTCTTTCTGAATTTGTCTACTCCTATTATTGATACAATTTTTTTTTTACATGGAGGTCCTGACCTCAAAAGATCTTGCCCAGAGTTGCAGCAATCTGTCAAAAAAGCTGATGACTAACCAGAAATTTTCAGAAACTATACCTACTACCCTGTACCGAGCCATACAAACAGTGGAAAGCCACCCACGCAGGGGAAACCGACTATTAGACATAGAAGCAGAGTTCTGAGTATGTAAATTGATAAAACAAAAAAGCAGATAATCAAGCCCAGACGAGCGACTGTGAGGCAAAACCTGAGAGTATAGGCGCATTCAGGAATCATGGGAGTTAGATGGCGTTTCTTCAACGATGTGGCATCCATACTCATAGGGGTCTTCATCCATCGCCTGAAGGTCGACTTTGCCAACTGAACCACCACGCTTCGAATCGCTCGGGTCAATAGGGTGGCTGGAATCTGGAATCCCGCTGCTACAGGCCTCCTTTCGCTGCAAGCTGTCAGAGGGAGGAATGAGATGTGGAGCGTTGATGTTCTTCTCCGAAGGCGCACCCAGAACCTGGACAGCTTCAGTCGCAGAGTCTTCATGAAATTCAAAGTTGATTTTGGCTATCATGGTGGAGTGACAAAAAGCACAGGGGATACGGACATGGGCTGTATGGGACTAAACGGGGAGGGGAAGTGGAGAAGCCGGGATGTGAGGGGAGCCTCGAGCATATGTGGATTGCCCAGACCTATGGCCTCGACCACTCCTGGTGGCTAGATAGCGGCCAGAGAGGTACTCCGAGGATTGGGAGGTCGAGCCGGAGGTGGAAGAAGAAGGCTGATGGGCGACCTGCCCACGACTGGTGCCTCTCCTGCACCTCATTCGCTGACGGAGTCTGGGCATGGTGCTGCGAGCTGGAAAGGCAATGCGAGATTCAATTGGGCGAAGGTTGGGAGCAGAGTCCACAGAGGAATACATGGGAGCAAAATTAGAAGGCGAATTGGACCAAAGCTTACAGAAAGGGCTGTGAGTGAAGTGAATGCCCGGCATCAACTCAATGCATCAAGCAAGAGCACACCGCATCCCAGTGATAGTTCGAGAGCGAGGCTCTGCTGCAACAATGGAACAATGAGAGCGCAGTGGAGATGCATAAATGAACCTGGTTTGGGGCGCCATAGTTGAAATGCAAGCAAGCTTGCATCGGAGGAAGAGCTGCGTTATGGCATCATTGAAGTCTTTGGCAGGAGTATAAATGCAATGGCTCGCGCGGATCTAGGTGGCGGTGGTATAAGGCCACACGCCAACCCACGCCTGCCCACGCGCCTTCGTACTGTGCTCTTCAAACACCCGCATCCGGGATAGTTATTATATATTTTATTAATAATGTTTTATTTTTATTTTAAATAAAATGTAAAAATATTTTTTTAATAAATTAAGAGATATAATTATATTTTTACATTATATATATATATATATATATATATATATATATATATATATATATATATATATATATCAATGTATAGCATGTTTTTTTTTTTTTTTTTTTTTTATTTTATTATTTATTTATTAAAATATTTTATTTTTATTTTAAGATAGACAAACATACTTACACGTCACCTTCACACTCAGTTATAGAATAAACTTCTTAACTTAATTAAAAAACAATGACTATGATAAATTTAATACATTTTTTTAATGAGTCATCATTGATTTTAAACATTATAAAGCATTAACTAAATATAAATGTATTAAATCAATGATGACTCAAAAAAATGTATTAAATTTACCATAGTCATTGTTTTTTAATTAAGTTAAGAAGTTTATTCTATAACTGAGTGTGAAGGTGACCTGTAAGTATGTTTGTTTGTCTTAAAATAAAAATAAAATATTCTGTAAGTACAAAAGTAATGTCGACTATAGTAAAAAAGAAAAAAACATGAAAAAACATGCTATGCATTTGACCTAATATAGTGAAGTGTAAAAAACAAATATGTGAGTAAGATGTTTAAACTTTATACTTTTCAAAAATATTTTAACACGATATCAACTTCATATATATCTATATATAGAAAAAATATTAAAAGAAAATATTTTAATGTTGTATTGAATACAATATTTGAATATGAATTAATATTGAGACATCTTTAAAATATAGTAATAATAAAAAAAACCATGCGTTGAGAAAACGGCTCAATACACATGTTATGTTAAAAAATACAATTTAAATAATAAAAAATTACACTTTTTTTTAACACTCTAAAATAAGTTTGTACTTAAAAAAATTTGAAGGAATTGAATCCTCTCAACTTATGTTAGATTTGTGCTTAAGATAAATTTATGATGGTTTTACTCTCTAACTCAAAAGTAATTATTTTGATAAATATAATCTATTTTAAAATAAAATAGAACTTCCACAAATTTCGTTTAAAAAAAATTAAAATATATAAATACTCTAAATTTAATAATCCAAAAATATTAAAACTGATATTTTCAAATATGAGATCAATTCTCCTAACAACCCAAAATAAACTCAATTAATTAAATATCTATCTTTTATAAACACCTTATCATCATTCATTTTACAAATTTAATTTAATTTAATTTATTTCATTAAAAAAATTATAAAACTCAAAACTAATCTCTAATACACTCCATAATTAGCATCCTACATGAAATTTTAATGAAATATAATATTTTATAATAGTACATTAATATAAATAAAAATATTATCACTTACAACCTAAACACTTTGTCAACATGATGAATAATAATAAATATAACATCATGATGAACACTAAGGCATTCCATCCATGATATTGCCTCCCCACTCCTTTAGAAACAATATATTTAATCCCATTTGTCAAAGTATTTATTTGGTGCTCTTAGACGGGAGGAAATGTACTTCATGTGAATACAATATTAAAGGAAACTTCTTAGAAAAACTTGGATGGATCTTTTTTCAGCGATGCACTATTCTATATAGAGGCACAAAATTTAATGTGTTCCAGAAGAGGGTGTCATAGTGTTAAGTTAATTAGTTTACTTCGTGGTGAGGTTTATGGTTTAAAAAAAAATTAAAACACATGATTGTATATTTAATGATTGATATTTATACTTTATGTATTTTAATTTTGATTGTATATTTAATATAAATAATTATATCTTGATTTTAGTTGTTTTTATTAATATATTATTATTTGGATTATTTGTATAAATTTATGAATTTTTAATTTAGGTGTTATATTTTATGTATTTTAATTTTGATTATATATTTAATATAAATAATTATATCTTGATTTTAGTTGCGTTTATTAATATATGATTATTTGGATTATTTGTATAAATTTATGAATTCTTAATTTAGTTGTTAAATTTTATGTATTTTATTTATTTAAAATTAAATTAATAATGATTAAAAATATTTATAATTAATGTAATTTATTTTTTTAAAATAATTTATAATTTATTATTATTATTATTTTTAAAATTTATGGAAATAGATAACTTTTTAAAATTCATGATTTTCCAAAACCTAAAATAAATAATTGAGAGGATTTAGGTTTCATTTATAGCTTATGTTTTGTGTAAGGACTTCTTCTAATGGCCATCCCCATATCCTAAGTGTTACTAGGGAACATATAGTCTTAAGAGGTTAACTGTGTGACAGGTCTTGGATTTGGTCATGGGTAGCCTTCTAAATAGCAACCACTTGGAAATTTATTTATAGCAAACTCAAATCAAAATGATTTTGAAAATTACAAGTTTTTTTCATTAAAAAAATGATTTAGAAAATCTCTCCTACCATCTTTAGAAATTTTAATAAGTTACAAGTGATATTCCAATTGTGAGTACAATTTAGATGGAAAAGATGTACAATTTATGTAAAACTTATCATTGTAACACAAGATTTACAACAAATGGAATATATATATAATGATATATTTTATTTTATAAATAATATCAAAAAATTAAATTATATACATATATAGTTAATGTTTATGAGATTGAAGTTTAATTATGTTTTAATACATAGAAATAATATCTAGATTAAAGATTAGGTATTTTTTTAATATTATTTTTTTTAGCTTTTATAAAAAATATGATTGTATCTAAAAGTATGATCTAAAATTATTTTTAAACTAATTAAGAGTTTGATTTCTTAAAATGTTAGGAAATAATTTAATAACTTAAGATTTATATACATTTAAACAATTCAATAATTTAAGACTTATATGTATTGGAGAATCTTGTAAGTCTATTTACCTATGAAGTGTAGACCAATTGGTTTGAGTGGTGTTTAGTCCCCATAAGGTTTTAGGTTCAAACTTGATGGAATGAGTTGAGGATGGAAGCCACTATTGGGGGAACTAAAGTATCCAATAGGCGTCCAGGCTTGACCAAGCATTGCATTGAAAGAAAAAAACATTGTAAGTCTACCTCCTTATTAACCACCAATAAATTAATTTAAATAACTAAAATTTGTTCACATATAATAATGTCATTACTTATCAATATCTCCATGTTATTAATAAAGATTAAATCTTAAATATAATAAAATTTTCTTATATATAAACACCTTTGTAAGATTCCCATATGGGTTGTCAAAGATACATCCCGTCAAGTAGGACGTCATTGCTTCATTTAATAAAATACTTGACGTCATTTCTTCATTCAATGAATGAGGTTGACATGCCTTCCAACCTTATGATCATGTGGTGAGATGTAGTAGAATGATCCTAGCAATTAATGGTTTCAAGGAGTTGGTTGTTAGTGTTTTAGCTAGGCCATGTCCTCACTCTAATCTCCACACATTGCATTTGGTGTCCGAACATGAGTTGGGTAATCATAATGTTTTCAGGGTATATTCATTTGATGGCATTTTGTGTAATACTCCTCACTTTCCCCTTGTTATTAAGTGGGATTCTCCTAGCTCAACCTTTTGTGGTTTGGCATTTTTTGTGCTTGTGGCGTCATAAGCTTTTCCCTAGTTTATTTGACAAGTCTTGATGGTTGTGTTATAATTGCATGTGAATTTTAGCTTTTTATCCATTTCAATGTTATTAGACTTTCTCCCTTGAGCTGGTCCTATTAAGCTTTCCTCTAGCTACATAGATGGTGAAACTACGAGCTAGTGATAGGAGGGGCAATAGAGGTTGAGGTTCATCGAGGGGGTTCTCATGCATGAATGAGAGCAAAGACTTCAACTAGACTATTCTAGGACCAACCCTTGCAAGAAATCAAGGAAGAACTAAAGGAATTAGAGGAGGACATGGTGGGGGGACGACAATGTTTGTTGGACCCTGAGGTGATGGCGGTTGTGGAAGCATGGGTGCCGGATATAGGTCATGCTCATGGCCAACAAAACCAATATCTTCACACAATTGATCTTTACTTGTGCATGTAATCACTTATGGGTCGAGTTATGTTAGGTAGGAATGTTGCCAAAGACGAAATACTGTGATCCTTGATGATATATTGTTACATATGAAAGAAATGAATGACGGGTTGAAGAAAATTGAAGTCAATGTGGCTCCAAGTGTTGGTCTGAGTTGCCATAGCACAACAGATCCCATCCCTCTAGCTCTTCTTAGCTTATTTCATATTGATATGCTATTAGTTTTTATGATTTTTAGTATCTAAATGACATGCTAACCCATAATTTTAATATCTAACTGATTTTTATATAATAGTTTTGCGTACACACTAAACACTATCAATCTTTTAAAACTATGTTTAACACTTTCAATCTCTTAAAAAACTATATTTTTTTACTAATAATCTTTATCATATCAATAATCTAATTTTACAAATAACTAATTTAAACTATAAACATATACAACTTTGTGCAACTAATAAAATTTTTAACTGAAACAAATCTTTAAACAATTACTGTAAATGATATAAATTCATTTTATTTACTTATTTTTAATATAAAATTAAATTATATATATTTGTATCTATATATAACTTTATCCATTCATCTAGTATTTTAATTTCCTCTGTATTAAATAAAATCATTCACGGTTAAAAGATGAATCTATACTGGTCTTCCGGTCTTCCTCTTGTCCCCTCTGGTTATTCCATAAATTCAATGCCTGCTCCACCAAAACTGAAGCCTCATTGTTTTTCAAGCTCAAGGTCGGCTCCACCAAAACTCAAGCCAAACTTAGCAAGGAGGCAAAATGGTATGTTATTTTCATCCAGCATGTTTTGTTTCATGATAGTTAAAGTTGGCAAGAAGACCCTAAGGTAGCATGTGGGAAAGACAAAGGCACAAATCCTGAGAAAGACACAACGAAAAACAGAAGAGGAGGAAGATGCAAACAAACGAGACGACGGGGAGCAGCCGCAGCAGAAGATTCAATGTACACATAGCAATGGTATGGTAGATCTCTAAACTGCATGTGGCATAAATACCCATTTCTATGCCATCACATCAGCAGTGGGTATCCAACGAACGCATTACACTGTTTGTTGGATGGAGTGCTCTTTTTCAGCTTGGAAGGAGCCGAGTGAGACAAGAACCAGAAGGTACATTGTTCTCCATCACTTTACCCCCTCTGTACTCCATAACGGAAACACTATTTTTTTACTGCAATAATAAATTTATATTTAGACAAGTCTTAGGCCACTGTGCATTTCATTGCTGGAACAGAGCTGGCGGACAGGGCCATTGGTACTGCTATCAGCTTCAAATGGCTACTTGTTTCTCACACAAAATACCAACAAGACAGTTCAATACTATGTGAATGCAGTTGCATTTGGCAGAGCAGAGGGTGAAAGCTTTGAAGGTCAGTATTTCGTGATTGAATGCCTGTTGAGTGTGTGCATTATATGATGGATGCAGTTTCTTGAGCTCCTTGGCTGGGACCCATGGTTTTCAATCACCAGATCCTGATGGGTGCTGGTTCAATCTTGTACTTGAGATTTTCCCCTTGTCATATACTGGCACGGCAAGCTCTGGGTTTGTCTGTAACCCACGGGTTTATTGACACTTGTTCGTATTATCTTTTTGTTTGAGGATCATGTCCTTATACTTCATTTTTGCATTTTCTGTGCAGAAGTATGGTACTGTAGTCCTTTGGTTGAAATCTCAAACGAAAACTAGGCTTGTTAACAGCACTTCATGGGCTAGTTATTGTCACAATTATAAATGCTTGCGGTTCCAGGCAGGGATGGTTCCCACAGAGAGTATAACCAGTTTTTTCGGCATCGGAATGGTGTATGTTGTGGAAACGTAGTCTTTGTTTATGGGATCCAATTCTTTAGTGCTTTCGACATATTGTGACCTTGTGATCTGCATTTATTGTCAAGAGACTGAAGTGGAAAAGTTCGCTGGGCAGAGCGCTGATGCTACGGTGAGGATATGGGTGCCTAATAAGTGCAGAGTTACATTTGGCTTAAGTACAGAGTTACATTTGACTGCTGAAAATGGGATGTTGAACGCTGGATGTGAAATGGCTTGAAAGTTAAAAGAATCGTTTAGTTGGGGTTATTGCATATGACAGAAGTGTTCTTGTAAGAAAAGTTTTGTTATCATCGTTTTTGGAAGTTGCTTATAGAAACATGCCCTGAGATCAGGGCTGCACTGCATGGCACTCACCTTTTTGCTGGCTTAGGTGCCAAGTCTGAGGGATATCTATTCTGGCAAAATCATCCAAGACTAGTACCCAATCCCATCCCTGTTTTTGACATGCTGGGACATGCCACAGCAGCCCCACCAGTGCACAGGTGATGTGGGTTTTTACGTCCTTTTGGCTGCAAATCACAGGGTTTTTTCTTCTTTGGGTTGCCAGTCACAGAGTCGTTTCTCCGCAAGATGGTTATGGTGAGGCAGGTAGTTCAATCTGAGAACGAATGCGCTGTTATCTCTCAGGGTCTTATAGAAGCAGCCCTTACAGGAAATGTGGAGAGTGTCGCTGATTGTTTGGGTAAAGCTATTGTGGATGTGAATTACAATGGGACTGTCAGCTTGCGAGTGAAATGCACAGACACTTTTCAGCACGAAGAGGCACCGGATGAAGTAAAAATTGAATATGAAGAGTTTAAAACTGATGTCACGGCTCTGTTTGCAGCTGCTCATGCAGGCCATATTGACATTACACGGAGACTTTTGGTAAGCTAAAACCCTCTGTAATTTCTATATGGTTCGGATCTTCACTTCCGTTTGAAGCTTCATCGATCTGCTGATTCATAACTAGTGTTAAAGGATGTGAAAGTCCTGATGATAGATAATGATCCAGTATTCAAGGTTAGAATCCTGAGTTTCCTCCTGTCGTTATAAAATGTTAGAATTTCCTCCCTTATCATGGATAAATTCTCACAAATAGGATGCTGACTCTGCATTTGATAACTTTGGGCATCCTTTCGTTTATTTTAACTGTGATTGAAACTCTAAAGATGCCCAAATGTTCTATTGCAAACGCCCATTATCCAATTGTAAGGCACTGTGATTTTTGTTTTTCAAGGAACACCTTGTAGGGAAACTCCCAGGGACTTCCCTGCATTCATGGATGGTACCCAGTGCAGAGTTTTTGCTGCTGATTATGGTGCCTGAACTGGCAGGGATATCAAATGAGGCATCCAGCCCGGATAATCAACCCCGAGACCTTCTGCATGAAGTTCAAAGCACTCAACCACTTAAGCTAGCCCATTGGGTTGGGGCACTGCGATTATCATTGAAATATCTGGACATGCTCCCAGCTAACCTTGCTGCATACTTCTAACTCTGTTCATATGGCTTTGAACTTAACTTATACAAAATACACTCAGTAGTTCCTGAATGACAAGTTGTCTCATTTTGACAAAATCTACTGGTCAAAAGAAACACATTAATCGTGGATGACAAGTTGGCTCCTTATGACAATTCTGCCTATTTCCGGTGTGCAGAATCTGTTTAATGCTTTCCTATTTAGGATCAGAAGTTAAATGCGTTATCGATTATCTGCTTTGGAAATGAAGATTTCTAACTATGTAACTTTCATGATCTATCTATTTCTGTAATTGACAATGGAACCCTGAACATAAAAGACAATGCAACTTCTATTTTCCAAGCAGCATTCAAGAATATATCATAATATTATTTAATTTTTACATTATTCCATTTGTAAATTTCACTGTTGTTGAAAACTTGATCTCCAAACCATCTTTCAAAAAGCAAGTCATCTTCCAACCTATTTAGGTTATGGGGTTGACATATTCTTTCTTCCTGATGAATCTCTTTGTCTTGTGCTCCACTTTCTATCTTTGAAAATTGAATTTCACTTTACATGTTTGAAGGCGTTAGTCTATTACATTAGCACCGGATTTGAAATGAGCATTGCTTATTGTGGAAATGTTTGAAGTAGAAAAATTTGGACCTGAATACTTTACTTTTCTTGCAGTCAGCTGGTGCAGATGTGAATCAAAAGCTGTTTCGAGGTTATGCAACAACTGCTGCTGCCCGAGAAGGCCATCATCACTTATTAGGCCTCCTTCTGAAAGCAGGGGCATCTCAACCAGCCTGCGAGGATGCTCTACTGGAAGCATGTCGCTATGGCCAGGCCAAAGCTGCTGAATTATTAATCAGCTCAGAAATGATCAGGCATGAAGCGGCTGCACATGCGTTGGTGTATGCCAGCTGCCGAGGTTTTGTGGAGATTGTTTCTATTTTAATCAAGGCATGTTCAATGTTCAAGAATCGTCTGCTCTTTTACAAAGCAAACAGAATCTAGATAGGGGGAACTTCATTATTTCTATGTAATTCTGCAATGTGGTTTAAGTTTTATGTGAAAGTTAATCAAACAAATCACTTTCATGTAGACTTGAGACAAATACATAGCTAGCGAAGCAACATGACAGTGATCAGATCGTTTTTTATTAAGCTATCGGCTTTTAGATATTTGACATCCTAATTTACTGTCGTTGGCTGTTTGCAGAATGGAGTGGATGTAAATTCATGGGATAGGGCCCTGCTGCGTTCTGCCAAGCCAGCCTTACATGCAAACGTAGACTGCACACCCCTGATTGCTGCTATCGTGAGCCGGCAAGCTCCTGTTGTCAAGTATTTGCTGGAGGTGATTACTTCGTCGCTACAGGGTTGAATTTTAAAAGCAATACTACCATCAAATATTCTCATTAGAACCTTAGACATTATGAAATTCCAGGATCATAGGATTTACAATCTTAATAACGTTACATGGCTTTTTTCTCCTGAAATATAAAATGCTGTGTTGTTAACTGATACTGATTCAAAGTAATCGGATGCCTCGTGCAAATCTGAACTACAACGAATGATATGGGTGTGCATATCTCTTGCTTTCATCTATCTAATAGATTTTTCAATGCAAAAAGCAGGCAGGTGCTAAGACAAATTGTAAAGTAAGCATTGGAGCTTGGTCATGGGATACAGACTCTGGTGAAGAGTTGCGTGTTGGGGCATGTCTAGCAGAGCCATATAATGAAGCATGGTGTGCTGTCGAATACTATGAAGCAAAGGGAGAAATCCTAAAGATGTTGCTTGAATACATATGCCCAGATAGTGACCATCGAGGGAGAACTCTTATTTGTCATGCAGTTCTTTGCCGCAACTCAGGGGCAGTTGGTGCACTTTTAGATGCTGGTGCGAATGCTGAGTTTTTTATAAAAACAAAGAACGGACATGAATTCCGCCCTCTTCACATGGCTGCCAGGATGGGCTGTCATATAATTTTAAAACAGTTCATAGAACATAAATGCAATCTGAATGCAAGAACAGAAACTGGTGAAACTGCACTGATGCTATGTGCAAGGGCTAATCATCAAGAATGTTTCATGGAGCTACTTGTTGCAGGGGCTGATCTTGGGCTAGTAAATATGGCAGGACAGAATGCCATAAGCATAGCAGAAGAAAGTGGTTTTGTTTCTTCTGTCCATCAAATTCTTTGGGATACACTAAAGGCAGGACAGAAAATAAATTCAAGTGATCTCCAAGTCTTCTCTCCTCTTCATTTTGTGGCCAGATTTGGCGATGCGGTAGTTCTTCAGAAACTTCTACAGCAGTCTGATATATATCTAAATGAGCAGGATAGGTATGGATATTCTGCAGCCATGATTGCTGCAATAGAGGGCCATATTGAGGTTTTCAAAGTTCTAGTTTTTCGTAGAGCTGATTTGAGCTTGACCAATAAAAAGGGTGAAACAGCCATAGTCCTTTCGGAAGTCCATGGAAACAAAGAAGCTATCGAGAGGGTTCTGCTGGATGCCGTTCTAGCAAATGTATTGAAGGAAGAGGAGTTTAAAGCCCTCCATTATGCAGCTCGGAGAGGCAATGTAGAAGCACTAGGTCAACTTCTGAAAAGAGGATGTGCAGTCAATGCCCTTGATGAGGATGGATACACTCCTTTGATGCTTGCTGCAAGAGAAGGCCATGCAGAGGCTTGCAAAATCCTACTTCTTAAAGGATCTGACTGTTGTCAAGTAAATCACAGAGGTGAGACAGCTTTGGCACTTGCTAGGAGAAATAACCTCTCAAGAGTTGCTGAGGGTGTCATATTGGATCATCTTGCACGGAAGTTGGTTTTTGATGGTGAAGAACTCTGCAAGCACACTAGGCAGGGTAAAGGTGCTCCTCATATGAAGATGGTTCGAGTGCTTAAGTCGGGATTGCTAACATGGGGCAAATCGAGCAGAAGAAATGTTATTTGCAAAGAAGCAGGGGTGGGACCAAGTGTTACATTCCGCAAGAATCGTTGCAAAGGTGATGCAGAAAAACCAGCGATATTTAGAGTTGTCACTGTAAAGGGAAGAGAGGTTCACTTTGAGGCCGGAAGTGCTGCAAATGTAGAGCTTTGGGTACGTGGAATCAATCTGATTGCCAAAGAAATGACTACTTTGAATGGAAATGTAGTAGGGAAATGAAACCCTGCAGGGAGGTAAATGTAGTCTTTGTTTCTTCATTTGGCATCAAACTCATCCAGCCTATAAATGGAAATCCGTGGTGGAAATTAACAGAAAATGGTTGCTTTCTCATGCCATTCTCACACAAATGACATGATACTGATTCTCAACCATATAGAAGATTTAAGAGGTTTAAATGAGTACTGTAAATGTAGTCCTGGCCTCACTCTGAATTAAGATTGCACATGCAGTTGAGCATTCTCAACTACCAATGCAATTAATTATGGAGGTCCCTTTTATGTTGAAAATTCTGTATCCCCACATTCTGGACGGCAGGACAGGTCATAAGTATACTATTATTTAGAGTGGAATGTAAAAAAAAAAAAAAAAACTGGAGATCGGTGGGCTGATATATACATTAGTTTGTGCAAGGTTCTAGAGTTGTTTAATTGTCTATTGTGTATGATGTGGTCAATTTTGGAGTTAAACTTCAGATCCTTTGAAATGATCTTTTACACATCTTGAAAAATATATGGGTTGCAACTTTTATCAGGCATCACTGAAAATGTCTATACAGCATTTCAGAGGAGTAATACATTTCACATGACTTGATACGTGACTTCAGTTTGATGTGATCAGTTCTTTAATGAGATGTTTTGCTTTTTGGCTTTTGACATTGGCAGCAATTGCCATTACTAAGTTGATCCGAAACGTGATATGAACCTTCATTCGACATAGCAGTTATAGAATTGGAGTTTTTGAGGCCAAGCAACTTGATGGGTATCATATTCTTCCAATGTAGGGACTTGAAGATGATTCCTTGCATGTCTGTTCTTCTTGTCTGGACTCTGCATCCTGAGAAACCAAACTAACAAGACATTTTGTTTGTACAGCTAAATGCATCTTTTAAAATGTACTCATGAAAACTTTTCAACATTACAATTCACATAGATTGCTTATACATTTTGTTTTTCTAAATTTTCAAAGTTTGGGATGCCTTTTTCCAGCTGCCAAAATAATAATCAAAGTTCAACTGCAAAATTGAAATTGGAAGTCTGGTCTTGGATACACAATCAGATCGATCTTGTTAGAATAGTTATTTAAGTCATGTGGGTGCATATAACAGCAGCCATATGTTGTACTTTTTTTACAGGTTTCTGCCTTTATCATCTATGGCAAGTCCATAACTGTACACCTTAGCACACTTGTCAAATGGGATGAGATATGCGACAGACCTTCGCCCATCCAAAAACATATGGTTTCTTAGACTTTAACTTCGGTTATCACTGTTGACTTAAATTATGATTGTTTGAGTCCACGACTATGGCAGCTCAACCACTTAACAACGGCTCCTGCAACGACAATTTTTTTAGGAAATTGAATCCTGGTGGGAGCTATAACAGCACTCTGATTTCACTGACCTGGTTGACCTATTGTGGCTTTTGGCAGATGATAATAAATCTCATGGCCATAAATCTAGCTGCTTTTATCTGTACGTGAGCAGTGTCTCGACTCTCTTACACTTTTTTGGCTTTCTGGTTTTCTGTTTTGTTTGCTACTTTATAATTTTTAATATCAACAGCAAATAGCATCTTAGAGCCTGGTTTGTAAAGCTTGCAATGCATTCAGATAGCTCTTGCAGGTAGTTAGATTTCACTGTGTGCTGCTTGGGTGTGATATCACCTGACGAAAATATTTGATAAGGGTTCTCCATACTTCTAATTGACTATTTTCAGCACTTTAGGTGTTTCTAATTTACCAGGAAGCAATGCTCCATAATTTTCTGCTTGACATACTGTTGGAGATGTTGAATATATAAAATGGGAAAGAGTTTTAATGGTTGCATTTAAGACATGGGTATTTCTGCGAACTCTTTGTCAGAATTCTGCCCATTTTCTGAGAACACATTGATGTTGTTCAGTAAATTTTTAACAACACCCTCAACATCTGAGACTTTGTTGGCTTGTAGCCACTGCATTCTTGTCTTTCAAACCTCTCATACTGTAATCCAACAGCTGCAAAATTGTTTAAACCGATATCATCTAAATAATTGATGTTCTGATTGATTTTAGATGTGGCCCCCAAGTAGAACAGAATTTTTACTTCTGAATTACAAAGCACAACAGTGACATCGGTCAGGTGAACTGTGAAAATCATGGATTCCTTTGGAGGAGACCCATGTTGGAACTTCGAACCCATTGAGGCCATGTTTAGGTGATAACTGTACTGTGTTAATACAGCACATGGTCTATAGTTCCCCGCCAAGAAAACAAAAAAACAAACAAAGCACAAAAGCAATAATAAAGAGAATATGTGTATAAATATATGATATGAAAAAATAAGAAATTGAATAAAACTAGCATAAAAGAATATAAATTCATATTAGATTTTATTAAAAATGGCATGCATGTCAAAACTCAAAACTATCTGAGTTGACTGTTATGTAATATTTCCATAATTTTTAATGTCCATGTTGGTGCATCTACCGGTATCCTTTGACATTAATGATAATATAGGTACACTACCATTTTGACGATTTAATATGTATTTCTACCTACATTACCATTTTGACCATTATACATTCATCTCTGGTCTCTAATACTGTCGCTATCTTCATATCACAAACTGTGGGCAGACGGTTCATATACTATATTATCTCAGATAGGTGTTTGATGCAAGTACTTGTTGAGGGATTTCCCAGCCCTGTCATCCTCTTAGACAATGACGTCTTTTGTCTTCAAACAGGTACAATCGTCAGTTACAGGTTAGGGCAGCCATTTTCACATATAATTTACTTTCTATTTTTCTTTGACCTCCTTTCCTTGATGTAATGTGTGCTCAATGGCTATCCTGTGTATGTACTCTGGAAAATGACAAATGCTGACTTCAGGGACTATTACTCTATGATTTGCGCTGTAAGAGCATGGCATGGTTATTTATTTATTTATTTAAATTATTTAATTTAATTTTTAACTCTCCAACCGGGCATTGTATTGGTCAAAAAGTGTTGGCTTTATCTTTACAGGACGGCTTACAGAATTTTAGTGAGACTTCTCTCTTTGAGATTGATTCCTTTCCCCAAAAGGATAGGGTGCGGGAGTCAGCTTGAGTTTCCTACTGATTATAAATTTCCTCTCCTTTCTATTGAACCCCAAAATGGTCAGCAGCCCTGATTGCCAAGTATTGCAATCTGCTTCATTTAATTCTGCAATTATGCCCTCTACGAAAATTTGGCATGTTTAACCCAAACTTTTAGAACTTGACTCTCTCCATTCATCAGTTCACGCTCTCCTTCACTAATACATGGGTCTCCCACTACCTAGTTCCTTGACATTTTGTAAATGGCATGTACAATCTGGCAATGATGGCAGTTATACAATTGCAGTTTGACAGTCCCGATGACATAGTTGATATCCTCACACAGTGATGTTAGTGATGTTGATGTTGTGGATGATATTACTTGATGCTTCATGATGGGTGTTCTTTCTCACTTTCACATAATCTTGTTATAGCCTCTGCTTGATGCTTTTGTTGCTATGGTCGTGTCAGGCATTAATTAATTGTCCCTTGTATGATCCTTCATTTAATCAAATGTCAACAAAATTATTGACAATGAATACACCAAAATTGTTTGATTTCAAATGCTTGGAGCAGTGTCATATGGTAAAAGCGGAAGGTAATCCTTGCACCTGATGTAAACGTAAGAGTATTCAATCCAAGTCCACAAGCATCCAGCGTGTTTGGTTATTCACAAGGATATACAATAAAGTAAGGACCTTTGTGCACACTGTATATTATCATCTTTTGACAAGGCGGAATAAGACTGCCAAATATCAATAAGACAAATTGCAAATTGGTTTGCAGCGTTTGGTAGTGGCTTCAAGTCTAAGCAGCTTACCCTGTGTGGTATTTTAAATATGGGTTAATTAGTTCATGTGCCATATGAACTAAATGTGAATGGATATCGAAAGGAGAAAAAGTGATTAGGGTTTCCTGGCATCATGATTTTCCTCTCAGCATTCCACTTGAGCAAGGTTGTCTTATGATTTTGACAATTGCTGTCAGTAGGATGGATTAATTTTTTTAGAAAACTACTGAAGGGAGATAAATTATAATAAAATTGCTGGCATGGAGAGCTTAGAGGCATCTATTGGAAGTTTGCAGTGTGATCGGTGTTGAACTTTTTACTTGGGATGTTTTCTTTGCTTTAGCTGCTCTCATTCATGAATTGACATAAGGAAACAATACAACCTCTGCTATTTTCGGGAATGGATCCTCTCTGTGAATATCTTTTGTAGCTTTTATCGGTTTGATCTTCATACATTATAGTTTTAGCTTCAAGAATTTGTAATGCCTATCAAAGCAGTAACAAATAGCTTCCCCGCTGCTTGTATTTGACCTTTAAGGTTTCACGTTACCCTTCTGGTTCCTATCTTAGATATTTCTGAGCGAGGTTCTTCCACTCACACCCTAAGCTCTATTTTACATTCTCAGAGTTTTGTGTTTTGAGATGAAACCAACATATTAGTATGGGTACTAGCAGAGTCTCACTCTTGTCTAGAATTTGAATGGTCCATGTCTATCCACTTGAATAGCAAGGATCTGATGCAGTATCCAAGTTTCGGTTCAAGTTATGTCCAATTTAGATTCAACCTAAATCTAAAGTGGCCATTTCTTTTGTCTTGCGAATGATTTTGGGAATTGACTTGCTTCACGCATATCTCAAGATTAATGCTGCATATTTAACTGCCAGCTTCCAATTTCCTTGAAGAAAACGGTGTATTTTGATTTCCGAACACAGTAACTGTTGTGAGTATTCCCCTTTTGTACTTGCTCGAGCTTTTTGCTCTACAATGACAGATGCCAACGATTGTGAGTACAAAGCTTACAAATCTGAAGTTGGTTTTCATCCTTAATTAAAATGGCTCTTGTCTTCACATCAACCAGCTATGGTTGCTTTGGCCCAACCTCTCTCCTCTTTCACCTTGCAAAACTAGTGTATCAGCTTTGTAAGACGAAATTAATTTGGTCCCATTTCTACTTTTCCAAAACTACTAATATGGATATAAGCTCGACGGCAAGAAAAGTTCGTTGTCTCAGTTATAACGGTCCCATCAACTTTCGGGATAACATTGCATCTCAAATACTCAATTTCATTTAACTTCTTTTGCTGTTTGAATCCCCTACTGAATTCTCTTTAAAATTATTCAATCATATGCTAGTTTTGATAAGCCTTGCTGATTTTGCAGCAAACATCCCCTTGTTTTGTTGATCATTCTAAACTTATTCAATCATATGCTAGTTTTGATAAGCCTCGCTGATCTTGCAGCAAACATTGCTTTGTTTTTGTTGATATTCGATAATGTCGTTCATAGTGATTTTAGAGGCACTCTTCAGCTCAGTGTAAAAGAGATGTTGTAATGTCTTGTCCTGTCATGTCTTATTACTAGTTGTGCTTAGAGGCACTCTTCAGCCCAGTATAAAAGAGATGTTGTAATGTCATGTCTTTTCCTGTTATGTAAACATTTTGACTTGGTCAAATTTAATAAAAATAAAAACAAATAAAATAAAATTATTAATTAAAATATTTTGACTATGTCAAATTACATAAAAATTAAAAATAATAATAATAATTTTAATAGCCTAGATCTCTGGAACTACCAACCACTGAGAGGGATTAAATCTCTTGAGGTATAAACTTCTTTTAAAGTGAAATAAGGTTTGATCCTTCTTGACATTTGGTAGATCCGAAACTAAGATGAATCTAAATTAGTGCTTAACAAAATTATAAATTACATGAGAAGTGAATAATATTTTAATAATATTTGGGAGATGCAATTGATTTCAGCACTTTTTTGCTTGACTTTAATGTGGACTTAGTTGATGAACTTAGCTTGAAATTTTGAAGATCGTGTTTACAGTTCGTACTATTTGACTAGGATGGACTCTAATCATATCATAGCTTTTCTTGAGGATAAGTTGTAGCAGTAAAATCTGAAGAAATGAAACAATCACAAATAGTGCTGAACAGTTTTTGGAGTGATTTTGACTGTTGCTAATTCTAGCAAGTATGAAGTGCTTCAACCAGGGGAGTTAATCACTTCGGAAGTCCTTGAAGATGATTGGATATTGTCTGGATAAAAGGAAATTTCCAAGGTGGAAATTACAAATGAAACTATGGCAGCATTAATACAAATAGAAGGGTGAGCTTGATTGAAGTAAACAAACTCTGAGTAACATATGGTTGTAGTTTTCTGAGTTATGAGGTGGGATTATTGTTGCAATATTGATGCTGTTTAAGTGTATTGTGTTGAATTAAATAAGAATTGCAACAATAGTTGAAAGCTGGTTTTTGAAGGGTTGTCTGTTGGTTGTCATTTCAATGGCATTCTACAATAAAACAATCTTATCTTTTATCTACTAGGAAAGGTAAGAGTATATTCAGAGTAATGTGTTGTTTTGTTCAGCGGAATAAGTTTTTCACTCTCATAAGCTTATGATGCCACCATTGTCTTTTCTGAACTTAACTATAGTATGGATTGTAAAAATCCGTTTTATTTGCACAGCTTGACATATTCTTAATATGATATTTAATGGAAATTTTTATGAAGTATTGGCAGTGGGCACAGTCACGGTTGTTGGTCTATATGCACATTTTCCTACATTTTTCACTATTTAGAGCTGCTACTTATAGCTAGTACATTTATCTAGAGCAATATTTTTAGCTGGTGCTGCCATGTAAGATGACATGTGACATGTGGCAATGACCGGGCAGTGTCATGGCATCTAGACTATATTTTCCTTTTAGATTAGTGTGCATTTCTTTTAGAAACTCCAGTTTTATTTTTGGAAGACTAGTCTTATTTTTGGAGACAATTTCTATTTTTAAGGTTTAACTAGAGTTGCATGCATTTTCCCTCACAGGCATAATATGTAATACCACTGGTTGCCAAAACCATGGGCTCATAAATCAATATTGGTAAATATGTAATACCATGGGTTGCCAAAACCATGGGCTCATAAATCAATATTGGTAAATTTCACTTTAAGAAACAAAAAAAAGTTTGACATGGATTCAAATTCCTTTTGATCTAATTTCTTTATTTCTTATGAATATTTCATATGAAATAATGAACATAAAAAACAGATAATCTTCAAAAAACTGATTGCTCAAATTATAATAAAGTGTAGAACAAAGATGAAAATAACAGAAAGTTTAACACATAAAAGAGAGAGTAAACGAGGCTCTTGATTCCCTTGATAAAAAAAAACCTCTTGGGCTTTATTTACAAAACACAATCGTCTCTCTTCGCAAAAAATATTCCCTAATTCTAAAATTGTCAGAGATTACATATATAGTGTTTCGCTGTTGAATTGTTTGTTGATTTTTGTAGCATCGAAAAGTGCTCCAAGTCTCAAATTTGGTGGAGAGGCTTAGACACTTGTATTCTAAAGAACTCCAGAACCGTTTGTGGAAATTCCACTCGGTTCATGTTTATTAAAATAATTAATTATTTTAATGGAGACTCTAAGTCTAAACTTAGGGAAATTAAATAATTAATGAGTATTAATAAAACAGAGTGTGAATCTTCTAGAGAATGAAGATCAAGTCATGTTTTAATCTTAGCCACCGAGATTAGACTTCTAATCTGGGCCGTTGATTTGTCAACAAGAAGACTATAAAAGAAGGCTTGAGGGTCATTTGTAAAAGACACCAAGGCAAATACTCAGTTGCCCAAGAAGATCGATTTTCTCATTGGCTGAAGTTCGACACGAGAAATCAATACAGAGGGAGAGTAGCAGGGTGCAGAGAGAGAGAGAGAGGGATCGACAAGGGTTGAGGATACAAAGTTTGACAGAGAGAAGCATCACAGAGGAAGGACTGCACAGAGGCAGTGATGTAGTAGCAGTGACAGTGTAGGGGCTGTGACGTTGGAATTGCGTAACCACTGCGCAGTGAGACGCAGAGGCTCTTCGGGGTCGGAAAATCACTGGGAAGCAAGTGAGGAACTCCTTTGTAAATTCCTCATAGTATTTTCTTTTTGTCCTATTGGTTTCTGTACAAGAGATTTTTGCTAAAGAATAAATAAAATCCTCATCTACTGCACTGGTTTTCCTGCATTGGGTTTTTTCAGAGACAATTGTCCAAAAATAATTGTATCATTGATGTGCTTATATTACCTTATGTTTTGCTCATCATCTTATTTGTGATAACCACAGTTGTATTTATTTCAATATTTACTGAAGTAATTTATGTAAATAACTTGTTACTGAATTTTATAAGTAGAAGTAATATCAGATACCGCAGTAGAATTTCGTTTTAGAAATTTTCACATGGTATCAGAGCTAGATTGGGCAAAGACACAAAAGAAACTGCGTTCAAGGGAAGCCATGGTGCTGTATATTAAACAACAAATCGAATCCCAGAAGGGTGACACAATTTTCTGCAGGGCTGCCAAAGAAGGAAGAAGCACGATGGAAGATCATGACATCTCAAAATTATCTTCCAGGTTGGAAGAGGAATTTGCTTGCTTATCTACTTCAGCATCAGCTGATTACATTGATAGCGGAGACTCAACAAATATGACTGGGATTTGAAAATATTCTCGAGTTATCAAGAAGAGAGGATGAACTTCCAAATTTCTATGGGAAACAAAACTAAGTGTACCCCAGTAGGAAGAGGGACCATAGTATTTCAGACAGAAGCATGAGATAATCTCCGAGCCACAAATGTGCTGCATGTGCCAGGATTGTGAATGAATCTAATTTTAGTGTCCCAGTTACAGGACAAGGGATATGATGTATACTTCATTGGAAGGAAAATATACGTTAAGCATCTAAGCTGGAAGAAGGCTAAGATTGGAACTCGAAGCAACAAGCTTTACAGGTTGCAACTCGAGTCTCCAATGGCATTGATAGGAAACGATCTCAGTGGAGAAAAATATTTGAATGAGCTATGGCACAAACGAATGGGGTATCTTCACCATGGAGCTCTGAGAATGCTCAGAGAAACTATTTCGGGGGTTCCAGTCCTGAGTACCACACATGATGAAATGTGTAGAGGATGTGCACTAGGGAAGTACACGAAAGCAACATATTCTGGAAGCAACAAGAGGGCTCCAAGTGTATTATGTCTAATACAGTCAGATATTTGCGGACCATTGTCTACCAGAGCTCTTAGTGGTGGCGAATACTTTGTCACCTTCATTGATGACCACTCCAGGAAGACTTGGATCTACTTCTTGAAGACCAAGGATGAGGTCTTTGATAGGTTCAAAGAGTTCAAAGCTCTTGTTGAGAAGCTAACAGGGAAGAGAATAAAATTTCTGCGCTCAGATAATGGTGGAGAGTACACAGACAAGAAATTCACATATTTCTGTGAAAGAGAGGGCATCAAGAGAAAATGGACAACTCTGTATAATCCAGAGCATAATGGGGTTGCAGAGCGAAAGAACAAAACCATTGTTGGGGCAGCAAAAGCCATGTTGTATGATCAGGATATGCCGAGATTTTTATGGGCTGAAGCATGCAAAACCACTATGTATGTCCAGAATAGGACTCCTCACAAGGCTTTAGGAAAAACTACTCCCGAGAGTGTTTTCATAGGGAAGAAGCCAAAAGTGAGTCATTTCCGGATATTTGGAAGTGTGGCATACTGTCACATTCCAGATGAAAAAAGAGTCAAGTTAGATTGGACTGCAGAGAAGGAGTACCTTGTAGGATACATCGAGACCTCGAAGGCATACAGGATCTACATTCCCGGGAGCTGGAAGATTGTAGTCAGAAGGGATGAAAAGTTCATGGAAGACAAAGCTTTCAGGAAATCCCGAGAGATGCCTCCTGAAGAGAGGTCAGAGGATGTTCCTCTTGTACAACAACAATAGGGGGGAGAACCAGCTGGCGGACAGACATTCAGATCAAGCACCGTTGCCAACACCAGTATTTCTGCAAGTGGGGAAGATTCAGATGATTTGCAACAGGAAAGACAACAGGACGAAGAGTTAGATCAGCCACCCACCCCCTGTGGTAGAATCAACAGAGAGGCAAGAAAAACACTGAGGGATGAAAAGGAGTTTATACGAGTTTCGAGAACCGAGAAAAGGCAGTGTAGGCAACCCGACAGATACCAAGCCTTGGTAGCAAAGGTCGAATAACCCTCTAGCTTTCTGGAGGCCTTGCAACATCAAGTCTAGGTGGATGCCATGGTAGAAGAGTATAGCTCTATCATGACTAATGATGTCTGGGAAGTTGTGCCTAGACCAGTTAATAGATCAATTGTAGGTTTGAGATGGATCTACAAGATCAAATATGATGCAGATGACAACATAGAGAAGTACAAAGCTAGGTTCGTGGCTAAGGGGTATGCCTAGAAGGAAGGGATCGATTATGAGGAGACCTTCGCCCTATTTTCAGATACACCTCCATGAAATCTGTCGTATCCTTAGTGTCAAATTTCCAATTTGAAATCTATACAATTGTAGTGATAGATTTATTCCTCCTACTTATTATTTCAATAAGTTATTTTTCAGAAATGCTCTGGAAAATATCAAAATAAATACTACTGCAACATTCAAAAATATATATGCAGAGAAATGAATAGTAAAGGACATAAGCACAAGAATCAATCACATGTACACAATTATTTTTGGACAAATGTCCCTGGAGAAAGCCAACGCAGGAAAACCGGTGCAACAGATGAGGGTTTTATTAATTCTTCAGAAAATTATATCTTTACAAGGAAATAAACTGACAGATAAACTCTGAAACACCTGAGATAGAATTACAGACTCTCTTGGACAATTCCCTGACACCCCGATCAGCCTTTGTCGGCTCCTGTGCATGTCTATGTGTTTCTCTGCACAGTCCGAGCACTGGACTGCGTAAGTCTGCATAGGGACTGTGTGGATTCTCTGCACTGCAACCTGAAGCTGCCTCTAGTGGCCCACTACTTCCCTTCGTCCCTGACCTCGATCACTTATGATTCTCTCTTCCTTCTACTTCTGCAAACTCTTTTCTCTACAACTCTCCCACTGAAATCGAATTCTCTTACTTCAGAATCAATCTCCTTCGAGTACTGAGTGTATGCCCGACTTATTTTCCAAATGACCCTCAAGCCATCTTTTATAATCTTCTCGTTGGAGAACCAACGACCTAGATTATAAGATTAATCAATGGCTAAGATTAAAACTTGACTTGATCCATGTTTTCTAGAAGATTCACACTCTGACTTATTAATACCTTTTAATTATTTAATTTCCCTAAGTTTAGACTTAGGGTCTTCATTAAAATAATTAATTATTTTAATAAGTCATAAACCGAGTGGAATTTCTACAAATGGTTTCTGGGTTCTTTGGAATGCTGCTGTCCAAGCCTCCCTGCAAATTTTGAGACTTGGAACACTTCTGTATGCTACAAAAATCAACACTCCCTCTTAGTGAGGAAGGTGTTCCAACAATATGCCTGCTACATGCTGCTCTATTTTCGAAGCACCCTCTGTGTTGCTGATCTCTGGACACTGCCCCTCATCTGCTACACTGTTGTCCTCTGTACTGCTGCCTTTGAAACTTCCACTATCACTGCTGCATTTGTACCATAACTCCCTCTGAACACTGATTCTATCCATTCCTGCTACTGGAAGGGATTATTCATCATCCCCATCTTCTTTATGAGGTAGACAAACTTACTATTCCCTAGAGATTTTGTGAGGATGTCTGCCACCTGTTCTCCTATTGGAGTGTGCTGAAACTGAACAACTCCACGTTGTACACAGTCCCTGATGAAGTGACACCTGATGTCAATATGTTTCGACCTATCATGAAACACAGGATTTTCAGAGAGCTTGATGCAACTTTGATTATCGCATAAGATGTTGGTCGCTTCCATTTTCTCCTTGAGCAGGTTCGCTAACAGTTTTCGAAGCCATACGGCTTCGCACGAAGCTGTACTGGCTGCCATATACTCTACTTCTACTGAGCTCAGTGCTACGGACTTCTGTTTCCTGCTGCACTAGGAAGTCATTCCTGATCCTATATTGAAACAATACCCATTGGTATTCTTCCGATCTACTGAAATTCCAGCCCAATCTGCGTCGGTGAAACCACTTAACTCGACATAATTGCTACTGGTGTACTTCAATCCAAGCTCCACTGTTCCTTGAAGGTACCTGAGAACATGCTTGGCTGCTGCCCAATGAGCCCTCTTCGGTTCCACCATGAACTGACTAAGGGTATTTACAGCATAGTAGATGTCTGGCCCTGTATTTACCAGATACATCAACGATCCTATGAGCTGCCTATATAACATAGGGTCAGCCTCATCATCTTCGGACGTGTCGATTTTCTTCCAGTTGGTGATCATTGGAGTTGTCATGGGTCTACAATACTCCATCTGAAATCTATTCAGAATCTCTGTAGTGTATCTCCCTTGACCAAGAAAGATCTCCCCATTCTACTGCCAAGCTTCCAACCCCAGAAAATAGTGCATCCGTCCTAGATCCTTCATGTCAAATTATTCAGCCAAATTCTTCTTGCAGTCTGTGATGAGCCTTGATGATCTTGTCAAGAATAGATCATCTACATACAAAACTAGTGTCAACGACTCACTCCCTACTCTCAAATAGTAGAGGTTGGGATCTATGTCACTCTTGACGAATCCCATCTTCTGCAGGTCGCTGTCAATTCAACCATACCAGGCTCTAGGAGCTTGCATCAGTCCATATAAAGCTTTCTTCAATATGCACACATGAGTCTTATGATCATGTATCTCGAAGCCCTCTGGTTGTTCTATATACACATCTTCCTCAATCACCCGTTCAAGAATGCCGTCTTGATGTCCATCTGGTGAATTATCCATCCCATCTGTGCAACAACGCATATCACGGATCTGATAGAGGTGTACCTGGCTACTGGGGCGAAGGTTTCTTCATAGTCAATCCCTTCCTTCTGAGCATACCCTTTAGCCACAAACTTAGCTTTAAATTTCTCTATGCTGCCATCTGCGACATACTTGATCTTGTAGATCCACCTGGGTCCTACAACTCATCTCTCCTGAGGTCTAGGGACCACTTCCCAGACATCATTCGTCATGATGGAACTGTACTCTTCCACCATTGCATCAACCCACACCCGGTGCTAAGCTACTTCTCGAAAACTGGAAGGTTCTTTGACTTGAGCAACTAAGGCTTTATACCTCTCAGGCTGCTTACACTGTCTCTTCTCATTTCGGGGATTTCCAACAAATTCTTCTGCATCCTTCAGAATATGTCGAAGCTCCTTGCTCGTTCTTTCATTGGTGGTGGGGGGATTTACTGGCTCTCCCTCTTGCACATCCTTGGGAGACACATCCCTTGGATCCCTATGCCTTGGAGAGGCAACTGAATTTTCTGCTGCTGGTTGTTGGGGCTGAACCAGAGGCTCCTCCTCAGACTGTGTAGCAGAAGGCAACTCGCGGGATCTTCTGAAGGCCTTCTCCTCCATGAACTTCACATCCCTCCACACCACGAATTTCATGCTCTCAGGAATGTAGATGCGATATGCCTTTTCATTCTCGCTGTATCCTACCAGATGCCCTTTTTCTGCAATCATCTCCAACTTCTTCCTCTTCTCACTGGGCATATGAAAGTAAGCTATACTGCTAAAGATCCTAAAGTGACTCACTTCAGGCTTACTGCCAGTGAAGAAACTTTCTGACGTGATATTTCCCAATGCAGTGTGAGGAGCCCTGTCCTGAATGTAGATAGCTGTATTACATGCTTCAACCCACAGGGATTTGGGCGTGTCTTGGTCATACACCATCGCCCTTGTTGCTTCTACAATATTCTTGTTTTTCCTTTCTGTCACACCATTCTACTCCAGATTGTATGGAGCTGTCCATGCTCTTTTGATGCCTTCCCTTGCACAAAATCTAGTGAATTTCTTATCTATGTATTCACCACCATTGTTTGATCACAATACCTTGATCCACTTCTGATCAGGAGATCAAGTCTCTTGTAGAAAAATGCTCAAAAATGAAGTTGCTCAGAATTGGTTCAAACCAGATCGACAAGAAAGAGCTCGTCAATACGATCCCAACGCCGCAAACGGAACTCAAATCCGTTACCATATGGAGGAGATATTGCATTTTGAAATCGCCCAATAACGTCTAATGCTGAATGGGTTCATGATTTTAATGTGGAGAAATATTTTTAATATATTAAAATTTAATTAATGTTTTATATATATATTAAAAATTTAATATTTTATTTGATTTAAAAAATCATATATTATATTAATATTTTATATATATATATTAAATATTAATTAAATTAAAATATATATTAATTATATTAATTAAACTTCATATTAGTTTAAAAACCCACATGATAAAGTTCAAAGTTCATATTATACGTTCATGAAAAAAGACACGGGTTTAATAATTCAATGTATAGTTTTAAAAGTCAAAAGCACGTGGTCTATTCAAATGTGGTGGAGCGAAGTAATGCACATGGTAAAATGATGATATGGCGCGTTTTAAAATTTGTGTAGTGCACACCGCTGGGTTTGAACTCGGGTGGGCACGGTAACAGCCGAGCGGCCCAACCATATGGGCTACATGGTTCTTGTTTAAACATTGGCGCAAAAATATATTTAAACCTTCTTTGGGCACGCAACAAATTTGGGTCTTGGTCACACGGTTCCGGCGGAAGGTGTGGAATGCCATTTAATATTTGTTATATAACAAAGTTTGTTGCGCCATTAACTCAAGGTTAATTATGAAGTCCGTTCGGTGCGGTCCTATGCACCTTATCCACTAGCCCCCACAACTGGCAGTCAGTTCGGCGGACCCCCAATTTCAGCGGCTAACTCCAGTTCTGTCGGTGTTATCTGGCAGTTAGCCAGATTTAGTGGAGTTTTGTTAGGCCAAACTGGAGTTGGAGTAAAAGAGCCATAACTTTGGCTAGGAAAAGCCTTTTGATACGAATTTTTTTTTGATTATGGGGTATTGGATTATTCTGGAGCTGTTGGGAGTGTTTACAGAGCCATCAGGGCATTCTATCAGAGAATTTACCAGCGTTTTTGGTCGTGGAGCTACTAGGGCCTAAGGAAAGAAGAGCTGTTTTGGACTATCCTCATTCAATGGAGATGATTGATTAGTCATTTTATACTGATTTCAGCCTTCTGAATCTTAATTTGCAGTGTATTTTTCCCTTTGAGGCTTCTATACAGTTGTATTCACATTTTGAGCATTTAATCAAAAAGGGAAAAGCCTAATTAGAGGCTTTTGGACCCAGCAGAGGTAGCCCAAGAGAGGGGTGAACTGCTTAAACAATTATTTGCTGTCATACTATATATTTTTGCTGCATTATTTCAGATTCTGCTCCTTTAAACAATAAATTTTTATAAGTAAAATTTTTCCAAGCAGGTTTAAACAGAGAACAAAACTTATTAGTTCATCTTCAAACCACTATACTTCATTTGCAGAATACATAATCTTGCCTATTCACACATTAAAGTTGAATTAATGAATACTTTGCATAAACAAATTCTTTCATTGATCGGATCTTAGTGATTACATTTTATTTCTTTAGGCAGAGTCTGTAAGAGGGCTAGGTAGCCACCAGATTCATCCTTTCTTTGAAAGGTGAAATATCCAGTAAATGCCCCTATAGTAAATCTCTGTATGAGAAATACTTTGTTCTCACAATTTCAGATTAGGTTGGTATCAGAGCTCAAGGTTTTGCTTAAGAGTTTGTGAAATTTGTGCAAGTAAATTGTATTATTCTGCAAAATTTGATGCTTACTAGGCTGAAATTGCAAAGAGGGGAAGGTCAATTGGTTAGAGAACAAGTTAATCCTCAACCAAGGAGGGATAGAGTGCCATTACATCCACCTTCTATTTCATCCTCAGTAGCCTTTGAATCAACGATAAACATGTCTTCCAGAGAAGGAGAAGTACATGAGGAAATGGATCCCAAGGAAGAAGAAAGAGTCTTTAGAAAAGCTTTCTTGGACTTGACTAAGATTGTTAGGATCCTATACCAGGAGAGAAATGATAGGATTGCTGGAGAAGGGTCTAGAAACCAAAGAGAAGAAGGAGATTCTTCAGGAGGGAAGAAAGACACAGATGAGTCTAAGAAAGGGAATGGAGGAAATGGTGATCCTTCATCTCCATCGTCATCCTCTTCCTCCACATCATCCTCTTCAACTTCTGAAAATCAGTGACAAAAAACAAAAACATCTCTTAAAAATCCTTTGTTAAAGCTTGATGTAAAGTTTGAGTTGCCGATGTTTAATGGTGACGTGAATGCAGAAAAATTGGATAACTGGATTAGACAGCTGGAAGTCTATCTAAGAATTCAAAATTTGCATGATGATGACACAAAAATCCAATTAGCCTCTTTGAGAATGGATGGAGTAGCTTTGGTTTGGTGGGAAGCCAAGACCAAGGAGGAAATTAAAAAGCATGGTAAGATAACTCTAACATGGAATGAGTTTATTACAGCTATTAAGAAACAGTTTTATCCTCTTGCTCATATTCAGAAAGAAATCATGAATTGGCAAAATTTTAGGCAACTTAAAGGTCAAAATGTGCAAGATTATACCCAAGAGTTTAGAAGGAGAGAACTTCTACTTGGAGTAGACTTACAAAGTCAAGACACCTTGTTGAAATACATAGGAGGTTTGCACAATTATCTGCAACATACTATTCTAATGTTCAATCCTACCAGCTTAGATGAAGTCTGTGTGCAGGCTACACATTTAGAAGCTAGAGGAAAGAATATTTTTGATGAGGATAGTAATTTCAAAAACAAAGGAAAGAAGAGAGTTTCAAATTCAAAAAAAGACAAAGGAAAGTTCTTTTGCAAGAACTGTTCGAAGACAAGTCATGATGAAGATCATTGCTGGAAGCTTCATCCTGAACTGAAACCAGAAAAATACAAGAATAAAAACAAGACCAAAGAAAAGGAGAAAACTGTAGCAATAGTTGAGCAAGACTTAGGGTCAGACTCAAGTGATGAGACAAAAAGCATAGCCATGGTTTTAAAGAACAATAAGGGGAAAGAAGTGGTGCAAGACACAATTCCCAGTTCTAGCTCTTTGAATTGTCACAAAGATACTCATGAAGAAAAGAGGAGGATAGAGCTCTTCCATGTGAGGGTAATTTCAAAACATACCAAAATTGACACACTATTTGACAGTGGGTCACAAGCGAATCTTATATCGGAAGACTTGGTCAAGCAGCTTAAACTTGAGACCATTCCACATCCGAAGCCTTATCCACTTGGATGGATATGTAAGGATGCAAATTTGCAAGTTTCAAGGAAGTGCATATTGCGCTTTGCAATAACTGCACACTTTATTGACACAGTGGAACTTGATGTGGTGCCGCTTGATATCTCAGGTATTGTTTTGGGAAGTCCTTATTTGTTTGACATGAGGGCCATCTTTCATCGCCATGAAAACAAGTATCACTTGTTCAAAGATGGTAAAGAGTACATTGTGAGAGCTCACAAGAAGAAGATGGAATCTTCTTTACTCCATGCAAGTCAGTTGAAAAGACTGGTTAATGCAAGTCAAAGTCTAACTTTGTTAATGATGAAACGACCAGATTTTGAGCATTCGCCTTTTTATGATGTTGCTAATGATTTGTCTCAATTTGATAACAGTTTGTCTTTGAAAAAAGATGATGTTATGTTGTGCAAATTGCCTTTTGGGTCAGCCAATGCAGTGAATGAAGTGTCAAAGCAAAGCAGTGCAAGCAAGAAGGACACACAATTCAGCATGGGAAAAAGTTGGTTTCAGAATGGTAGAATTCGCCATGGGAACAGTTTGCAAGGTGAAAGTCATTTTAAGTCTTTCTGGAATTTTGATCAGTGTAGAAAAAGTTTTTTTTTCTGCAGATTACAATTGCTGTTCTGCAAATTTTAATCATTTGCATCATGACTCCGTCAATCTAAGCAATGGTCGATCAGTTGATTCCAGAGACAGGTTATCATTTTCTCAAAAGCTTCATTTGATGAAATCGGGTAGATTTCAGTTATTCAAGGGTGGAAGAGTGGAGACTGGAGAATCAGTCTCCACATCATCAGTTTCAGTAATCAGAGAGCTTTTGGGGTCAAAAAGCTTCCCATTTGGGAGGTGTCATCAGGAGATCAAGTCCCTTGTAGAAAAATGCTCAAAAATGAAGTTGCTCAGAATTGTTCCAAACCAAAACGACAGGAAAGAGCTCACCAAAAAAATCCTGTAGCCGCGAACAACACTCAAATCCGTTACCGTATGGAGGAGATATTGCATTTTGAAATCGCCCAATAACCTTCAATTTTGGAAAAGGAATTTTTTAATTTTATGAGTTGGAATAATTTTATTTTTAATAAGGTTTAATAAATTAATTAAATTATATAGTTATTAATATTTTATATGTTTTTTATTAATCATATGTTATATTATTAATTATATGTTTTAATTAATTATTAAAAAAAAAAAATTAAACCTTATTAAAATTTAAATTTTAAAACCCACACATATGTTTTTGAAGTCCTAAACTCAAATGGGATATATTAAAACCCATGTAATAAAATTTTAATGGCAACGTATGGTTTCAAAAGGTCAAAGCCACGTGGGTTCTTTTTTTTAAACGTGCAATGGAATAATAGCGGAGTTTAAAACTTTGGTCGCGGTGTGGTTCGACCCCGGGTCGGGGCGGACACAATGCATAGGCCCGACCAACGGGCTACATCGGTGGTTTGTAAACCATTGGCGCGGAAAATATATTTAAACGTTTGAAATTTCGTTTGGGCGCAGGTGGCGGGGTCTTGGTCACGCGGGCCCAACACTTGGTTATGGAATATATTTAATACATATTGTTATGAACCTTATATTACGCTGATTTAAACTTAAGTTTTTCCGATCGGTGCGGGCACATGGGCCCTATATTTTAGCTCCCTCTCACTGGCGGTAGTTTTGGCGGTTCCTCTAATTTAGCGCCGACCTCCATATTTGTCAGGCTATCTGGCAGTTAGCCAGACTTAGCTGGAGTGAATCTAGGCAAACTTCAGTGAGCCATAACTTTGGCTAGGAAAGTCCTTTTTGGACGATTTGTTTTTTGATTCTGGGGTATTGGATCATTCTGGAGCTGTTGGGAGTGTTTTTAGAGCCATCAGGGCACTCTATCAGTGAATTTACCAGCGTTTTTGGTCGTGGAGCCACTAGGGCCTATTGAAAGATCTGCTGTTTTGGGCTATTCTCATCCAATGGAGGTGAATGAATAGTCATTTTATACTAATTTCAGCCTTCTGAATCTATATTTGCAGCTTATTTTTCCTTTTGAGGCTTTTATATAGTTGTATTCACATTTTGAGCATTTAATCAAAAAGGTAAAATCCTAATTAGAGGCTTTTGGACCCAGCAGAGGTAGCCCAAGAGAGGGGTGAACTACTTAAACAATTATTTGCTGTCATACTGTATATTTTTGCTGCATTATTTCAGATTCTTCTCCTTTAAACAGTAAATTTTTATAAGTAAACTTTTCCCAAGCAGGTTTAAACAGAGAACAAAACTTATTAGTTCATCTTCAAACCACTATACTTCATTTGCAGAATACATAATCTTGCCTATTCACACATTAAAGTTGGATTAATGAATACTTTTTGCATAAACAAATACTTTCATTGATCGGATCTCAGTGATTACATTTTATTTCTTTAGGCAGAGTCTGTAAGAGGGCCAGGTAGCCACCGGATTCATCCTTTCTTTGAAAGGTGAAATATCCGGTAAATGCCCCTACAGTCAATCTCTGTATGAGAAATACTTTGTTCTCACAATTTCAGATCAAATTCCTTGTCATATTTTCAACCAGAGCCTTAAACTCTTTAAACTGGCTGAAGACTTTATCCTTGGTCTTCAAAAAGTAGATCCAGGTTTTCCTGGAATGGTCATCAATGAAGGTGACAAAGTAATCAGCACCACTAAGAGCTCTAGTGGACATCGGTCCATAGATGTATGAGTGTATCAAGTCGAATACACCCTTGGCCCTATTGTTGCTTCTCTGATACGTTGCATTGGCATATTTTCCCAATACGCACCCCTTGCAGACGTCATCTCATTTTGTGCTAAGCTCTGGAACACTTGTGACAATCTTCTGGAGAATTCTTAGCGCCCCATGATGCAAATGCCCCATTCTTTTGTGCCATAGCTCATTTAGGTCTGTTTCATCTGCGCTGCCGACCAGTGCCATTGGGGATTCAGGCGGCAACTTGTACAATTTGTTGTTTCTTACCCCGATCTGTGCCTTCTTCTTCCAACTGGGGTGTTTGATGTATACTCTATTTCAGAAAATGAAGTAGACGTCATAACCTTGGTTTTGAAGCTGATACACTAAGAGAAAGTTCATCCCTAACCTAGGCACATGCAATACATTAGTGGCCCGGATCCTATTTCCAACCTCGATCTGAAAAAATACGGTACCTCTCCCAACAGGAGTACATTTTGCTTTATTACCCATGGTTATTTTAAAATTCATCTGCTTCTCTTGGTAGTCGAAAAAACAGTCCCGTACTCCAGTCATGTGAGCAGAGGCTCCACTGTTAATATACTAGACATCAGATGATGCAGTGCTTGATACACAAGCAAATTCTTCCTCAAGTTTGGATGCCAAACAAAGACATTGTGATCCATCTATTCTGTCATGCTTCTTTCCCTCCCTAGAGAACTGCATGAACCCTTCTGTGTTGTCGCTGCAACAGTAGAATTCCGTTCACTGGTCCATTCTCCCTTCCTGTTACTCATCTCTGGCTCTGATACCATGTCAAATTTCCAATCTGAAATCTATAGAGTTGCAATGATAGATTTATTCCTCCTACTTATTATTTCAATAAGTTATTTTTCAAAAATATTCTGGCAAATATCGGAATAAATACTACTGCAACATTCACAAATATATATGCAGAAAAATGAATAGTAAAGGACATAAGCACAAGAATCAATCAGATGTACACAGTTATTTTTGGACAAATGTCCTTGGAAAAACCCAGTGCAGGAAAACCAGTGCAACAGATGAGGGTTTTATTAATTCTTCAGAAAATGATATCTTTACAAGGAAATAAACCGACAGATAAATTTTGAAAGACCTGAAACAAAATTCCTGGCTCTCTCGGACAATTCTCTAACACCCTGATCAACCTTTGCTGGCTCCTGTGCATGTTTGCGTGTTTTTCTACGCAGTCCTAGTGCTAGAATGTGTAACTATGTGTAGGGACTGCGTGGGTTCTCTGCGCTGCAGCCTAAAGCTGCCTCCAGTGGCCCACTACTTCCCTCCGTCCTTGACCTCGATCACTTCTGACTCCCTCCTCCTTCTGCTTCTGCAAACTCTTCGCCATGCAACTCTCCCACTGAAATCGAATTCTCTTACTTCATAATTGATCTCCTTTGGGTACTAAGTGTATGCCCAACTTATTTTCCAAATGATCCTCAAGCCTTATTTTATAATCTTATCATTGGAGAACCAACGACCCAGATTAGAATATTAATCAATGGCTAAGATTAAAACTTGACTTGATCCATGTTTTCTAGAATATTCACACTCTAACTTATTAATACCCTTTAATTATTTCATTTCCCTAAGTTTAGACTTAGGGTCTTCATTAAAATAATTAATTATTTTAATAAGTCATGAACCGAGTGGTATTTATACAAACGGTTTTTGGGTTCTTTGGAATGCTGCTGTCCAAGCCTCCTTGCAATGTTTGAGACTTGGAACACTTTTGAATGCTACAAAATCAACATTTAGTTGCGCAGATGGGATGGGAAATTCATCAAATGGATGTCAAGACAATGTTATTCAATGAGGTGATTGAAGAAGAGGTGTAAATTGAGCAGCCTGAAGGCTTTGAGGCTCATGAGAAGAGTATCATGTATGCAGACTAAAGAAAGCTCTATATGGGCTCAAGTAGGCACCAAGAGCATGGTATGGTCGGATTGACAGATATTTGCAACAGTTGGGATTTGTCAAGAGTGACCCTGATCCCAATCTCTACTATTTGATGGTAGAGAATGAGTCACTTATTTTTGTACTATATCTGGATGATATATTCCTTACAGGGTCATCTAGGCTCATAAAGGGCTGCAAGAGGAACTTAGAAGTCGAATTCAACATGAAGGACTTGGGGTTGATGCATTACTTTCTAGGGTTTGAAGTTTGGCAGAAGAATGGAGAAATATTCCTTGGACAAGGAAGATATGCCTCATAAATCTTGAAGATATTCAGGATGCAGGATTGCAGGACCATGAAAACACCCATGATTACCAACTGGAAGAATATTGATGCATCAAGAGACAAGGAAGTAGACCCCACCTTGTACATGCAACTCATTGGGTTACTTATGTATCTGGTCAACACCAAACCATACATATGATTTTTTGTCAACACCCTCAATCAATTCATGGTGGAACAAAAGAGGGTGCACTGGGTAGCAGCAAGGCACATTCTCAGATATGTGTGAAGAAAAATTGAATACAGGTTGAAATATACTCACGTAGATGATGTTAGGTTGAGTGGGTTCACAGACGCAGACTGGGCAAACAGTTCAGTAGATCGGAAGAGTACCTATGGGTACTGCTTCAACATCGGATCAGGGATGACTTCCTGGTGCAGTAGGAAGCATAAATCCATAGCACTGAGCTCATCCGAGGCATAATACATGGCAACAAGCACAACTACTATTAGTGAATTTGTTTAGGAAGAAGTTGGAAGTGACCAATATCTACTGTAATAATCAGAGTTGCATCAAACTCTCTGAGAATCCAGTGTTTCATGATTAGTCAAAACAGATTGACATCAGGTTCCATTTTATCAGAGACTGTGTTCAGAGAGGAGCAGTACAATTACAGTACGTTCCCACAGGGAATCAGGTTACAACCATTTTCACCAAATCTCTAGGAAGGGGCAAGTTTTTACAATTCATAGAGCAGATGGGAATGATGGAGAACCCGTTTCAGTTGCAGAAACATGTGATATCTCAGCCACAGATGCAATATTTGAGATGAAGTTTCAATGCAAATGTAGTGTTAACAACATAGCATATGCAACACTTTATAGGGAGCTATAGTACAGATGCAACAATGGTAGTAGTAGGGTCATGGGAAACAATACAATGGAAACAACAACACAATGTTGGTGGACAACATTATCAGTGCAAAGAATGCTTCAGGGTTAGAGAAGTATGCAACAGGCATAATTGCTAGAACACTTTCCTCGCTAAGAGGGAGTGTTGATTTTTGTAGCTTCGGAAAGTGCTCTAAGTCTCAAATTTGATGGAGAGGCTAATACACTTGTATTCCAAAGAACCTAGAAACCGTTTGTGGAAATTCAACTCAGTTCATGTTTTATTAAAATAATTAATTATTTTAATGGAGACCCTAAGTCTAAACTTAGAGGAATTAAATAATTAATGGGTATAAATAAAACAGAGTGTGAATCTTCTAGAGAACGAAGATCAAATCATGTTTTAGTCTTAACCATCGATTAGACTTCTAATCTGGGTCGTTGATTTGTCAATGAGAAAACTATAAAGGAAGACTTTAGGGCCATTTGTAAAAGACACCGAGGCAGACACTCAGTTGCCCAAGAATATCAATTTTCTCACTTGCTGAAGTTCGGCATGATAAATCGATTCAAAGGGAGAGTAGTAGGGTGGAGAGAGAGAGGGATCAGTAAGGGTTGACGATACAGAGCTTGACAGAGAGAAACAATGCAGAGGAAGGACTACGCAAAGGAAGTGATGTAGTAGCAATGATAGCGCAGGGGTTGTGACGTTGGAAATGTGTAACCACTGTGCAGGGGCTGACGCAGTGAGACACAGAGGGACACAGACGCTCTCCGAGGTAGGAAAATCACTGGGAAGCAAGTGAGGAACTCAACTATAAATTCCTCATAGTATTTTCTTCCTGTTCTACTAGTCATTTTCCGTACAAGATATTTTTGCTGAAGAATAAATAAAACCCTCATCTGCTGCACGAGTTTTCTTGCATTGGGATTTTCTGGGGATAATTGTCCAAAAATAATTGTGTCATTGATGTGCTTGTATTACCTTATGTTTTTCTCAACATCTTATTTGTGATAACTGCAGTTGTATTTATTTCAATATTTACTGAAGTAATTTCTGTAAATAACTTGTTATTGAATAATAAGTAGGAGACGTAATATCATATATTGCAGTAGAATTTCGTTTTATAAATTTTCACATGGTTGCCTTGATCTCATGAACTACTCTATCTGGTTTACCAAAATTAGTCTTGAATATGCAGTTTCATTGATTTTTTTGTGACCTACTTTTCCACTTGTCCTTTTCAACTATTTTCATTGATTATATGATTTTTATTTGTTCAAGATGTGGATCTTATCTTCCTTTGCAAGAATCTCCACTATTTTCTGCATGGGAGATAACTTTCATTAATAGTTTAACGATTTTTTTTATTTTTTTTCAAAATATTTTATTTACCAAAATTGTATGTTCTATTTTCTAGAGTGCATGATAATATTTTATTTTTTTTGTGATCCATAAACTGTCATGGATATTCTAATGGAAAATTCATCGCAAAAAATTTACCAAAATATATTAAAAATCCTAAAATCTACACTGCAAGGCTTAATTTCTCCTTATAATTGTGGATTTGTTGATTACTTTTTTATTGCATATGCATACAAATTATAATTATGTAGAGAATAGACCCCGGATGTGGGTGTTCGCCATCACTGAAGAAGGACATGGGGTGGCCATGTGGGATGCCACACGGTGGCTCCACGTGACCAACCTTGGGATGCAACCCTGCGTCTATTGCTGGCGTGAGGGTGCCATTAATTCACCCTCCGCCACCCTTACCACGACGTACCTGCTGTCTCTCGCCATTACTATGCTTTCCATGGCTATTAATTCTTTCACCTCGGCTCTCTCCATTTCAATTTGGCCCTCCTGCTAGTTCTCTGTGTGTTTGGCCATCACTGTCGCTCCACCTTTGGTGCCTCTCCCTTTCTCACCCCTGGTTCGACCTTGCTCTGGCATTTTCTCGCCTCCGAAGCCTGCTTCGACCCCCCATTGGTCCGATGACTCAGCTCCCTGGACCATCATGCCTTGTCTCCATCATATGAGGTGCGGGAGAGCTGGTGGGCGCGACCATGTCTTCCGTCCTCCTCAGTCACTCTCCCTTGGACGTGACCTGAACCTCTCTTTTGGCTGGAACGAGCCCAATAACTACCCCCCTGTCAACCTGAATGCTCAGCTCTTGCTCCATATTCCTGCCTCTGACTCTCTCCCATCCCCCTCCCGAAGCAAGAAACGGCCTCGTAAGTCCACCATTGCTCCTGAGCCCACCTTCATCCCTCACAAGATGAAGGCCCTTCCCGTGCAGAGTGCCTCTAGCAGAAGCAACGACTCCAGCGACTCCATTAGCGACCACAGTAGTAGCGCCTCTGGAAACTTGGAACAACCCAAGCATGAGGTCTATGTGGGCATGCCTGACACTCCAGCCTCGCCATGTCTCTAGTTCACTGATCACGCGTCCCACAAGGAGGAGGAGGACGGGGGGTTACGTGTGCAAAATCGTGGAAGAGGCGCCCAACTCCAGTGATAAAAATGCAGGCTCTCAATTGACTGGGTTTTTTCTGTTCCATCAGCTTGTTCTTGTCTAAGAGTTGTCTTTCATGGGTTTTGTGTTTAATTTTGAAAACCATAACTGTTGGTTTCCCGCCATGGGAAGCAGGCACCTTTTGGCTTCCAAGGATTGGTTTCCTCGACAGGGGCAGTCCAAGACTCTTGAAACTTCCCTGTGAATTGGACTTGTTCAGTCCACGCGAAGAGACCTGTAACTTTTTGTTCAATATGATATAACAGAAATAACTTAACTTAGAAAATAAATAAATTATGTAGAGAATAGACAATAATGAAATAAAACTCACATACCACAAATTAACACAAGATATAACTTGGGAAACTCTTTTGAGAGAACCCATATGGAAGGTGAGGTTGCTATGCTCTCATTCTTCAGATAGAAAATGGGTGCAAGTATAAATATGTGAGGCCTCTGGGCACGAGGCTGATCAGTGAACAAATCCTCTATGCTTTCTCTTTCCCTATCCACCCTCGGCTACTCTACTCATTTATGGAACAAAATTCACTCAAATATAGTAAAACACCTTTTCCTCCTAGTGTCCTAGTTATAACACTACTTGATAACCTATTAGTGGATAAGTTAGACTCCTTCAAATCTTAACTAGAATTACAATATTGATTCTTACAGAGTTTTCTTCACCATAATCATGCAGCTAGCCCCTTTTCCATGAATAATTAGGTTTTACATGACATCCTCTTGAATCATGGTGGTCAAAATAGGAAGGTTAACTTCTAGGTGGCATATATTTTTCACACGGACTTAGATTGAAGCAATCCTTGCATTGTTGAAAGGTATCTATGTGTAGAATAGTGTTAAAAGGTGCACACTTGAGCAACAATGTTTTAATGCTAAAAAATTCCATTTAACGCCTCAAACTTCTCCTAAAAGTTTCCAGACCCTAATTCGCTAAACTGGGATGCAACAGTAAAAATGGTCTTGTGGGTTGATTCCTCCACTTTTTCTACTCTGAAAGCATCAAGATGGATGAAAAATAATATAATGATCCAATCTAGATCACAACTCCCTATTTTTGGAGGATTTTGGTCCCCAAAATCTGCTACTGAATGATATGAGAAAAAATTTCCTCCACCTTCTCTTAGGTGTATTGTTTAGCCTTGCCTAAAAAATTTCCTTTCAACTCAATCCATCAAAGTTCATGCAACCCCTGTCTTGTATTTCTGGACCTCTTCTACAAAAAAATATCTTATGTCAACTTTGCTTGAGCATGTAGTGCCAAATCCTCTACAGAAGGGAGGACATGTCCCTCTTCTTGGTCTAGCATGGAAGGCTCATAAAGTTGCAGATTTTCTACATTTACCACTGAGTAAATGCACATGTATGGGGGTATACTTAGTTTATAGGAATTATCTCTCATCTTTTCTAGTATCTCAAAGGGACCATATCACAGAGACTTGATTTTCTTACCAGAACCCTAAAGCCTCTCCCCGTTTAACTGTAATCATACTCTATATCCCACCTTGAATGACCTCTTTGTTCTATATGATCATGTCTAGCCTTATATTTTTCCGGTGGCTTCTGCAGTGTCTCTTGTACCTATATATGGATTTTCCTTATATTCTCAACAATTTTTTTCCCTTAAGACATCCCCGATAAGACTCTTTCACTCCTTCTTGCTGTCCAAATGCAATATCCAAAGGTGAAGGTGGTAAATATCCAAAAAAAGTTTCAAATGGGGAATTTCTAGTAGAAGTGTGAATTTCTCTATTATAAGAGTTTTGTGTATATACTGTGTTTTAGTTGCAAGTCTTCAAATGCTTCTAATTGCAACCCCTCAAAAGCTACACAAAAGTCATGCTGACTACTTTTGTTTCCCCATATTTTCGTGGATGGAATGTTGTAGACCTCTTCAACTTTGTGTCCATATTCTCCCACAATGTAGTCCAAAATGCACTAAGAAATTTTGTGTCCCTATGTCAAAAGATGCTCCTTGTTAACCTGAAGTGCACTTAGAACTACCCAAAGAAAAAGTTTGTTGCTTCTTTCCCACTAATGTTCTTTTGCATGGAACCATAACACACATCTCACTGAATGTGTCAACTATCGTGAATAGACAGTCATGCCCTTCCTTCCCAAAACATCCATGGAAATGGTTTCCCAATGATGAATGAGTATATGAAATGGGTGATATAGACCATGTTTCCTATTACTAGTCTTGCTAGTACACCAAAACATGCATACGCTTATGAACCTATCTACCCTTTCTTTCATCTTGGGCCAATACACAGACTTCTACAATTTTTCCATTGTCCTCCCTACACCAAAGTGTCTTGCAAACTTGGAGTTGTGAACCTATCTAATTGGTTGCGGTCACTCACCCTTCAGAACACATAACTTATCTAACATGTAGAGCAACCCATCCAAAGATGGTAGTCAATTGTGTTTTTTCCATCTTACACATGAATCTAGCTCTATAATTGTTGAAACACCTCTTTGAAGTCCTCATCCTTTGAATATGCCTATGCCTCTCTTTGTTGCATCATTGGTGAATGGCTCCATGTACATAATAGTTCCAAAAGTTGTGATTGTTGATGTGGGTAGCCTTGAAAGCATGTTGGCCAACTTTTTTCTGTTTCCCTTATACTTAATAACTAAATGAAACTATTGTAGAAACCCCATTCACTTGTAATGTGTGTGTTGTTGTAGCTTAGTCTAGGCTTGCAAGTACTATAGTGGCTCTTGATATGTGGCTTACTGTCTCCCTTCCCATCAGATAGTGTTTCCACTTCTTCACAACTTCCACCTGGGCATAAATCTCCTTGTTGTAGGCATGGTAGTTGAGAATCAACCCATGAAATACTTTAAAATGGTAGCACACATGCCTTCCTCCCTACATCAAGAATGCTCCCATAACATACCCACTTTCATCTATGTATACTTCAAAGGGTTCTGCAAGTTCGATAATGCTAGAACTAGTGCTTGACTGATATTATTTTTTAACTCCTCAAAGGCCCTCTATTGAATTTTTTCCTACTGGAAACTCTTGCCACTTGTTGTTATGCCATGGAGTGGTGATTCTACAACTAAGAATGAGGCCATGAATTTCCTCAGGTAATGTGTCGCCCAAAAAAAAACTCCCGACCTCACAAAAATTAGTAGGTTTTGCAAATGGGGTAGCAAGCTAAGTGGTATTGATTGTGGGTAAAAATCCACAATTAAGCATGTTTGAGCCAGAGTTGATATAGGATGGGTGACCTCCCAAGAAATCCTGCTTATCGGGTACAAGCCCCGAAAGTGATGATAGACACGATGTGATTCATTTCACTAGTTTCAATCCCACTTCTTCAACCCTGTGAGCATCACCCGATGCAATGAGTGCTAAGTGGAATATTCAAAAATCATGAGAAATTAGTCAGTTACGAATACCTCTCATGGAAATGGTCATAGATGAATGACTTACTTAACACAGTTGAATCCCAAAAAAATGATATCTAATATAATGCACTACGAAAGCCAGATACTTAAATACAAGAGTGAAGGGAGCTCTACTTTAATGGTTCATGAGGCACAATACTTGCTAAGGTTTTACAAATGGGGTAGCAAGAGAAGTGGGCTTGATTGTGGGGAAAAATCCATAATTAAGCGCGCTTGAGCTAGAGGCGATCTGGGATGGGTGACCTCCCAAGAAATCCTGGTTACCAGGTGCAAGCCCCATAAGTGATGATTGATGTTATCTGATTCATTTCAGTAGTTTTAATCCCACTTCTTCACCCCTGTGAGCATCACCCGATGCAATGAGTACTAAGCAGACCATTTTTCAAAATCATGAGAAATTAGTCAGTTACAACTACCTCTCATGGAAATGGTCATAAATGAACGACTTAATTTAACACAATTGAATCCCAAAAAAATGATATCTATCATCAGTAGGTACTGGCCACTTCAAGATGGCCTCCATTTTGGCAGGATATATCTTAAAATATCATCCACCTATCACATACTGCAGATATGCCAAAGACTACTATGCACACTCACACTTCTTGAGATTTTCTAGTAGTTAATGCTTCTATAATATCGCTAGCACTTGTGTCAAATGTGAGATGTGATCCTCCTAGGTAGCACTATATATTGGCATATCATCAAAATATACTATTAACAATGAGTAAATAAAATGGCACAATATATCATTAATTAACCTTATAAATGTAGTTGGTGCATTGGATAGGACAAACAACATGATTAACCACTCATAAAAACCTTGCCTGGTTTTGAAGTTAACATTCTGAGTATCTTATTATATGACTTGAAATTGGCGTTATCCTGACTTTATGTCTAATTTGTTGTATTTGGCTTACTACAACTGATCCATTATATCATCTATCCCGGTAGGGGGTACTTATTCTTGAGTGTAATTTTGTGTAACACTCTATAATCAATACACATCTTCCACGTCCTATCATTTTTTGGCACAATGATGATGGGTGACCTACATGTGAGTTACTTGGTCGAATGAAACTGTGTTCCAATAATTGCTGCAACTTTTTATTCACCTCACTTGTTTCTATAATGGAATACCTATCATAACCCAATGTTTTTCAATCTCCAAGGATGAATTTTCTATCACCGTCTCTTCTACATATGATTTTCTCTTAAAAATAGTAAAACATACTTCTTGCTAGAACTAATCAGTTTCTTGGCTTGTTAGCACTTATTAGCAAAATTTTGGACCTACCCTTACGTGCATTGATGGTGAAGGATTTTACATCTTTGATCAAGTGGTACGAATTGGCTTTCCGCATGAATATTTCATCATGTGTGTACATATAGGGACTTCAAAACACCACTCCACATACATCAAGTGAAACTACATCTAGTTTTAATTTATCAATAAAATCAACACTAATAGCAAATCTAATTTTGTATTGTTTCGTTACCTTTAATTATCCATCCTTATTTAACCATCCCAATGGCTATGGGCTTGGATAATCACAAAATATCAATCCAAATTTATTGACTAGTTTTGTTGCAATCATATTTTCTTGTGATCCTAAGTCAAAAAGAGCATCAACCTTTCTCTTCTTGACCCGTGTCTTAATATGGAAGAGTCTGCTATTTTCATTTTGGTATTTCTGTTGTTGAAGGCTACTCAGATTCAGCTCCTTTTCCACTAATATATATGTGATCCTCTTATCCACATCTAAGCTACTTTCAACTTGCTTACTCGAATAAGTGGCCATGATATTCCTCTTCTTTACATCTTTCTTCCTGTTCTTTGGGTTAAGCTCTCGATGCAACTTCCAACACTTCAACTCTGTATGACTGTCATTGTTACAGTTGTTGTTGGGATCTTTGCACTCCAATGTTGAGGTTGTTTTATTTTTATCATTTTCCCCTTTTCACTTCTTCTTCCCCTCCTTAGAACCATCCTAATGCTTTGTCTACTTTGACCCACTTGATTTTCATTTCTTCTGGCCTATGTTCTCTAGGTATTTTGCATGTACACAAGCTTGGTCCATCGATTTAGGTTTGAACAACATCACTTGCTTCTATATATGGTTGTGTATGTTAGGTGTGTGTTATATTCTTTACATGATTTATATGCACCACGAAAAAAGGGGGGTCCCAAGGGGGTTATTCACGCCCTCCTCATCAGGGAGTATGTAGGGGGTGGGAACTCCCCTGCATGCGGTTTGAGGAAAAGCCCAAAAATAAATTGTTGGGTGTTTTTGCATATGAATTTTGGTATTTTTGTCCCATAGTTTTTCCAAAAGTGGTTTTGTGGTGCATGGTGGTTTTTCCCATCATTTTTTAGCTTTGATTATGGAACAACAATTGGATTGGCGGTTCCTGTAGCCCGCGAGATATGTATATTGTATTGTAACACTATACAAAAAAATTAATGAAAAATCGGGTTTGGATTTCCAAGAGAAAATATCTGTGTAAATTTGTGTATTTTCCATTGTATCTTTTCTATTTGATTATGAATTTGTTTGCAACAATTAATTGTATAGGGTAAAAACTTACATTTGGTATCATAGTAATTTTGGCGTCAAGGGGACGCCTTTGTGGCTAAGGAGTTTGGCTCAATCCTATGTGATCTAGGTGGATATTGTGTCCACCCACCTGTTCCATTGGATCACAACACTATTTTCTATGTTGGAAGCTTTTTTCTACAATTTTAGGTCCTGAACTTCCAGAGCCATTTTGAGGCCCTACATGGAGTTTTTTGGGGAAATAGGCCAAAAGAGTTGAGGACAGTCGTAAAATGTACTTCTCATATATAAATTTCCATGCCAAACATAGATCGTATGCCAAAGTTATGACCACGGGAATATGATGTTCCAACTTACCCCATTGGTGCCCAAAATCCTTTGGTGCTTCATCTCCTAGGATTAGGTTTTTGGATGTTTAGGGTTTCTCATTGCTCATTTATGATAGAAAGACCTTTGAACCTCATTGTAACATAATTCAACGTAGGTGTGTATCCATCACATCTCTTCTTCGAGATAACCTAGCACCATTCGAGCTAGTTTGTTTTCAGTCTGCATTTATACAATTTCAACATTTTCCATTTATTAATAGAAGTCAAGTTTCATTGTATCTTTGCACTAGTAGATTTGGGGGAAATTCCGACACTTGGTTCCGACACTTTTGACCAAATGTCATAAATTTCCCCAAATTTTTTCAATCCCGCCCGAAACCGTCGCTATACCGACGTTTAGAGAAAAGTGTCACAATACCGACACTCAGACAAAGGGTCGCAATTGCGACGTTTGGAGGAAGACGTTGCAATTGCGACACTATGCCCCAAAGTGTCGCTATTGCGAAGATTGCCTCGAAATGTCGCAATTGCGACAAAATGTCTAAGTGTCGCAATTGCGATGTTTGGAGGCATCCATCGCAATAGCGATGCTTTGGGGCATAGTGTCGCAATTGCGACGTCTTCCTCCAAACGTGGTAAAAGACCGGAAAAATGGTCGGCTTACAGAGCAGCGCGAGGAGTAGTTCATAGAGGCACCTTTGTGATTGCACATAACTTGGAGAGAAAATAGTAATAATGAGAGAGGCTCCTTTAATTGCGTCTTTGATTTTTGAAGGTATGGATTGTCTAGCCTGCAATTATATGTTGTCGAGAAAGACTCGCAATCCTTTGGAAACAAGACTGTTGTGAAGATGCCTGGCGAAGAAATGGACATCGGGTTCACGACTATTGATGAACACATCGTAGTCCGACGAAGAAGGCACCAAGGAGGGTATTCTCAGTGAATGAGGGATTGTGTGTGCGTTCTGCATAAGAAATTGAGAAAGATTGAATAAGGCCCTATTAAAAGAGCAAGTATAACCACGCTATGTCTATTAAAGGATGGTGGAATTTGCCTAAAGCTTACTCCCCGCCTATTTGAAGTAATAAATGTTGGTTTTTTAAGTGGATGATCGATGGCGTAGCTTGATCTCTATGGAAAAGGAAGAAACCAGAGTTAATTGGCATTGAAAATTTAAAGCGGAACCTCGAAGCGAAGATGAAACAGAACCACGATGCATAAACAGTAAAGGTGGTATTCGGGAATGGGTTATGGTTTTCGCGTAGGTCCACTAGTGGTAAGCTGTATTGAAATAAAAAACGCAATACCATAAAGCAAATGCCACGTGTCCCTAAGCGGATTTGCAAAACCGCGAGTTTCGCGTTATTTCTGAGCATTAACGCTCGGTGAGAAAAAAAACGCGAAATTGCTCAGTGATCGTCCGATTAACGCTTGGGGAGCGACGCCATATGGATCGTTGGATCCGATCGACGTTTAAGCAAGGTGTGTTTATATGAACGTGGGCCCGAGCATCCGTTTATATGCCGTGATTTTAATTCAAATCGAAAACATAAAGGTGGTAGGCCTATATCAATGCGTTTGTGGAGTTAGTGCCCATATGAAATATATGTGGGGCTGAGTAATATTATATAGGGTTCAGGGTTAATCACAATCAATGCTTATGAAGTTGAATGGTATGATTAAATTTCAAGAAATGGTATATGCATTAGGCCAATATATATATATATATATATATATATATATATATAATTGAAGGTGAAAGCTTGGTGGACCGTAAGTACAAAGTGAATGTTGGGTTAAATGATATATGTAGATTTACTATATGTGTATGGGCTCATAACCATATAGTGAAGGTAAAGCACTCCCGCACAAGCAATATACCTTGGGTGCATGGTTTTATAACCATTTGTGTAAAAGGGAAATGAAATTGACTATGGTTGAGACCATAGGTTGAGCCTTTGACAAGAAGCTCCCAATAATACTCAGCACTGTTTCGATAAAATAAATAAATAAATAAAATAAATAAATAGAAATAAAATAAAATAAAGATAAAATAAAAAATACAAATAAAATAATTTTTTTAATTAAAACATAAAAATAAATAAATAGAAATAAAATAAAATAAAGATTAAAATAAATAAATAAATGGGAGTTTTTCTGAGATCGATGGCTCCAGAAAAGGTTTCATTTAGGGCTTTGCAGATCTTTGTCGCCACCGAGGAAGCCGATCTTGGAGCTTCAGCCCCGGGGAAGGTTTCTCTCAGCGTTAACATAGTGGTCTTTGCTCCAAATTTTACTACTTCTAAGATAAAAGGAGGTCCAGAATCCCTCACTGCACCAAAAGCGGCTCTGGCTTATGCCTCTGGTCTAGAACTCTGGCTCCTAGCTACAGGAGCTAGAAAATACAAATCGAGAGCTATATACCCAGATCAAGTACCTAAGAAGAGGGACGAGTTTCGAACAAGGGTCTATTGCCCGCCAGATCCACTAGATCAGTCTCTCCAGGGCGATGAAGATGATGAAAATGTTTTGGCATACGGCCATTTTAATGAGGGCAAGGAGACCAACATAGCTTGGGGAAGAAAGCCCTTCGAAATCTGTAAGGAATCGCAAAGGTTCATGAACACAAGTGTTGTTGGAGAAAGATCTGGCTCTTGCCCTAGATCCGTGTTTTTGGAGCGCTTCCCTGAAGACAATGGCCAGCAACTAGTGTTTGGATCTATCGCTCCTATGCTATTTCTGGTAAGCCAAGAGGTGCTGCAGCTTGAAGAGACCCAGTCGACACGTTTGGGAAGGGAGGTAAAGATAATGCGCGTCAGGGAACTTCTGGTCGGTTCTCACGTTGAAACTCTGACTCTACTACTCCATCTAAGGGCTTGTTACCCTATCTCAAGCAGTCGTGAGGAGCCACTAGTTGTATAAGCTAGAGACATAGCTCCGATCAACGTCTAGTGGGCACTGGAAACTCAGATCTAGGATGGAATTGTAGACTCTTTCACAAGAAAGAAGAAATCCAAGGGTATTTTTCGGATGATAGTCTTGCTGCTAAATGCCATAGGCTCAGACCGAGCCTGGATTCCTCGGTTTCAGCGTGAGGCAATGAAGTGGCTAAATATGCATCCACTGTGGAAACAACCCCCTTTCTTGCAACTTGATCCAGAGCAGCGACATGGGCCACCAGTACACTCAGATCACAGGTAACAGGTAACATTAAATTGCTTTCAGATTTTCATTAAACCCCCTGTGGGAAAATCTTGTTTAGTTTGGGTACATGCAGAAAATACCATTCTGCAGCTGAAACAACAAATATGGAGATTGATGGGATACCCTGTCCAGATCCAATACTTGGTCAGTGGTAGCCGCTCTCTTCAGGACAGCAGATCCCTGAAGAACTATGAAATTAGTGCAGAAACAACGATCGTACTAAACCTTCGGCTGAGAGGGGGTACTGCGTCCCAGGTATACCAAGTACTACAGGAGGAGATAAAGGGAAAAAACCCACAACCCAGCAACAACCTAATGGAGGCCTCTCCTATAAAAATATCTTATAGGGTAACAAAGCTGCAGCGTCACCCCCAGATCAAGGAGGATATACACCTAGGCCATATATAGTGGATCAGCTTGGGCAAACCCCTGCCCTAAAGATTGATTCTTCAGGAACAGAAGAGTACGTCAAGATATATGAAACCCATGCTTTAATTTTTCGATTTAACTGTTTCTGGCTAAATCCAATGGACCTCTTCCACTGGATCTTCACTCAATGGACCATGGAATGTGATATACACCTCTGCTCCAAAGGGTTTTTCATTGTTAAGTTTATATCTCTGGAAGCAAGAGATACAATCATCAGAGCAGGGCCATGGTTTTGGGGAACAATGGGTCTTTTTATGACCCCATGGTTTCCAAAATTTGACCCAAACACCATGACTATCTCCAGAATGCCGGTCTGGGTCCGGTTATATAACCTCCCACTTCACTTCTGGAGTGAACGGGTCCTGGAGGGAATTGGGAACAATATAGGGAAATACATCAAAACAGATATGGAGAGAATTGAGGAGATGAATTACACTTTTGCACGCATCTGAGTGGAATTCGATCTAAGTAAAGGACTGCCGGAAAATATTATGCTGATATACAAGCAACAGAACTGGCTGCAAGGATTAGATTACGAAAACATTGCATTCAGATGCAGAATTTGTAGGATGAAAGGACATTTGCAAGGTACATGCCTAGAAGCTAAGAAAGCAAACATCAAGAAGAAACAGAAAGGGAAACAGAGAAAAGGGTGGCAATACCCCCCTCCTGATTCAGAGGAGGACGAATCAGAAGCAGAGGAGGAAATTACTTCCACAGGGAATATTGAGCCTACACAGGGACAAGAGATCCAAAGGAAAGACATATCAGCTAACAAGGATTCTCATCTTCATCCAAATCAGGCAGAAGATACTAGCGAGGACTTGAGTACCGGAGGGATCAAATGGCACCACTCCTCAGACACTTCAGATTCAAACAAGGACACAGGTACCCAGACAGCAGAAAGACATTTAGTCCTTGCAATGATTGCGCCTTCCCAGGGCGAGTGGCGCAAGGTCGAGAAGAAGAAGGGGAGGAAAACCTGAGGTGTGAGTCAGCTACTCACTCTCTGGAAGCAGTGGCCTCTTTCTTGGGGCCATCAATCTAGTTTTCTCTCGCCCTCCCTCTCTCGACTCTTCTTCTTTTCTTTTTCTTTTTCTTCTTTTTTCTTCCAAATGCAATGGTAGCCCTGCTACACTGCATTGTGTGCCAAAGCACATGAGCCCTATGGGCAGTTGTCTGAAAATGATTAAGTGCATCTGCTACATGTAACTTTTCATTTTATAAATAAAAAGTTACTGATTTTTTTTTTTTTTTTTTTTTTTTTTTTTTTTCTGTGGAAAAATAAATAAAATAAAATAAAATAAACATAAAATAAAATAAATTAAAATAAAATAATATTAAATTAATAATTATTATTTTTATTAAAAATAAAATCCAATATTCCATATCGTCACAAACGAACAAAATATTCAGCTCCTTCAGTTATTACACATTTTACCCCTCATATAGCACAAAATGATTCACATCTCCTCCTTCCGGCGTTCCCTTGCACCCCCGGTGCAATTGTTTGTTTATAAGATTATATGATACATGTGAGATAAAGGTTTATTATTTATCACATATAAATAAATTTTATCAATATTGTACATTTACACTTATATGAGGTGATGTTATAAGTAAATTCATAAATATCTCTTTTTAATCCTCTTTTTACTCCATGAATATGTTTGGAAATGAAATTTCAGTAGATTAATTTTCTCCTAACCTATGTATCATCAATATTGTACATTTACATTCTTAATTATGAGGTGATGTTATAGGTAAATCCATGAATATCTCCTTTTAATCTTCATTTTACTCCATGAATATGTTTGGAAATGAAATTTCAATAGATTAATTTTCTTGCTATTATATGTTTTACAAAGATATGGTAAGGAATTCTCTCTTGTTCTTCTTAGAAATAATTATATATAATTTTTTTTATTTTTTTTCAAAATAGATTAAAAAATTTATATGAGAAAAATTATTAATTCATCAATATGTGTGTGTGTGTGTTGTGAGGAATAATTTCATAGTTCAACTTAATGGTTCATTATATAATCATGTGATCATCACCAATGATATATCTTAAAAAGCAAATGAAAAGCCATGTGTACAAAATCGATGTATACTCTAGAGAGTGGTTCTCATATCACTATGTAAATTGTTGTATGCTACTTCAACAAAATTATAAGATAAACTGTAATACACATCATATATGCACCATAACAATTGGTGCAGGGTAAAATCCACCTGCCACACCTTTTTACTTGATCCAATTTTCTCTGTCAACTCTTCTAGCTGTGGGAGTTTCCTCCAAGGATCATAATACCCCCCAGGCCTATGCCATGCCTTCTCGCATGTGGAACTTCTTCACTTGATGGTTCTACACCATACTATAAGTCCCCATGTTCTATGGTCTAATCCCCATCATACCTATCAACATTCAACCGCTCTTTACACACCCCGAATATAATGACTACCTACTCTCATTAATATATACCCCAATAAATACAAGCCACTTAGGAATTAAACCCCAAAACCTTGGGCTCACTCATTTTACATATTCGAATTGATATTTGAATGTATCAACTGCTCGACCCTCTCGTATTTCAACCGTGATGTTTAATGTATGTCGACCTTGTCAATTCGAACTCCGTCACTTGGTTTCAACCAAATGCACGACCATTCACATAATTATATAGTCCTCCTTATTATAATCTCCGCCAATCGTCAAATATCGTAACAAATCTCGACTTTGGTCTATAAATCAACGGTCATACATAAACCATTCTTGGCTCCACAGTAATTTACCTCTCAATCCGACGATCGATGGAGCATCGCGCCGGTTTGGAGGATCCAACAGACACAATGAAATCTCGCGTAACGAACACGCCCAATGGTTAATCTGCGATGAGAATGGTTTTATAATTCCTCTCTCGGCCATGTGTCTCACGGAGACATATGTCGCGTCCTTTTCACCAATTCTACTTACCACCTCCAAACTTGCGCGATATCGCCGATTTTCCAAACGGTGGTTTTACTGTGCACTTCGGTCACAGTTCCGCCTGTTATCTTCCAGGTTCCGTCGAGCTTTCTTTTATTTTACTCCGCCTCCTCTCCTTTGACTCACATCTCCCTATAATAGTTTTTTTTTCTTCAATTAAGGACTCACACTCCAGGTTCCTTCACACGCCGGTTCTATGTACGTGGTAGCACCGATCGAATCTTCAATCGAAGGCTCGAGCACAATTCTCTATTACATTGTGGGGAGATCCATAATTTGGACCTGTGGACCCTCTCTACCATGGCATTTCCCAATGTATTACATGAGTCTCGACCACAACATTGCCATACCACTGTCCAATGCCACACCGTCCACTATCATGGCGCTTAACACGGGTTATCACACAACTTTATTCGTCCGACAATTCTTACACCGAGTTAAACTAATATCCAATGGGGCTTCAGGAAAGGCTAGAACCTCTCACACAGAGGCTAGTAATTCAGGAAAGGACTCAGTTCCTCTTTCAACATACAGGACCCCATTAAACCACAATTATCGAGTATGTATTCCATACTACTATACAGTTGATTATCGGGACACAGAAACAATTCACGCCATAATTAACTCGATAAATGCACAATACCATTGAAATAATTCTACATTTATGCAGTGAAGTACTTACAACTTTGGCTCAACTAGATCTTCGACTTACTTGGCCCTTCTCCTCTACTCTGTCCCTTCTCCTCTACTCTGTCTCTACGACAATCCTATGCAGCCTATGCGGTTCTCTATGCAGGTCTGCCTTATTATGCCTATAAGGCTTATTTTTATACAAACCCTGAATCGACTCAACTCCTCTAATGCTCAAAACTCTTCATATCTCTAACTCTGAGACTAACCCTCAGACAGACAGAGACGAGCTCCTAAAATTAGCTTAACTTTTGAAACAAACTATCTCTTCAGGTGCCCATTAATCATTCAGGAAGTTACATTTTATTCTCTAATTAACTAAAAATAACTCAACTATGAATAAATACATGGGGAAATAAAACATGAGACCCCCCTTTACATTTATTTATGGACAAAGATTGTTTTGAGCCTAATGCCCCTGAATCAACAATTGCCATACAACTAATTTGTTTTAGGATACATGTGGCATTCTAGGGGTAAATTCCATATGATGTGTATATAAATCTATTAGGTGTTGGTAATTTGTGAGTATCTAAGAAATGATAAGGAATATCCATACATCATGATCTTGTAATGTGATTATAAATTGTGTCTATAATTTCCATAAAATGTATAAATGATTTGTTTAAAAAAATCAACACAATCAACCCTAAACAATGCTCATGATGTGGAATGTCATTGGCGAAACCAAAATGATGGTCACATGTCCCATTTCTATGGTAATGGTGATCATATATATGTTGTAGCTACACTTGATGAGTAATTAAATAAATCTCAGAGTGTGACTCATTGTGCCATATTTTTTTAAAGCATGATTTGTTTTCCTAGTTTTTACTAATTTGTTAACATATTTTATTCATTTGGAAAGCTAATTAATGATGCTTTAAGTAATTAGGACCTAATGAGAGATCATATTCACATCTTCACCGAAATATATTTGGTAATTGTAGTCATTATATGGACCGCACATGCATGCTACTTAAGAAAAATTGAAATATAAACTATAATACACATCTTATATCTGCCATAACAATTGTCATACAACTTATTTACTTCTAGATACATATGAAATACTTAAGGTAAATGCCATATTATGTGTATACCAATATAGTAGGTGTTGGTAAGTTATGAGGATCTAAGAAATGATAGGGTATCCACACATTAGTGCCCTGGTGATTTTTTTGCATAATTTTCTATTTGTTGTAATTTTGTTGCCTGGATTTGTTATAGATTTCAAATAATACAATTATCTACCAATTTTTCTTTATAAATAAGAAGTACAATAAGTAGTCACCTAAAAGTGAGCCATGTGAAAATATTGGTAACATGACCAACATGTGGCAGGCAGGGTTGGAATTTGGATTTCTCTTTACCCGTCACACAATTTTTTTGACGTTTTGGTCATTATTTTTCTAGTCAATAAACATTAAGTTTAAAATTTTGCACTTCATTAATGACGTTCTTGTAATAAATTAACCCTTCACCAATAAAAGTTTGATTAAACAAATTGAACGCTCTTCCATTTTCTTTGGATTTTGGAGTGTGATATATCTGTGTCATGGAATTTTAATACCTAAAGTTTCAAGAGAAATAACTCATTCTTTTCAAACTAATATTTCCTCAATATATGCTATGATCTACTAAAAATTACTTCAAAAAGAAAGTAACCTTCCAATATAAAGAAAAAAACATGAACGAGCTTTCCCTAAATTGCAATAAATTTATGTTTATTATTAATATTGCATAATCTGTCTTATAAAAATTGCATAATCGGACTAAGAACAGATCCTCAGTGCATTTTTTATTGTTGTTGTGATTAAAATAATGAGCCAAAGAACGCGAAGGCACTCAGAGAAATCAATCTATGTATTATTTCTCACAAAATCATGTTGAGTAGTGGAGACTAAGCGCTAGATTTTTTTTTTGTCCTCAATCTCTCTATTAATTATGTCTATGCAGTTATAAGAATAACAAGCCAAAGAAATCTCAGGCTTCCAGAGAAATTAGTCTCTGTGTGTAGAAATTAATGATTACTGTTGACTAAATGTTATACCATTTGAAATTGCTGAGCGAAATTAATCAAGCCATGATGTACCATTTGTCAGTATCTATTTTCTCATGTATGAAAGTTGATGTACCATTGAAAGTTTAATAATTCTATTGAAATTTTAATAACTATAATAACTATATATATATATATATATTTATTTTAAATTTAATGATTAATAATAATTAAGTTAAAATTCTTAAAAGACAAAATAAAAGCCTTATAATCACGAACTATTATGATAATTTAAAAATATAGAACTCAGGCTGAACATAGTTACAAAGATACCAAGAAAAGAAGAGTGCATGTGCATGATAACCTCTTTATTGACAACCTATGAATGCCATTCTCAATGAAGACTCAAGACTCAACTGGATTGGATTGTGTATCAAAACAATAGGAATGAATCAAAGTTCAATGAATGAATAACTTGATTGAGAAAATTTATATGGAAAGGTAACTTGACTATCAATCTACTAAACCTCACTTCCATGATTAAAAAAACACCCCCACCTTCTCAGTGGTCCCATCATGGTCCACCTATTGAAAAACAACAAACAAATATTATTTTTTATATATTTTTGCATGGCCATTGGACAATGATTTACTATGGTTTTCCTACTAAATTCCAATGGATGATTATTAAAAAATATTGAGAATTCGTTTAGTCTCAGGGCATAGCCAAGAGTATTACTCGATAATTATAGATTACCTCTCCATTGGATGATTGTACATTTTTCATCTACTTTTTCACGTGAGTTTCAGTTGATGCTAGATCTTTGCCTTCTATTTCTTTAGTGAAGCTAAGAGTTAACTTTGATATTACATTAATAACTATACTTGCATGAATATCCATGCTTTTATACTTCCCCACTGTGGTCAATGTTGATGTATGGCCTTGGCCCATTGATCTTACAATTAACTCACTATTCATATTCAATTTTCTCTAGTTCAGCCCAATAAAATAAGGAAAATAGAAAATGAAGTCTTGATTTTTATTTCCAGTGCTCCTACATAATAAAAATACTCTTAAAAACCAATTAATATATAAATTGTCATCATTCATGCTAAAATTAGGTTGAATTTTTTTAATGAATCTACTTACAATTAATAGATTACATTGCTCACAGAATAAGAGATAATTTAGAACTATGATTTCACAATAATAAATTACCCTAGTAGTTCAAACTTCGAACATACCTTATGAAATTAAAATATGGCAGGTTAATGAGCCAATCTAGTTTTCTCGGAGCCAATCTTGAGCTCGGCCTAAGTCTGAATGCCTTGAGAGTGCGAGTGTAAGGAACTAGATGCCTAAAGCTTTTATTTTGTGCTTGTGTAATTCACTATTTGACCATCAAGCCAAGCCACCAGCTATATTAACACTACTTCATGTTGGGGCAGATTGGCATTCTAATTTTTTAGTGCTATAGCCGTACTTTTTCACTGCTTCACTAATCACAACCTTGGAAGTTTGCAAGGCAACGAGCTTTATTCTTTCTTTGGTGTTTTATGTAAAAGAAAGGATTTGTGAACTTTCTGTAATAGGAAGGGGAAAACTAAATTGATTCTAATTTTAAAATATCAATAATTATAAGTGGTAATTCCTTTATTAAATTTTTAATTTTGAGTGAGCCAAAAAAGTAACTTTCCTTACTTTTTGAGTACAACCTTGCAATTACGAAGAGGACTAGTGTTGCAAAATTATTGGTAAGTGGAAATTAAAGGGCGTAAGAACGTTTTTGAAAAAATTTCAAACGTCAAAATTAAGTCTTCTATCCTTCCTAGCACCTCACGGAAAATGGGAATCTGCAAATTCTAGTCGTCAAATATGTGCAAAATGCCTTATGACGGGCAAAATGGAGGACTGGTCCTATGCTGCTACATGAGTTAGGGTTTCATGTGGCAACAGGGAACTTTGTATAGTTTTTCAAGGATAGGAAAGGAGAATATTGTCAGTTAATCATCACATGAAACTTCATCACCATTTGAAAATTATGTCCTAATTTGAAACAATAAGACTACCCAACTATTTCATTATTTAATTTTGATTGTGTAATACAAAAAAATATCCTAGATAACTTAAATAATGTAAGCACTTTTGCAAAAATTTAGTGGAGAGAACCTTCAATTATATTTATTTTGAAGTTCCACTTGCATTTTAAGCCATTTTAATTAGTCTTTCATGGCTATTCTAGTAAAAATTTCAACCTCTTGTAGAAATTTGTTTGTCACTTGTATTAGAAATGCAAAAATCAAATGTAAATAAAAATGATTTGAAATGCAAAAATAAAATGCGCGCTACATAAAAAATGATTTTTTTAAAAACTACATTAACGTCTGATATCATGCGTGCATTCGCCCTCAACTCTTGCAGAACAGCATTCGCCCTCAGCTCTTGCAAAATGGTAAGTTCTTACTGTAGGCCCTTCCTCCTATAGTAGGGTTGACCCTATTTGGGTTTTTTTGGAGCCTCTGAGAATACAAAGGTTGTGATTGATTACGGGGCACTGCCTATATTTGTGGAACTTCTTACCTCTGGGAATGATAATGTTCGAGAACAGGTAGCACATTTATTTTAGAGGCATAAAATTATTCTTCCCAACTATCTTTATATATCTATAATTTTGGAATTTGATTTAAAAAAATAGTACCCAACTTTGAGTTCAACTGGTGTTCGTGTAAGGCTATTTGGGCTTTGGGAAATATTGTTGGAGACTCTGCAACATTTAGGGATCTTGCCCTCAGTCATGGAGCTCTGAGGCAGGTGCTTGCCCAGTTGAATGATACTGCCATAATTTCAATGATAAGAAATGCTACATGGGCTCTGTCAATTTTTTGCCATGGTAAACCCCAACCACTATTCGAACAGGTAAGTAGAATACATTTTCTGCCTCTTCTTCTTAGTTCACAGATACTGTGGATTTTTTTTATAGATCTTGGTGCTTGGTAGATTTGGACGTAATATGGACCTAGGCGCTTGTTCATTACAATGACTCCGTCATCAGGTTTTAGAAAATGCTCAGAAATTTTGGTTTCACAAGGGGATTACCCTTGCTTGCAATTATCGATTATCAATCACATTCAAAAAAATTCTTTCGTAGCATTGCTGAGCTCTTTGTAGGTGAATTTCTGAGGAAATTTCACAATATTTGAACTAAATTTTTCTGTCCTTTTCAATACTCTGTGCTTGTAACAGAACCAGACAAACAATCTAGTGGCCAATGCAACAACAACAACACCTCCTGTTGCAATGCCTGCAATTCACCCTCTTTGCACGCATGAATGACTATGGCACCCTCTTTTGTGAACAGGTACTGGAGTTGAAGGTACTGGTTTCCATTAGGATCATGGAATTAAACATCCAAAATAGTATCAAATTCCACTGCAATAGTATTCCCCAGCGAGGGCAACAATTCATTGAGACCTATTGGACTCATCACCCCCAAATAGCCTCCAGGGCTACCCAGAGTGTGATCATCTGGAGCAATAAAAAATGCTAATCCATCCCCAATTGAAACAAGAACAGGACCCACATTGGTTACAAAAAACGAGAAACATGTTTTGAAAGAAGAAGAAAATTTTGTATTAGGGTCTAGAAATCTAACTGGTCTATTGTACAATGCCCTACCTGCACTTCAAATTGGTACTCCCAACTCCATGCTAAGGCTCACTGTGCCATTCTTCAGATGACCATCTTAACTTGAAGTTTGATTCCAAAAAACCCAAGTCCCCTGTTCTATGCCCAAGACCTCTGTTACAACGAGTAGAGTTTTGAGCGAAATAATTCACAATAGGAAGCAAAATAAACATCGCAAAATTTCTCCGTTTTAGACTGATAAATTTATGTGTGAAAATTCAACTGCGGACAGTAAAAACATAATATCAAACACAACCAATCCATAATGGAATTTGAACATGAGGATTTATAACCATAAAAAACCCTCTCTAGGTTAAAATAATTCCAGAATGGATTTAAGATTCTACTAATGAGCGCTTACAACACCATAGCAATTACTGTCACAATGAAATATGCTGGAAGCAAAGCCCTTGTACAATTTCTACATTTCCACAGTGGAAGCAAGAATCTTGCTATCTCTCATGATCTGGTTTTGTGGTCAAATCCTTTGCTATGGCTGTCTTGTTCTGCTAAACGTGGATTTGTCTTAGCTTTGGCTCTGGTTCTCATTTAGGATCGTGGCTATCTGATCTTGTTGTGGCTTTGACTATACAAACTTGTTCAATGGGAAAATGTTGACTCTGCTATATATAGGAGCTTCAATGGGTGCTCTCAAACACTTTTTTGGGCAGCTTTGTTTTGTCTCTGATTCAAGGCAGAACTATGTTGGCCTTGGTTTTTTAGTCCTTGGAACTTAGTTCTCTCATATTTTCCATCCTATCCCCAGTTTGCTACCGAGAAAGACATAACTTCTCGATATCAAAACTGACTATTTTTGGCCATTTATCTTTAGTAATGGTACAACTTTAATTTGGTGCATTCATACAGTATCTGAAGAGCACTCTCAAGCTATTATTCAGTATTTTAGCATAACTACTACATTTAACTGCCATGCTCTAATATTTATATCAACCATAAGCATTCTTAAGGTAGTTCCATGTTTGTGAAGCAGAAGGAATGCTTTTGACAGCTTCTTATCATAGTGGTACAATTCTATTCGCAGTTTATCTTTTATAAACCTCCAATTTTCCAAACGTAGTAGAGACTACAATTTGCATCTCAAATTTTGGACAAATCTGTTTAGTATTCTACAGAAAATGCATTAAGAATAAAAATATCCCACAATTTGTAAAAAGCCCACAATTTTGTAAAAAGCTCACAATTTTGTAAAAAGCCCAAAATTTTGTAAAAAGCCCACATTTTGTAAAAAGCTCACAATTTGTAAAAAGCCCACTTTTATTTTCTTTTTTCTTATATATTGAGCTCCCATTGAGTTCAACAAGTCTTGGGTTTTCTACACCATTGAGAAAGATTTATTATTTTCTTTATAGGATAATTTGCATCAATGGAAGAAAACATTAGAGGTGGAAAAAAAATTCAAAAGGGTGAAAGGGGTGATGGTAGAGTTTATTGCCCTTGTATAAAATGTTGTATGAGAAATAATGTTAGAGTTTTAATAGCAACAACAACAATGCATTATAGGAAATATGGGCACATTGATGGTGGAATGAATGAATATCGTCCCGTGGTAATTAATTATCTATCTTCATTTTGATTATATTGTAAAATTTTATATTATTTTAATATTTTTTATATGCGCAATAATGTTTAATTATTAATGTTTGTAATTTTCATAAAGGCACAATTGCCCCCCAAATTTTTGGAGATGATCAACCAGCTTCCACAGCTAAATAGTAGTAGATTAGATGATGTTGCACCAGTACAAGAGAATATTGCAACAAATATTAGTATTAGAAATGATGTTGTACAAGGTGAAGAACATGAAGTGAATGATGAAGGTATTTTAAATGATCCCATGGAGGTAGATCATGATGACAGTAATGAGACAATTCACATTAATGATGGGACAAATCAAATGATCCAAGACTTGTATGGTGAGTTAGATGATGATGGTGGAGATAACAGTGATGGTATTTATGATGTACCTTTGATTGAAAGGTCAATTTGAACACTCAAATGCAACTCTTCTCTTTGCTACATTGTTGCTAGTGAACTTAAAGGTTATGAATAATTTGTTGAATTGATGTATGACACAACTCCTAAGGTATGCAATATGTATATATGATCACATATATGTAAATTTTGATTATTTTCCTTTTTTTTAGTTGTAATAAATGTGTAAAATAATAACTTATATATATATATATATATATCTATATATATATCTATATCTATATATATATATATATATATATATATATATATATATATATATATATATATATATCAAAAGCAAACGGTTTAATGCCGTGCTTAGGTCCAAGCCGGTCGATTAGGAAAAAGTATGGGTTGGGCAGGCCTTGCAACCCGGTCGATAGCCTATTCTCATATATATATATATATATATATATATATATATATATATATATATATATATATATATATATATATATATATATATATATATATATATATATATCAAAACCGACCGGTTTGAACCGGTAACCGGTCAAACCGGTCGGTCAGGAGGGCTTCCGGTTGGAACCGACCTTGCAACCCGGTCAATAGCCTATTCTCACCTATTTTGGCCGGTTAACCGGACCTAACCGGCCGGTTCCGTACTTAACCGGTCGGTTAGGTGCTCCTCCATGAGTTGCAAATTCCTCAGTGTCTCCTCGATGAACTGCAAATTCATCTATTATACTAGCAACAAAATTGTCTAATAACTCATACTCAACACCTTATAGCAGCAACAATACACATGATGACTGATAAATACAAGGCTGGCTAGCATAAAATCCCTGGCAGCATGCAACTCATCAAGTGTACTTGATGACAATTTCTATTCTCAAAACAATCAGCAGCAACCTTATTTCACACTCAGCTAGGAACTGTCAGACCCTCTCTCTCTGCTCACACATAGCAGTAGCATAAATACAAAACCTTTCACACAGCATACAAGCAATTTGATCATGGCATCAAGACTGATGCAAATGGTCTGACGCCACTCAAGGGACAACAACATAAAACCTAATGAAAATGTGACTGGCAATAATAAATTGACCACTAGAAAATTCCCGCTTGGAAATGCACTAAACTGGCCACTGAGTTTTCTGGGTTTTAATGAATCTTTTCAGTGATAAATTTCGTCAAACACATTGTGAGAAGACTGCTGAAGTTGTAATGCTCTCTCAAATTGTTACAAATAGCACTAATAGTGGGTTTCATAAACCAATTCAATACCTCTAAGTGTTGTAGATGTTTTTCTAGAAATTTATTGCTAAGCAAACATAGATAATGAAGAATACAAGATCTTCAAAATGCTGGTCTAATATATATATATATATATACTGAACCCAGAATTGTCTTTAAGGATGATACAATGAATTGACAACATATTTGAGCAGGGACAGATTGTATATTATAATATTAACTCAGCAATAAAACACAGTGAATAATATAAGAGAAACCTGATACATTACTTCAACAAGTTTGCTTATGTATTTTTTGATGATATATATTGCATTTGGTGCCATTTTGATATATTCACCTTTGCATGGTATATAAATGAGCAAAATTTTCATATTTTGTCTCTATTGGCTTGGAATCATGGTTGCAAATCTTAAAAATAGTTTTTTTTTATTAAAAAATAATTATTTAATGTATTTTTTTTAAAACCGGTTCATTGAGATCTGACTGCTACCGGTTAGACCGGTTCTGGTTCGAAACCCGGTTCATTAGCTCCACCGGTCCGGTCATCGGTTCCGGTTTTAATAAATATGATATATATATATATATATATATATATATATATATATATATATATGATTAATAATCTTTACAAGACACTAGTTTTTGTTTATGTTGTAGATTGTTGGGTGAATATTTGTTACCATCGCCAAATACTTTACCTCGAACATATCGAGATCTACGTGCTATTATGAAACACTTTGGAATGGAATATAACACTATAGATGCATGTCCTAAAGATCATATTATATATTACGGAGAACATGCATTGAAAACAGAATGTCTGAAATGTGGTACCAGTAGATATCGAACAGATCAACTAACCAAAAAGGTGCCTCAAAAGGTTCTTCGTCATATTCCCATAATTCCACGTTTGCAGCGAATGTTCAGGTGTAACAACATAGCACAGTTTATGGATTACCATTAAAAGAATAGAAGTGGAGATGGTGTTCTTCGAATGCCTGCAGATGGTTCTGCATTTAGAGAAATCGAGGAAAAATATGTAGATTTAAAAATTGAACCTCGTAATGTCAGGCTTTCATTGGCAGCTGATGGTGTTAATCCATTCAGAGAGCTTAGATCTACTTACTCAGTGTGGCCTATTTCCGTTATCAACAATAACATTCCTCCTTGGATGTCAATAAAGAGGGAGCACATAATGTTGACTATGATTATTCCAGGTATTTGATACATTATTTTTTTGAATGTAACATTTTCATTTCTCTCGTTGTTTGCATAAATATATATTTTATTTATTTACTTACTTATATATACATATATCATGGGAGTAATTATTATGTAACGTAATTTTGAACAATTAGGTAAGTACCAGGTCAAAGATATGAATGTATATATTGAGCCTCTTATCGATGAGCTAATACAGTTATGGCATGGCATCACTATGTATGACATCACTAAACCAATCAAGAAGAAGAGATTTCAATGTCATGGAATGCTTGTATGGAAAATTCATGATGCCCCAGGACTAACACATGTTTGTGGTATGTAATATTTCGTTGCACTTTAATATAATACATAATTATCTAAATTATATATACCATATTGCATGTTTTAAAAATGATCTCATAGTATATTAATTGTTATTGATCCATATATTGCAGGTCTTCAAACAAAGGGTAGATTTGCATGTCCAGTTTGTGGCCCTAAGATGAAGTATCATCATTCGCCAGAATTAAGAAAGATGGTGTTTGATGAGTTTAGGCACTTCCTCTCTAGGAACCATAAGTATTGTACTACTAAAAAACATCTTTTCAATGATAAAGAAGAAATTGGATTAAAACGACGAAGAATGACACCTCAATTGTGGATGCTGGAATATAACAGAATTAATAATCGTCAAGCAGCTGGTACGTAATTTGTGTGTATATATATATATTATTTGCTTATGTAATGTTTGGAATTTTTGTTTTAACTAATGAATTTATTTTATTGTATTTTATAATTAATATTGTTCTGATTTATTTTATTCTTTGATATCAAGGTCATCATCGCGGTGAAGGTACTAATATTGTACTTCCACCTGGAATGAAATGTTATCCTTCTCAATTCGCGTGGTTTCCATACTATGAGGACCTAAAAATAGCTCATTTGTTTGATACAATGCATGTTGGGAAGAATGTGACAGAAACGTTATGGCGAACCATAGATGGTGCACATGATAGAGATAAAATTGACAAAATTTGTTGTTAGGTCCCTATATTACTAGTATAGTCCCTTATTGTTATTAGTGTAACCCCTTTATTGTTATTATTGTGCCCTTGTAACCCCCATTTTGTTATTATTATGCCCATAAATTATTATTGTTAAGTTGGCTAGGATTACATTGTGCCCCACTAGGATTACATTATGGCCAGATGGACTCCTATATATAGAAAGGAGGTTTTGTAAATTGTATCATCCAAGAATTGTTCATTTATGTAATGTATTGGAGGTTTCCCCCTCGAAGTGGCTTATTTCTAAGGTGTTGATATCTCTTTTCTTCTATTTTTGGAGCTGGTTACACAACGTTTGGTATCAGAGCTTTGGATTCTAGGGTTTCGCTACTCCAAACAAGTCATTGTGGCATTTTCGCTATAACTTTTCTTCTACGAAGTTTCAGAAACTGAAATTTTTAGGGTGTGAAGCTGAAATCCTGAGGAAGATTGTCTAAACATTTTAGAGCTTGGTTCGCAATATTTTCGGAGATATGATCTGTGGAAGTTAGGTCTTTTTTCAGGCTCCTAAACAGGTCATCGTGGAATTTGCGCTACAAAGTTTTTTCTAAGAAGGTTCAGAATCTGAAATTTTTAGGGTGAGAAGCTGAAATCCTGAGGAAACGTGTCACAAAATTTCAGAGCTTGGTTCGCAATATTTTTGGAGATATGATCTATGGAAGGTAGTGCTTTTTCAGGCTCCCGAATTTCATCACAAAGAGGTGATCGTGGGAAAAGTTCAATAACTCTCTCTCTGAGCCTGGGATTGGAGTGCCGTAAAAAGTGGTCGCAAGTACACAAACTGTAGTTTCTTGGCTATCAATTTCAAAGGAAAAGGACGAAACATTGACACGTGGCAAGTCATAAAAGTTCGCTCTACTGAACCAGTCCATAATTAGGTCATTGTGGGAGATTGGACATAACTTTGTCTTGGAGAATCCAAATCAGGTCAGACCCATGGCATTCAAAAGAGAACTCAGAGGGATACTTCAGTGCGTAATTTCAAATAGTGAAGATCCGCAATCACAGAGATAATCCAATTTCAATATCGAGCTCCTCAAAAACAAGAAAAAGGTGTGTGTGTGTGTGTGTGTGTTTTTTTTTTCCCGAATTGCATAAGTCTTATTTGAATAATCAATTTGAATTGATTCCAAGGGCATATTGTAGAATAGATATCAGTATTGGGTTCTAAAATATGCCCCGTAAAAATAATTCAACACCCATTAAGCCTTCAGAAGGCTCTACTATGACTCATGAAGATGAAGAATTGCAACATGATCTATCAAAATTACAAGAGCAAGTGCAACAAATTTCACTCTCGCAAAGAGCAACAAAAAATGAAATGGAAGTTTTGAAGAAAGGCGTGGAAGCGAATATGGAAGGTTTGAAGAAAGGCATGGAAGCTAAGATGGATGGCATGGAAGCTGGCATGGAAGCTAAGATGGATGACATGAAAGACAACATGGAAAACATGAAGAATGATCTCAAAGCAGACATCGAAGGTTTGACAAAGTTGATACAATAAATGTTTCCTAATGGTGAAAAGATAGTAGAAGAACCTCATGATGAGAACAAAATAAATGTTAATCGTGATTTCATAAACTCTAATGTTGGCGGGAAGAACCACCATATTCCAAAGATGGATATGAGGAATTTTGATGGAAAGGATCTTGTAACATGGATACTACAGATGGAGCAATATTTTGATCTCCATAACGTGCAAAACACACAAAAGGTACGCATTGCAACTTTACATTTAGAACAAAATACATTTGTATGGTATCGATGGCTTTGATCCCGTAAAAAAAATGTCACTTCGTCAAATTTTACGGAGGAAATGATAGCACATTATGAGGATACAAAGAGCAACACCTTCTTTAGCCAATTGATAAATCTCAAACAAAAGGGTTTAGTGGGGCAGCACATTGAGCACTTCCAAAAATTGAATATAAGGGTAACTGATATTCCAGAGGAACACATGATCGATCTCTTTATAGGCACTTTAAAGGATAACATCCAACATGAAGTTTGCATTTTGGAACCGGATTCATTAGAGAAGGCATTCAGGTTGGCAAGAAAAGTTGAATGTAAAATAATGGTGACAAGGAAGCCTACCACTCAATTCTATAAAGAAGGAAGTGTTGAATGCCTAGATTTCCACAACCTACAAGGTTGACACCACAACAATTGGAAGAAAAAAGAGCAAAAGGGCTTTGCTACAGTTGTGATAGAAAATATAGTAAAGGTCATAAGTGTGCTGAGAAGAAATTATTTTACATAGATTGTGAAGAGGAAGAAGAAAATGAACAAGAAGAGGATATACACCAGGAACCAGCCCTAGAAGAGGAAGAAATGAACCCGACGATATCGTGTAATGCACTGGCAGGAATTACCACTCCTCAAACTCTCAAGATAGAAGGACATATCAAGAAGAAAAGGGTAATAGTGTTGATTGATTAAGGTAGCACCCATAATTTTATTCATTATAAGGTAGCCAAGGAATTAAATTGTTTCCTATACCCAGCACCAGAATGTCAAGTGATGGTTGCAAATGGAGGAACTATAAATTTCTCTGGAAAATACCATAATATCAAGCTAACCATGGGGGAATATGTATTGACTAGTCCAATGCTTTCCATTCCTATGGGAGGTGCTGATGTTGTACTAGGAGTACAATGGTTACAATCTTTGGGGACGGTAGATTTTAATTTTCAAGAGCTTTTCTTGAAATTTTTTTTCAGAAGGAAAGGAAGTTGAATTACGGGGTATTGCGGGGAAGCCGGGAAAGATAATAAGCTCTAATGTCATGAAAAAGATTCTAAAAAAAGAACAACGAGGCATCATTGCACAATTATGCTTACTAGAAGTTCCAACATCAAAATCATCTATTTCTACAGATCTCCAACAAGTCTTGGGCAATCATTCCAAAGTGTTTGAAACTACCAAAGGACTCCCACCTATTCGTGATCATGATCATGCTATTCATTTGATTCCAGGAAGTGCTCCTCCAAACATCAGGCCTTATAGATATCCTTACGTCCAAAAGAGAGAAATTGAACGTATGATTGCAGAAATGTTAGAGGTGGGTATAATTCAACCTAGTCAAAGTTCTTTCTCTGCTCCTGTAGTATTGGTACACAAGAAGGATGGAGCATGGTGAATGTGTCCGGATTATAGGGAGCTCAATAAGCTCACCATTAAAGATAAATTTCCCATTCATGTGATTGATGAATTATTGGATGAATTACATGGAGCAATTTATTTTACCAAGTTGGATCTTCGTTCATGATATCATCAAATTAGAATGAAGACTGAAGATATTCCAAAAACAGCATTTCGAACTCATGAGGGTCATTATGAATTTTTGGTCATGCCTTTTGGCCTTACCAATGCACCTTCTACATTTCAAGGGTTGATGAATTCCTTTTTCAAACCCTTCCTTAGAAAATTTGTGCTATTATTTTTGATGATATACTAATCTACAGCAGGTCTTGGAAGGATCATGTTGAACATGTTGACAGGGTGCTCAAACTATTGCAGGAGAAACAATTATATGCAAAAAAATCCAAATGTTTCTTTGGAGTACAAGAGGTGGAATATCTGGGTCATATTGTATCTCACGACGGTGTTAAAGTAGACCCTAACAAAATTAAAGCCATTAAGGAATGGAAAGTCCCCACAACCATAAAGCAGTTGCGAGGATTTCTCGGGTTAACGGGGTATTATCGCAAGTTTGTTAAGAATTATGGGAGAATAGCAGCACCTCTAACAACATTATTGAAGAAAGATGCATTTTCATGGACTCCTGAAGTAACTAAGGCCTTTGAACATCTTAAAGAGACAATGTGCCTAGCACCGGTCTTAGCTACGCCAGACTTCACAAAAACCTTTATTGTGGAATGTGATGCCTCAGGAAATGGAATTGGTGCGGTTTTAATGCAGGAAGGAAGACCCATTGCTTTTGAAAGTCGTCCAATCAAAGGAAAGTATTTACAGAAACCTATTTATGAGAAAGAAATGTTAGCAATATTGCATGCACTAAAGAAATGGCGAACTTACCTAATGGGAAGACACTTCAAGGTAAAAACTGATCATGATAGTCTTAAACACTTTTTGGAACAAAGACTATCTTCAGAAGAGCAACAAAAATGGGTCACAAAGATTTTGGGTTATGACTTTGAAATAATCTACAAAAAAGGAAAGATTAATGTTGTCGCAGATGCACTCTCAATAAAGAATGAAGAGGTGGAAGCATTGCTTTGTGCCATTTCTATTATCCAACCAGATTGGATAAACGAAGCAAGAGATGAATGGAAGAAGGAAAAAGATGTATGGACACTCATTCAAAAGTTGCAGCAAGATCCTAGTATATCTGATACATTTAGTTGGAAAAATGATTCCTTATGGTACAAAGATCGCTTATATCTTTTTAAGAATTCCCAACTAAAACAAAAGATTCTTCTGGAATTGCACACTTCTCCTTTAGGAGGACACTCAGGATTTTTAAAAACTTACCACAGGGTGAAGAAAGAATTTTTTTGGGATGGCCTTAAATCGGATATTCAAAAGTTTGTGGCGGAATGTTTGGTTTGCCAGCAGAATAAAGTTGAGACAATTAAGACCCCAGGACTTCTACAACCTTTATCCATTCCAAGTCAACGTTGGGGGGAGATTTCAATGGATTTTATCACAGGTTTACCTAAGTCTGAAGGAAAGAGTGTCATCATGGTGGTAGTTGATAGACTTACCAAGTATGCACACTTTTGTGCATTATCTCATCCATTTAAAGCAAGTAAAATTGCTACTACATTTATGGATAGAATTCAAAAACTACATGGAATCCCAAGGGTTTTTGTGAGTGACATAGATCCCATTTTTACTGGAAATTTTTGGACGGAGTTATTTTCTTGTTTGGGTACTCAATTAGCTCATAGCTCATCTTATCATCCTCAATCTGATGGTCAAACTGAGATCGTAAATAAATGTTTTGAAGGATATCTTCGTTGTTTTGTATCTGATAAACAAACACAATGGGTCAAGTGGTTACCTCTTGCTGAATGGTGGTATAACACTTCCTTCCATACTGCAGCAAAAATGACCCCATTTATGGCACTTTATGGATATCATCCACCATCCATCACATCATCTTTGAGGGAAAATTCGAAGGTTCAAGCAGTGGAAGATCACATCGAGCATCAGCAAGAAGTTCTCCAACTCTTAAAGGATAACCTGAATTTGGCGCAAAATCGAATGAAACAACAGGCAGATCAACATCGCAGCGAGAGAAGTTTTGATGTAGGAGATTGGGTATTTTTACGGCTACAACCATACAAACAAATGTCCTTGAAGCAAGCTAAGAAGGATAATAAATTATCGCCAAAGTACTATGGTCCTTACAAGGTGTTGCAAAAGATTGGTACTATGGCATACAAATTGGAGCTTCCTGCTTCTTCACGAGTGCATCCGATTTTCCATGTTTCATGCTTAAAGAAGGTTATAGGTGAAAATCTTCCAGTTCAAACAATATTGCCAGAACTTGATGAGGAAGGAAAAATCATATTGGAACTGGAAGCAGTCACGGAAACAAGAACTCGACAACTACGGAATCGATCAATTTCAGAGTATCTCATCAAGTGGAAGAACTTACCCACTGAAGATTCTACATGGGAGGATGAGAAGTTTATACAGAAGCACCCAGAGCTACTCAAGCGTTGAGGACACCAACTTTTTGAAGGAGATGGGCATGTTAGGTCCCTATATTACTAGTATAGTCCCTTATTGTTATTAGTGTAACCCCTTTATTGCTATTATTGTACCCTTGTAACCCCCATTTTGTTATTATTATGCCCATAAATTATTATTGTTAGGTCGGCTAGGATTACATTGTGGCCCACTAGGATTACATTATGGCCACATGGACTCCTATATATAGAAATGAGGTTTTGTAAATTGTATCATCCAAGAATTTTTCATTTATGTAATGTATTGGAGGTTTCCCCCTTAAAGTAGCTTATTTCTAAGGCGTTGATATCTCTTTTCTTCTATTTTTGGAGCTGGTTACACAACATTTGTGCTGACATTGAGAAATCAAATCATGCAATGAAAAGTGTGATCGACAGATCAAATAAAAATGGAGTTCGAAATTATAATAATATTCCATGGTTATTAACAGAACAACAAAGCAATGATGTAAAAGAGGTCGTTAGAAGAATTAAATTTCCAACAGGTTTTGCTTCAAACATAAATAATATCTTAACAAAGAAAGGTGACTTCAGTGGGGTGAAAACACATGATTGGCATAGCTTTGTTAAGGTAATTTTTTTGGTATACGTTTTTGTATGTTATTGCTTGAATACATATTTTAAATTTTCCTTTTTTCTGTTTAATTTGGAAACCAATAACGATTCATTTTTTATTGTTATATTATGTTCTGCCTGTATCTCTCCCAAACGACTTCGACAACAATGTCAAACAAGTTATATATGGTCTTAGTAAATACATGAGGTAAGTATTTTTGATTTATACGAAAAATCTAACTACTACAATTTCTTTTCGTACTTGATGAATGATGTATTAATTTACTTGTAATGATGTATTAATTTAATTTTAATGAAATATATATTATGTTTCATTGAAATAACCTTGCGTAATGATTTGCAAATGGTTGTCATTGAAATAAATCAATCAAGATGAAATAAAGTATTGGAAGAGAGAAATTCCTCGGCTAATGTGTGAAATGCAAAAGTATCTACCTCCAACATTTTTCAATGCACAAGAACACTACTTGATACACCAAGTTGAGGATATTGAAATGTGTGGACTAGTACACACAAGGTCAATGTGGATGGTCGAGAGGCACCTGAAATCCTTGAAGGCTTGTGTTAGACAAAGTGCACGACCTGAGGGTTCTATGGTGGAGGGATATGTGGTATATCAATCCATGGTGTATATTAGTCATTATCTTCCTATATTAGCTGTGCTAGCCATGAAGGCGGTGGATTGAATTTGGGATGTGAACTCCATCAAAAAATTTGAAGTGGAGCACCTGTTGGGAAAAGGTAGAATGAAGAAAGTGAGAGGTAAAAGATTTATTAGGTATAATACATATAATGTTTCATTTTTTTACATCGTGTATATGATCATTATATTCATTTAGGTCTTATTCTTTAATAGTTTATTAATTAATATAATTTACAATGGTTATAAGTAATATTTATTAATATTGGTGAATTATTGTTTTTTTATTCAGGTGCTCAAGATTATGAGGCACTACTTTTATACATTGCAAACAATCTTGAGTGGATGAGTGAATGGATTGAAACATGTAAAGCACGTAGCGATGGTAGGTTATCATGGCAACTAATGTATGAATTGATTAGAGAAGTGTATCGTAGTGGAGATGGAAACGTTACGGACAGGGAAATCGATTTAGCATATGGTTTGAAAGATAGAAAGGTAAGCAATTAATTCACCTATTTTATTCATTACTTATTTTATACTATATTTATAATGTGACAACAAGTTTGATTTTTCAGTTAATTTTCATGCTATGTAAATTATATGATTAATTATTAATTGAGAATGCATCTTTTTCATGTTTGGCATATTGCAGTTGAAGCACCACAAGGCTATGTGGTGCAATGGTCGTAAATTTCGCGTTAAACAGTTGGATGATAACATGAAAAATTCTGATAGTGGGATAACTGCAGTATTTCAGGTCACTAATGTTTCCTCCAGGAGTGACAGACATCCTCGAGAATCTGAAAATAGATATTATGGGTTCTTAGATGATATAGTTGAGTGTGACTTTAATTCCTTCAAAATAGTTTTGTTCGACGTAAAATGGTATAGGCTATTAGTGAATGTACATGATGATGATAGAACACTTATTCAACATGACAATTTATTTCCAATGGTTAAAACATCGCAGTTTGAAGCAGGAAAAGATCACTATGTTTTTCCAAGCCAATGCGAACAAGTATTTTCCTCAGAGGTTCCAGGTGAGAACAAATGGTCATTTGCTATTAGATTCGATCCAAAGGAAGGCCAGTAGAGTATACTGTAGAGGAAGAAGATGATATTGATCAAGAAGAAGATGATACAGTGGCAGATGAGCAGGAAGATGCATTGACATACGAAGAAGATATCTTAGAAGATGAACCAGGCATAGGAGATGAGGCAACAATTATTGATGATGATGTCGATGAGTATATTATTGAAAATGACATAATTGATGATGATTATGACATGGTCAATCATTTCAACACCGTTTCTGAATCAAATGTTGATATAGATGTCGATCAGTTGGATGAAGATCAAGAAGATACAGAAGAAGAATATTGATATAGATGTTATGTTCGAGTATGAGATGGTATGTTATAACTTTATATTTTAATATGTAGGAATTATTGTCTTTAAATAAATTACTAATTATGTGGGTTTGTTGCATGTTGTTTATTATTTCAAACCAATAAATAATGGCCTTACTATTGTTTATTATTTCACAGGATTCGCAGGATTCATTTGATTCTATGGTCAGGTCTCTAAAAAAACCAATTAAACGCTTAAATACTTAAGATCTGGAAGACATGATTTACCCCCACCATAAATTGCTGAAAAACCAGCCTTTAGTTCAGCTTGTTGTGCTCAAGACGAGGGTGGATTTGCATGATCAGTTGAATGAAAATGAATAAGATATTCAAGATGTTTTTGAGGGCAGATCCATAAGCCCCATAGATGAAGATCCCATTGCTACAGAAATTCTTTCTGCGTTGAAGCACAAGTATAGTGTTGTATTGAAATACAAATCAGAGGACAAATATACCAAGTCTAAATCAACTGAATCCAGTTCTAGTGCTCTTGAACTTACCGAATTAAAGCCAGAAGCAGGATTTACAATCTCTAATGGGAATGGGTATGGCAGTTCCAATATTGGATTGGATGTCTGGAGCTCTGAAATAGGCACTGGACCTGATCATAATGAACCCCAAATTCAATGTGATGAAAATATGGAATTTGACGATCAGGAAAACAAGCCAGAGCATTTTGACAATATCGAAGAAACTGAAGAGGTTTCCTGTGATCGATTGAATCAACTCAGCCATAATACATCTATTGTAGGCTAGTTTGTATCAAAAGGAGAATCGGTTTTTCTTTCCCATGATGATGGATGCTGCTCTTTTCACGATATAGAAAATTCAGAGGTGTGGAGGTTTTAATTATTGTACTTAATTTTGGGGTTTATGGGTGTTATAATTTATACATTTTGGGATTTTCTATTAGAAATAGGGAAAATCCTAGGGGTTAGATTATTATCATGGTTTAAATTTCTATATTTGAAATAAAATTCACCAATTTCTATTTAAAAAAATGATTTTCCTAAATATTTGATGTAGTTTAAATAGGATGTAGTTCATTTCAAAGACTGTTGAAATTTTCTAGAAACTATGATTGGGATTTCAAGAATATTTATGCACTTTTTAAATTTTCCCTTAACATAAAGGGCAGTTGATGTATGAGTAATACTCAGTATTGTTTTTTTCCAATCTCCAGGAGAAGGCTGAATATAAAGCTCCATATGGGCTTACCTCAAACATATGGGGTGATTGCTGGTTGATCAGAGCAGCTGGTTCAGATGGTCGCTCTGGTAAATATGTTGTGGCAACATCTGCAGGTTGTACATTGGACTCAGGTTTCTGTTCATGGGACTTTTATAATAAATAAATTATGGCATTCCATACTGAATCAGAGGCCTTCACTTCAACATCTAGTACCATCTCTCCAGTTTTGGCAGAGAGGGATGTCTCGGGGAGAAATTTTGGCTTTGCAAATGTTGTGCTAGAGAATCAACATTGGTGGTACAGGCCATGTGGGCCTCTTATGGTATCTACTGCCAGTGCCCAAAAGACAGTTAATATTTATGATATTCGTGATGGAGATCCCGTGATTTCAATGTGTTTGTTTTGAAAGTTTAGGTTTCATAGTAAATCATCAATGGGCTCTGAAATAAGGCACATTGAAATCTTGGATACATGTTTCATGCCAAAATCAGTTGTATCTTCCATAAATACACAATCTTGGACCACTATGTATAAATCTTCTTCTCAGAAAATATTACATCTCCCTCATTATACAGGTGGTGTTCTTACATGCATAGCAAAGGCATTGTTTTGGCAATCATTTTATAAGTCACTAGATATTGTGGGTACAAGGATCTAGGGTCTCCACATGAAACTATGTTGCATGGAGACTCACTTTGCCTGTCCTTAAATTTGTAAACATAGTAGTATGCCAATGCTTCTTTCATTTTGTATGCATAAGACGATTTTTTGTCAAATTCCATAAATGTTTTTAAGTTTTATCCATCCCAGTTTTGTTGTGAATGCACAAGTTTTAGCTCAACACAGATCTATTATATCTTTGTACTTTTCCTTTACTAACTATTTGAAATTTCTAGTTATATTTAGAGGTGTGTTTTAAGGGATGAGGGGAATTACTTGGATTTAGTGCTGCCCACTCTCAATAGAGGCTTATAGTAAACTATGACACATTGTGATGTATATCAGTGGTAGTTGGGGCAGCAAAAAAATCAGTTTCATGCTTCAGTAGATTTATTCTTCTTGGAAAGCTTTCAGCTGAAAAAAAAAGGGAATGAAACACGCAACCAATCCCCTTCCTTTTATTGGACCACCTACTTTATTTTTATGAGAGCATCTACAGGCTAAAGTTACTAGAAGTGGTCAAAAGTGAGTTTGGTTAGTTGGCAAAGTCCAACTATTCTTAGCCCTCAACAATGTTTAAATACTTCATAGGCATGTTAACCCCTCCTAGAATATGATATGTAAGTGGGTTTTGAAGAATTTTATGCACTTAGGGTTAGACTCAAATTTGATGTAATTAGGATTATATTCAAGTGTTGGCCAAATTGGTAAAATTGACACTCAGCCATAGCTAAAAGGCAGTAATATGCAGTGGAGTCATTCTATGAAATGATTCAATTTGGCATGTGAATCTCACATCTAAGGGCCATTAAAATCCCATGGATGGAGACTGATCAGGATTCAACATTGCTGTTACTATTAGTGGAGTTGGGTATGGCACAAGTACAATAAAAATACTGGCAACAATAGTAACATCATAGATTCAGAATCTTAATCTCTATATTAAATGATCATTAGAATGTAACTTTATTTCAGTAAAATCTCTAACAGGTTTGTTCTAAATCGGGCCTGAAATGCTCACTTGTAAAGATGTTTGAGGCTTGAGGTTGTATGACACTGCAACAATTGACTTGTTTAGTACATGATGACATTAGGTCATTGTGAAACTGAATATATGCTACTTCGGTATGAAGATTGATTGCACAAACTGTGTTTTCTAAATAATGTTTCCAATGAAACCTGAAATGGTTCTTGTTACGCTGAAAACATCTGTCATCTTTAATCTACTATCAATTTGAGTGACAAGGGTAGCTAAACCACATGAAAATGCTCTGAAGATGTTACAGATGCATGGAAGCTCTGGAAATTTAGCCCCTCACTATGTTATCTGATGCAGGGGCATTAGACCCAAGACAACTTTTGTACATAAATAAATGTAAAGGGGGGTCTCATGTTTTATTTCCCTATGAAATTATCCATAGTTGAGCTAATTTAATTAATTTGTAGAGAAAATGTAACTGCCCGAATGATTAATAGGCACCTGAAGAGATAGTCAGTTTCAAAAGTTAAGCTAATTCTAGGAGTCCGTCTATGTCTGTCAGAGCGTTAGTCTCAGAGTTAGGAATTTGAAGAGTTTGTGAGTCATTGAGAAATTCGAATCGATTCATTGTAATTGATATAAAAATAAACCTCCGTGACAGAGTCGATAGACCTGCACAGAAGACCTGCAAAGAGAATTGCATAGAGCTGCGTAGGGAAGAGGAGGCCATTGTATCGAAGATCTGGCCGAGGACCAGGAGACTGTAAGAAATTCATTTATATAAGGAATCTGTTAGTATAATATGTGCGTTGATTGAGTAAGTTTTCTATGTGTGAATATATGTACGCATCCTGGTGAAAGATAATTGAAATCCTGTGGTAATTAAGAAACCCTGTGATGAGGTTATGTGCATATAGACTGGTTGAGTTCTCGGTGGAACACGAGCAAATGACTCAGGACTTATGAGCATTGGTGAATTCCATATATAACTGTGTCAAATAGTTGGGGAATTTCTCTATAATCAGTTGTGTGAACAGAGGGTGAATTAGGTTAATGACATTCCTGTGCGCCTGTGGTAGAGCAAGGAGATGCTATGCTCGAACCTCCGTGAGCTAGGTAAAACTTCGTGATGAGTGTTGTGAATGTGTAGGTGATTTAATGAACCAAGGACCGGTGTATTGATTTGTAGAGTCGATACTAACTTTGTCGGAACCATAAGACATAAACCGTGGCATATGTAATGCGTCGTGTCTCCTCGAAATGGTCGTGCCCGAGTTCGTTTGGTATGGCCGCACGAAGGATGAACAACGAGGCATATTTCAATGGCAGTAAGGTGTTGGTAAGTGGACAAAACCTAGAGTAAGAGTAGTCAGAACCTTGAGGACCACACAGTAAAGATGGGTTTCCGGCATATTGCATCGCCTTTGTACGGTAAGCGGTATTCCCCATTTGGACGTGATCAATGTCATAGGCTGACACGTGGCTTTGAGCGGTTTTGAAAATCCACTCTCATCGCGAGTTAACGATCGTGCAACTAACTCACGCGATATCTAGTTGGATCGTTGGATCGTCAAGGCCAAAGTGACGTATTATCCACCGTTGGATGTGGAAAGGCCACTAGCGCTGGGCCCCACGCGTATAGACATCGACTATTGTTTTCCTAACTAAGGTTCAACAGAGGTATGTGCGGTTGTTTGCATTGACAAAAGTTTATTCATATTTATGTGTCCAAGCCTCATATGAAGTCCCAGTTATAAAGTGAATGCCATCACTAAAGGTTAGTGGGGTCCGATCTTATTATATGATTGTTTATAGTCGAAGAGCTGTGGGGTGGTTTATTATATTAATATTTCACAGTCGAATTATGTTCATAACAATTGGAATGCCCAAAATTCATAAAAAATATTGGAGATTTACTGTCCTGTTTTAATTTTTCATTTTTTTTTTTTTTTAAATTGAGCCCGCCGTCGGTATACCGACTCTTTGTAAGCGTCGCTCTTCCGACGTTTTGAACGATTTCCATCTTCATCGATCTTGTGACGTCCTTCGATATTGCGACAGTTATTCCTGGCGTCGATATTGCGACGCTTTTGGAAAGCGTCAGTATTGCGACGATTCTGGAAAGCGTCGGTCTTGCGACACTTTTGCAATGCGTCGGTCTTGCGACACTTTTGTACGGTGTCGGAATTGCGATAGTTTAGAAACGTCGGAAGAGCGACAATATAAAAACTTCAGAAGAGAGACATTCAAAACGTCGAACCACATTTCGTCGGAATTGCGACTGTTTACAAATTTCAGAAGAACGACGGTTTGGGAAACGTCAGAAGAGAGACGCTTGTTTGGAAGCGACCAAAAAAGTGTCGGTATTGTGACACTTTGTCCAGGTGTCGTAATTGTGACGTAATGGCGAACCACGTTTTGTTCGTCCTCGAACTGTCGCTCTTGCAACGACTATGTGTCGGAATAGCGACAAAGTGGTCGTCGGAAATTGGGCCAAATTTTCTAGTGTTGTGTTTTGGTTATAAATCTGTATATCATTTCATTCCATTCATAAATTTGAATCACTATGGTAGACACTGTGACAGTGGGAGATCTGCGGAAGTGGTTCCTATTCTATCTCTTAGAAACTGGAAATCACTTGAGAAATATCTCTAGAAAATATCTCCTCAATTTTTGATGAAACCCTCTATAGGTGTCAACCCATGGTATTACCGCACTCTTACTCATTTTCTATCTTTGTATGTCTCCAAAGTTGACAAATCAATGACCAAAATCTAATCTCGATCGATGGCTAAAATTATCTTAACTCCATAAAATCACTTTTTGAAGTCACTAGAGAGAAATATTTTAAAAATTGGTTAATAATATAATTAAGAAATTTTCACTTAGAAAATAAACTGGGCTTGGAGATAATTAATCCTCTTATGTTCCTAGCCTCATTGACAACTCCTAATACTAGAAAACTTGTTTGAGATACATAAACTAACACTCCCTCTTAGCGCGGAAGGTGTTCTACACAACACCCAACTTATTTCTGAATAAGATGAATCTCACCTTCCCCAAGGCCTTCGTCAATATGTTTTCTACTTGTTGATCTGTAGGCACACATCATAGCTCAAATTTCCTTCATTCTACACAACCTTCGATGAAATGATATCTAATGTCTATAAGGTTTGACCTATCATGAAACACATGATTCTCAGAGAGCCCGATGCAACTCTGATTGTCACAGTGTATCAGAGTCGTCTCAACCTTTTGACCAAACAAGGCTACTAATAGCTTCTAAATCAAAATGGCCTCACATGTCGCCAATCTAGCTGCTACATATTCTGCTTCCGTAGAGCTTAGTGCCACTAAATTCTGCTTCCTATTTTACCAAAAGAAAAATTCTGATCCCCTGTTGAAGAAACACCTTGAAGTTCTCTTTCTGTCCACTATACATCCTGCTCAGTCCGAATCAATATATCCCATCAACCTAACACCATCACCTCGAGTACATATGATCCCATACTCAATTTTACCTTGCAAATAATGCAACACAAGCTTCATTGTTTTCAGTGCACCCTCTTCAGTTCAACCATGAAATGATTTAGTGAGTTTACCACAAAGGATATATCTGGCATGGTGTTGAAAAAATACATAAGATAACCTATAAAGTTCCTGTATAATGTGGGGTCCACATCATTTTAATTAGATGAATTTACCTTCCTCCAATTGGTTATCATGGGTGTAGAAGTGGGTCTACAATATTCCATTCTGAATCTCTTCAAGATATCGATACAATGTTTCCCTTGTCCAAGGAAAATCTCCCCATTTGTTTGCCACACTACCATGCCTAGAAAATAATGCATTAACCCCAAGTCTTTCATCTCGAAATTTTCTGCAAGGTCCCTCTTGCATTTTTCTATGAGCCTCAATGAACCTTTCAAAAAATATTTGTCCACATATAGGAAAATAATGGGTACCTCACCCTCGACCATCAAATAATAGAGGTTCGCATCAACCTCACTCTTCACAAATCCTATTCCTTACAAGTATCTGTCGATGCACTCATACCATGCCCTGGGAGCTTTTTTAAGCCAATATAAATATATCTTCAGTTTTCACACATGGGTCTCACTATTGTGTTCTACAAAGCCTTCTGCATAGTCAATGTACACTTCCTCATCCAACTCACCATTAAGAAACGATGTCTTGATATCCATCTAATGGATCTACCATCCCATCTGTGTTGCAAGTGAGATCATGATCCTAATAGAAGTATACCTTGCCATAGGAGAGAATGTTTCCTCAAAAAATATATTCCCTCCTTCTAAGAGAACCCCTTGGCCACAAACCTCGCCTTGTATTTCTCGATCTTACCATTTGCACAGTGCTTGATCTTGTATATGCAATGTGATCCAACCACCTCCCTTTCTATCGATCTAGGCACCACCTCCCAAACATCATTTTGCATGATTAAGGTGTACTCCTCAACCATAGCACCATGCAACACCTATTGTTGTGCGACCTCATGATATATGGAAGGCTCGTTATCCACGATTCGACTCACCAATGCCATGTAGCCAATGTAATTGTCTAGTTATTTTTTCTCACTCATGTTTGTCCTAGGAGTTAAAACAAACTCCTGAGCATCCTTGAGTGTCTGATAAACCTCTCAGTTCCTCTTTCCAACTGTAGAATGTGGAATTTGGAATTCCACATCCTTTTTATGCATCTCTCAAATATGTTGCATCTACTGCTCCATGCTTTGTGATCTCTCTAGAATACCTATACCTAAGCTTGTGCTCGTACTAGTAGCAATACTCATACTATATTGTCCCTAATTTTTTTTTGTCTGCCCTTAGAGCTTTTGTTGGTTGATATAGAATTATGTAGGGATGCAACAATATATATATATATATATATATATATATATATATATAAACATAAACCTAGATATGCATTAGAATTAAATCTTCATTTCATTAATATAAAAGAATTGAAAAATGCTTACATACAAAAAGGAAATAAACTAGCTCGGGTTATGGTAGCTTATCTATGAGAAGAGATGTGGCATCTACATGCCTCTAAACTGTGTTAAAATGAGGCTCAAGGGATTTGTTATCATTTAAAAACAAAGGGAAACCATTAAAAACCAAAACCCTAACCCTAGGATATGGAATACCAGGGGTTTGTGGGCCCCATTGGGTTTAGTTGCCAACCAACTTCCCGAGGTCGTAACTTGGTCATATGATCTCTGTTTGGTGCGTACGATACCTCGTTAGAAAGGTCTCTTCAAGTAATAAATAATTTTTGACATGCCCCTTCCTATTGCTATAGGTTTGCTGCAGACCTCGAAAAAGTGACATTTAGGGGGTCAAAACAACTCTTGAAGTTCAAGACCCGAAAAAATGCTAAAAATAGTAAATGCTGCTATAAGCAAGGAAAATGATGAAACAAAATGGAGGTATATGTGGAATAGGTAGGTGGCCACCAATATCCATCTGGATTATTCCTCCCCCCTTAGGAAGCAATGGACCCCATTATGTGCAGAGCCTCCATGAGGTGAGGAAATTTGTGTTGAACTTGGTCCCTAGAGAACCACTTGCCATGGTGAAGGAGTTGTCCTGCTTTGAAAAATCGATATATTTGGATCCTCTGTTGGCAAGTGTGCTCTATCCGTGTTTCCATGATCTTTTCAGTTGTGTCCTATTAGATACAACTTGGGTTGATCTCTATTGGTGTCATTTGTTCAACAATGTCAGATGTGTCCAATAATGGGGGAAAGTATGGCCGTAACCAGTCCACATTGAATACTAGGTGCAGGCCAAGGAACGATGGACTGTTGAGCTCAAAAGAATTGTCCCCTGTGTTAGGGTCCTATAAATATAGGATTCATAATTTTGAATTGAATTTTGATAGTCTTGTAAAATATGTACATACCTTGCTTTCTGCAAGTTGTTTTCCCATATTTTGAAAAAAAAAAATCAAAAACTCAAAAAGAGGGTAAAAATTCCTAAAATAAATATAAAAGGATTTAAAAATATATAGATCCCAAAAGAAGAAAGATGAAAATAAAACATGAAAGTGTGCAAGTCCAAATGCCACTACTTTTTAATTTTTGTAAATGATTATGGCAGAGTGTCAATAAATGCCATAATCCATGATGAGTTAAGCTGTTTAAACTTGACTTGTCATGTTTTCAATTTCCATGTTTTAGATAGTGAATAAATTTTTGTCAAACAGTTTAATCCTGACAAATCAGTAGATAGGTAGAGAATAATGAGGAGCTCATTAGTTTAATCTGAGCCCTCGGATGAAATAAGGTAGAATTAGATAGCTTATGCTTTCAAAAGAATAAATATTTCAAAATTGCAAGCCTAAATGCACTTGCTAAAAGGAAGAAAAAATGTTAGAGTATGTTGGGTAGGTAGAAAGAAGTGGGAGAAAACATGTAATATTCATCACCGGGAAAAAATCACTAATCTCCCTTCCCCTGTAAGTATTCAGTATTCTATACTACTAGTCAAAAAGGCTCAGAGCATTTCTCTGACTTTTTTTGGGACCAGACCCAAGGCTCGATGGCTGGTTAGTTGAAAATGTTGAATTCTTATGTTAAATCCCCATTTACCATTATTTATCCCTCATTCATACATTTTAACTCATTTTTATAAGTAAAGACTCTTTCTTACTTAATGAAACATAAAACCCCATCTAATTAACTTCCTTCATTCAGAAAATATACAAAAACCCTCAAAAATACTTTATCCAAAGTAAATTGGTGAAATGATGAAATGAAATGCTTTGCTGTATTTATTCACTTTGCTTGGTCATTTAGTGTATTTTTGTGTATTCCATTTCCCCTTGTCATATTAAATTTTGACTTATTTTATTAATTCCTTAAAAATAGCTTATCATATCTATATAAATCCCTTTATTTTAAATAACCCACAAAACCCACTATTCTAAAGATTTTGGACCAAAGATATTATCCACAAGTTAAATTAAAAACCCAAACATTCCGCCCTTTGGTCTAAAACTAACCTTAATGAAATACCCCACCCCCTATGGTTATTAGACCCTTCATGGTTTAAAACTATATAATAAAATCAATTACGAGCCCATATGTATGTTTAAAAGTAAACATACTCCCCCATTCATCACATTTTTAAGTCTTTTCCTTTTATTCTATCCTCGCTATGCAAAGCCCCAAGCTTTACATGGGCTAACCTAGGATTAATCATATAACCCTGCCTCATGTACCTCCACCCATATATATAAACCCTTTTGTATAGGTATATATAGAATTATTTAACCCCCTTATATATATATATACCGTCCGGTATACATAAGCTCTGCCTACACATACGTTAAACCTTTATCCATTGAAAAAAAAAGGTTTAAAATATTTTTACACTGCCCAGCGCATAGCATTACCCTGGTCCCACCATCCCAATTAGCTGGATCTTCCCAGCAGATCATGACCCTTCGCTCCCTATTATCAGATCCGATGGCACAAGATCAATGTCGCACCCACAAAGTGATCGTCCACCCAAAGCCCAAATGGACGCGAAATGAGTTGTTTTACCCATTCCACCTCCTACAACGTGGCATATTCTCATAGGATTGTGTTCATTTTAACAAAAAATACTTACTGCTGAAAATGAACGCGAAAACCACAGATGGTTTTCTCATTTTAAACTCGAAACCGCTCCCGCCATTTGATGAGACCTGCATTTAATACATTTATGGAGATTAATATCAAAGGTTAAAACCTTTGAAACACCATTTTGTTGTTTATTTGCGCATTTTAACTGTGAAAAAGCTCCACTCAACTGTTTAAGAACCCTTTGTCCCAAATTTTCGACTTATACCCAGGAAAAACCGAATTTGACCATTGATTCCTTATTTCAAGACCAGTAAAGCCATTTCGCTGCACCAGTAAGTTGTACCATACCGCAGGAACAACCAAAAGCATCAGATAACCCTTTCAACTACAAAATACCTTCATTTAAAGGTATTTTTCGAAGAATTCAAGCGTGTAAATTCAATTTTAAACCTTCGGTAATAGAACCGGGTTTTAATTAATAGATTTCACCGGATTAAAATTTCCTAAAAATGCCAAAAAGAGGCCAAACCCTGGCCAATTTTTTCTAGGAAGTTATGTGTTGCAAAAATCACTCCTTGAAGCCAATTTCCACAAGTTTTAAGCCCCTGAAGACCAAATTCAAAAACGTAGAAGGACTTAAAGCCTGAAGATACCTTAAAAACCTTTTGTTCAGTCAAAATTCACTCAGGAAACCCTCGTTTCCTATTTTATCCCAATTTACATTCTCTGAAAAAGCATAATTGAGCAATAAAACCAACAAAGACTATCTTTTGCTTAAAAATTTCCCAATTCATCCTCTGAAAAAGAAAAATAACTTCTGCAAACAATTTAATCTTGCAGAAGTATCCCAGAATGACCAAAAATAAGAGCACAGTTAAACTTGGAGGATCTAAACCAACTAAGCCTGGGAAATCCAAACCCCCTAAATCTGAAGGATCTAAAGCTGTCAAATCTACTCCAGTCCTTACTGCTAAATCCACTGTGTCAGTGAATCCCCTCCAGCCACCTGTAGCTACTGTAAAAATCCTCCCTTTGACTAATGTTGACTACAAAATTGTTGATCCCATTGTAGAATTCAACCTCTTGGATATACACAATTGATGCTATGAAAAGTACTTGGATAAGGATGAAATACCTATTTGGGAGACTCATTTGCCCAAATAGATAGTTCCATTGATCCACTCTGACCAAGATCTTATCAGATTATGTCAAAAATATTATGAACCAAATCAAAGGGCCATAGTCAATGCTGATAGAGAAATCCTTTTTACCATCACAGCAGAATCAATAAATCAAATGCTTCAATTACAATTTGATCCTCAATCAGTCCCCCTGACTATAGAAGATTTGACCCAGTTGTACTTTGGTCTAGAATTTCCTGAGAAGTTCATGATATTTAAAAACTTTATGCCTTCCCATGTTGACATTCCTAAGTTAAACCCTCCTTATTCCACTGCTAAATTCCCTGAAGGGTCTAGACATATTATCTCTATGTTCTCATTTATACTTGGATACTTTACAGATGAATTCACTGATGAGTCCATTCTAGGTTTCCGATCCACCTTGTCTCTAGGCCAGCCTCCATAAGTCATTTTTGACTTTGCTGGTTTCATAGCCAACAATTTCCATCATCAACTGATAACTTTACCCACTGAAGGAGTTTTTAGATTCTCATATTATCTGTTTCACTTATTCTCATTCTTTCAAGCTGATAGATTTCCTATTGCATTACAAAATATGGACTTGGAGGGAAAGCCTCTATCCATTATCTTCTGGACTTCATTGCTTAGGAAAGAGGGCAGCAATTTCGCCTACAAAGACTTTTCAAACCTTTTTCTACATCCAACAATGAAAATTTTGTATAAAGCAGAGAAACCCGGAGTCGGTGAGGAAATAAAAATAATCCTGTAACTGTCAGAACAAAATAAAGTAGGAGATTGGTATCTCTATGAGAAGCATACAAAGTTAATAATTTTTGGATCCAACTTATTACCTTATAAGTTGCCTAGATATATGAGCATGAGAATTTTTGCACTAGAGTATTTGAGACAAATTCTCAATTCTGATTCTATTAACTTCATGGCTGCTAGAAAAAAGACTCAATTTAAGTTAAAGAATCAGGTTGGTCCCTTTATCATAAACCACAGAGATGCAGAAAAATAGATCACAAAGAGATTAGCAGAGTTTAAATTTCAATAATTTTTTCCATCGAACTATGATCTTCAAGGGATCCTGAGAAGTCTAAGGGTAAAATGCAAATTGACTCCCTTCATACATGAGATTAAGCCTGAGATTGAGAAATTTTCCAACCAAGTTGAATGGCTGGAAAATACATTGATAGATACAACAAGTAATATAGATACAACAAGAAAAATGGATACAACACAGGCTCTTGAACTTGTAAAGCAGCCAAAAATATCAACAAAAAGAGGCAGAGAAGAAGGAGCATACACAAAAAAAAAACTATAGAAACTAAATTCAAACTGATTTATAATAAAAGGCTTAAACTCAGTTCAATTGAGAAAGAAAAGGTAATTGAAATTGAAGATACAAATGATCCAGAAGTAAATAATGATGAAGCAACAATGATAATGAATGAAATACTTGCAGAAATTGAAAAAGAAAAAACAACAAGTAAAGATGACACTCAAATGATTGAAAAACAGAATAATATGGAGGCCTCAAAAGAATGAGGAAATCAAATCAGAAATATATTCTCAATTCCTCAAGAAAAAACCTGGAAATCAAAATAGGCTATTGTCAGCCTTCGATTATTCTACAAATAAGATGATTATGTCATTTTTGAAACCAACTACCTCAGCACCAAAAACAGTGGCAAATTATAAGAAGGTAGACCTTGAGGTTGATACAAAAACTGTCCATGAGCTAGATCAAATTGACTTTCGCAGACAAATCTCAAAGATGCTTTATTCTACAGTAGCAACCAAGGCAATGAGTGAAAATAAGCTACAGAACACCATCATTAATATGAAAGAACAGATGAAAATGGATAAAGAATCCTTATATGCCAAGGACCTAAGGATTAAAGCCTTAGAGGAGCTAATTTTACAGGTGGGATATGATCCCTCAAATGTCCAAGCAGTAGAACTATTGATAAAGAAAAAGAATGATGACATAACAGCTTTGAGGAAACAGCTCAAGCTTCCTCAAAGTGAGCATCCACAAACCAAGGAAATACTTCAAGATCAGAGTGAGAAAGAAGAAATGATGAAGCTCATTCTTAAAATGATTGCTCAAATCAAAGAGATGGAGACACAAATGGACCAGCTTGTCCAAGAGAAAGAGAATGTGAAAGAACCTGACCCTCTTATCATTCCTTTAGTTATACCAGTGATTACCACCGCAGTGGCTTCCACTTTAGGGGAGAAATTAGCACCAAAGGGCCCACTGGCAACTGCATTCCCAGTGACTTCAGCTACTACTTCAACAACAGATTCTTCTACTACACATGTTCAACAAACAGATGAAGCAGGCCAAATTGTTAAAGCTATGGAGGAAATGTATTTGGAAACTAATGAAATAAATAGCCTAAAGAAGATGATTGATAATCTTGAAGCTACAAATAAGTTAGCTCTGATAAATGCTAAAACCCATGAACAGAAAGCAATCAGATTGGGAGAATAGATCAAGAATTTACAAAAAGAGCTAAGTTTCACTGAGCAAATTTTATTTATAAAGAATCATCTATGGACAAACAAAATTGAAGCAATTCACACTCAATGGCCTTTAATTCAGGCTATATATGAGCAGAAAGATTTATTATTAGCAGCTCAGGCAGAGATTCAAAATACCAAGGATGAGTTTGCTCAGGCTTTAAAACTCATCACATTCTTGAACAGCAAGAACGGGGCAGAACTGGAGGAATTACAGGTATTGGACAGAACAAAAACAATTTTACAGATTAAAAGGGTTGTAACTAAGAAGAATTTGATGAACAATTTGGAAGAGAAATGTGAATCAATGAACATTGCCATAACAAATTTTATGGTAAAATACACAAACTTAAGATAGAGGGGCCTGCCAGACATCCATGTTTTTAATGAAAAACTAATGCCCCAAAAAGGTTATGATAAAAAGATCAGGGAATTTTCTAAGGAACAAGTCAACAAGCCATTACCATAAGGAACTCCCACAGGAAAAGTCCTTCTTCAGAATTTTGAAGATTTTCTCTTTTTACAACATGAGATTGAACATCTCTTTGTTTTCAAGCCCACTTTTTCTAAATACACAGAGGCTGATGAAAATTTTAGGAAGATGAAAAATGTTAAAATTCCCAATGAAAAATAGTGGCAAACATTTACTGATTTAATGTAACAATGAGAGGTAAAACAATGAAGAAATATTACCTTTAAAAAACAGTTAAGAAAGCAGTGAAAAAGACCAGTGAAATAAAAAGACAATTTGCTGATTTTACTACAAAAAGACATTTTTACAGTAGTAAACAGTGAAACTGTAGCAACGTTAAAGAGTATCAGTTAAAGAGTATCAAATGAAAGAGTGTCAGTGAAGGCAAGTCAAAAGCCTGATATTTTCTAACAGCCAACAAGCAGGCAACTAATCAATCAAAATATCCTTGTTAGATAAAACAATCCTATTTATTTTGGATAAGTGGAAAACTTGTTGATCTGTTAAGTAACTGTCCCTCTTATTATGTAAAGATATTTTTTTTTTCCTAAAGATATTCCTAGATTTCTCCTAGGATATTTGTAACTACATTTTGTATAAATACTTCTACATTAGAAGTATTCAGTGTGGAATAAAATTGCTAGAATTACTATAGACATTTTGTTGGACATTGGAGGCTATTGTGTGTTTGAATTCGAAGTAGAAAATTGGACAAGCTGACTGGCATATTAATTTAGGATCCCTGTGATAAGCTGATGAGTGAAGTACTTCCTACTTGTCACTATTTCCTTTTCTAAGTTTCATGCATTCATTTTATGTTTGTTCTGTCTGAATGTGTAACTAGGAGTATTACTACATGATTAGTCAAGTGCTCCCTGTCCTTAACTAGTTTCCATTTAAATGTTTTCTTCTGATTTCTGGTGTTGAGAATTTTTAATTTCTCTCACTCCCGTTTGACCTCTGCCTTCTAATTCCATTTTCCGGATGAAAGGATCCTTAAGTGCCCTTTATCCAGATCATACCACCTCACAAAAAACCACTTTCCCAAATCTCTGAGGGTTATTTATCTTGCCCTAAATATATTTGTACCTTTTAGTCTTGATTTCTAGTGTTGCTAGCTTGATTTAGACTCCATAGCCCAATGGACAAGTATATTTCTCTTTATTTTACCTCCAAGTGATTTTTCCCCACCAAACCCTTTAAACCAAAACCAAATTGCACTTTCATAACTAGCCTAACATTTATAAATCAAACAAAGATAAATCTTAAAGAGAGAGCACTCTTTGACTTCTAGGAAGGCTAGATCCTAGAATTTGAAGTACGTTTGTGGTTACCTCTAGTATTCTTTGAATAAAAACTCAAAATCCCACAACTTAAGAAATTAATAGAGTGATAACACCCTGCAACCTTAGTAATGGTTTAAGGCCCATATCATAGTGGAAAAAGCTTGCAGTGGGCCCCAGTAAGGCGCCCCTTCTGCAAATGTAAGAAAACTTTGTCACCCACTTGGAACTTGTGTGGCACCCGATGATGATCGTGAAATTGTTTGTACTTAGCATTTTCTTTGCCCAATATGTCATGAACCTATTATAAGATGTGCTGAATGTGATCAATGAAGTTGTTAGCCCTATCAACTTCAGATTGGACATTAGTCAAATATGCCTGAGTAGCTACAAATGATATGGAAAGATAAATGGGACATAGTGGCTAGAATCTCAATCCCACCTGAAATGGGTTGTAGCCAGTTGAGCTGTGGAGAGCTCTATTGTAGCTATTTTGGACATAGGGGAGGCTCTCATCCCATGTGTGTGGGTGCTTCAAGTTGTACATGTGCATGATGTGCATGATCATCCTGTTGACAACCTTTGTTTGGCCATTAGTTTGGGGATGGAAGGTCGTGGACTTTGTTAGCACTCAAAAATTTCCTATTGGTTGTGAAAGAGAAGTTCCTAAGGTAAAAATTTACAACCAAGCTTGTATATTGAAGGGTAGCCTCATCAATCCAGAGAGGGCCTTCTCTAACAGTTTAATCACTAAATGTTTAGCAACTAACTGTATCTCCAAATAATGGCTAGATCTTTAGTAAGGTAGTATCAAAATAGTGTTTGGTTGGGTAAGGTTGCAAAAATCTCAACTATTTGGCGACGTAGTCAAATATGAGTGTTTATTAAGATTATCAGTGATTGATAAAATTATCTAGGAAACAAAGGCAATAAAAAATATGTCTATCCGTGAATATTATCATTGCAGTATGAAAGTGGAAAAAAGGATTAAAAGTCCATCACATTTGAAGCATCTAACAATGGATGAATTTCAAATGTAACTTTAGAGGGAAGTTATGAGTTTATAACTTTATGAAATGGATCATCTAACAAAGGATGAGTTCCACGACATTTACTTTTAGTTTAAATAATTAGAAGATTTACACATAAATGAATAACTGAGAAGGGAATCACATACACATGAGAAAAGAGACAAACTTCAAAACATCATCGTCATGAATCTTTGGTATGAAAGCACTTTTTAATTTTGCACTTGATATAATTAATACTAAGAAAATATTACAAAACAGAGCAATAGTTTCTTCTCCAAAACTTGAAAATCCAACCTTTTTCCCTCCTTGTTGGGGAAATTATATGAATGATATATCGCCACAAATTAAATTATCAACCAAGGAGTCGTAATCAGTAGAGTTGATGCACTATATATGTCGATAATAGATAATTTCCTATGTCTGTTGAGTATAGCCTAGATAAGAAGCTTCCATTTTATAATTAATCTAATTTCATCATGCAATTTAAAGATAAAAAAAATCTCAATAAGCATGTAATATAAAAGGTTCTTGCTTAGGTAATAAAGTTTTCCATTTGTAGGCTCATGAAATAGAAAGATGGATTCAACTCTCTTTTCTTGTAGCAACTACTTAAAATCAACTTACAACAATCAAACAAAACAATCCTTCCTAATTTAACTAGTTTTGAAGGAAACTCTGCATTCTAGTACAAGAAATTTATGACAAGAGTCTTCAAAAACAACACATGTAGGTGAATGGTGAGATCTCTATTCTTAACTTTTCCTGCTTTCTAAAATAAAAATCAATACTTGAACCTACAACCTGAGAAATAAGTTTGCATAGGCAGAATTGTAATCACACCATATGTTTTTAAGCTAAACTATAAAACCAAACTAAATTTGCAATAACTATAAAAACTTACCTTGATGGCTTCGACCCTTTCTGAGCTACCAAGGAAAGCTAAGGAAACTTACATAACTAAAGAATCTATTAACACATCGAATTCATCAATTGCTTCTTATATTATTGATTTCAAAAGGAAATATTACACAATCAAGTCTCCAACATAACAATAAAGTTAAAAATATGTCTCTACTTACTTAGTGACTCTTACTACCAACTTACTAACTCTTACCTATCATTTATGAGCCTTCTCTTATAGAATAATGGCCGTTACATTCAATGTTTGAAGATGTGATCAAATCATTACAAAAAATACACCATTTTCTTTCTTTTGAATATTTGGCTTCATCCTCATGACACACAGTGCATGAGTGATGAAGCATATATCGAGTTTCCATAAAAAGGTAAGGATTTGACCATCAGTTCCCTTGGTCTCATTGAAATCATCTCACTCAAACTGTCGAAGCTGAAGAGTTGGATCTAGTACTAGAATAATAAAATCAGTGCACGAACGTAGGTACCGGACGAGCACAAGTACCAGATGAGCACAGTTGGTACCAAATGAGTACATGTACCAGAACACGGTTACCAAAATCACACGTGTACTGGAACGCGGGTGCCAGAATTACACAGGTGTTGGAAGGAAAATAGCTATTGTTGGTGACAGATGGATGCATTAGGGGGAGTTTTGAGGTCTAAAATGAGCCTCCTAAGGAAATTATAAAATAATAGTGGAAATAATAAAATAAGATTAGATTACATCATCAAATTTTAGAGGGAAAAAAGAAAAAACTATTTTTTCAACTCGTATTTTCAACTTATCTCCCTATGGATTTACTCAAATTTCGAGTAGAAACACTCATTGGATGCAGAATGTTATTCCTCATCCAAGGAGTACCCATGTTGCATAGTTTATATAGATACTGATACACGAAAAATTAGAAATACATGAAAAACGTGATTGCAATCGCGTTTTTTCATGTATTTCTCATTTTTCATGTAGAAGGGTCCATCAAAAGTATGCAACATGGGTACTCCTTGGATGAGGAATTAAATTTTGCATCCAATGAGTACTCTCACTCGAAATTTGAGTAGGGAGATAATTTGAAAATACAAGTTTAAAAGTAGTTTTATTATTTTTTAATGTTTTTACCTTTTTACTCCAAAAATGGTGAATCACCCCCCATGGTTGACATCATCATCTTGAATCCTATTGGTTCTTATAAATTTTATTTTGGTTGTACATTTTTCTTAGGAGGCCCATTTTAGACCTCAAAATTCCCCTAATGGTATGAGTATGGTGAACACAGGTACACTATAGAAAAAAAAATGGGCAACTTATCAAGTGTCAGATGGGTGCATGAGTACCATACGAGAACGCGAGTACCATATTGCTAATTTTGGTGCCAGATGAGTAGGAGAACGAGTACCAGATTGCTGCACTGGTACCGAATGAGTGGGGAGCACGAGTACTAGATCGCTGCACTGGTACCAAATGAGTAGGAGCACAAGTCTAGACATCTATGTGATCCAATATAATTAATCATAGAGTACAGGAAATCAAATAATTATATTTCTACTATAATAAAACATAAAAAACATGTGTTGAAATATAGATTACCTCATATAGGCATAATAAGGCTAAAAGGTATATGCTTGAAGAAGATAGGCAAGTAGTAAATAGATTTGAGGTGAAATTGGTAAAAAATAGATGAAAATATAGGGTATTATAGGCATCAAAAAGTGCCTAATATATTGCATGTCCTCATGCAAAAAGTGTTGAACCATTCCTCAAAATTTCAAAAATGGAGTCTTCTTACAGTTCCTTGTTAATATTTACACCCTTGAAGTATTTCTCCCTTGCAACCGATAATACTGTAGCCTCCATTATAGTAGATTTTGTGATCTCTAACTGCAGACCTCTAACTGAACATGTTTGCAATCATAACTTTGAGTGAAGGCGTGAGAAACACTCTCATGGTATCCTTCAACTTTTTTCAGAAACAGAATACAACCAACATGCTCAAATATTTCTTTGCACAACTGATACTCCTATGTTCCTTGATAAAAATGGAACACTGGATCATGTCGATCTACCCCCATGTAGGATTTAAAATAGGTCTCATAAAATTTCTAGATATGGAGCTCAGAAAGGGTTGAGTACCAAAAACGACAGAGTAACGAAAGTGACATGTTATGACATCAATGTGACAGAGCTAATGCTGGATGAATAGGTGAGGATAAGTGGAATGAATACCAAATGGTATGAAAGAGAGAAATGATGCTCATTTGGATATTCAACATACAATTCGTTTGCTCAAATTATGATTGGCATTCGTCCAATCACACCCATGATTATCCCACTTAATCTATCACAAAAAGGAATTTTTTTCTTAGAAAACATGGGATAAAGGTGAGTAATTTTAGGATTAGGGTAGGGGCTTAACAACTGATGGTAATATAAGTTAATGAAGGTAATTATATATTGATCACATGATTAATTTCATCTTAATAGCGGAAAATAAAATACTAACCTCATACCACTATTACTAGATTAACACAAGAAATATTTTTTTAGTACTGGATGAAAACCGTTTTCCAGTACCAGACGAACACAGGAGACTGCTTTCCAGTACCAAATGAATACATGGACCTTTTATTAAGTGCCAGATGCGTAGTATTCAAATTGGAATCCTGTAGGCTTTTCTTTGTAGCTTAGCATGTTCTGAATGTCAAGCTGGAGTAGGTGATACTGATTATTGGTGCTGCATGTGAATTTATTTTGCTGAAAAAATTGAAAACACCACACTGGTACAGGAACTTTGAAATTGCAGTGGAAGTGTCAGAAAATGATCAAAGTAAATTTGAGGGCCCTAAATGATCTAGAAGAGCCAGAGTTAATAAGTGCAAATTTGATATGTTGAAGGAGGTTGAAAAGAATAAAATGAAAATTTTGAAAAGGGTCCCAACAACCACTCCCCCATGCTTGGGGTTTTCCATGTTCTCATGCAAACAAGGTGAGGAGGGTTGTTGAGATGAATTAGTACAAAGGACCCTTAAAAAAAAGAAAAAAAAATTAGCTAATGAGATGAATACTGAAAAAAAATAATTCATCTCAAATTTATTAAAATGATGCTAAATTAACTCCAAGCATAAAAGAAATTTCAAATCACTCATTCATAATATTTCATCAATATTTAACAGTTTTATGCTCAAGGAAAGAAACCTTTTATAAATTTAAGGGGTTCTCCTTCTTTGTAGGTAGGAGGATTTTTATGATCACAACAAATGATGAACCGGTGAAAAAATATTTATTACTAACCAAATCCCAAAGTCTTATTGTCATCCAAGTATTATAAATAAGCTTTGCAGTTGAGTTTTATTAGTTATTTGTGATAATTGGTCCCACTTATAAGGCAATGAAATATTCGATACATTATTAAAAACTAATGATAGAGGACTCAAGGTTACCTTAAGGCCATTATTCAACAACAGATTTATGGAGTTGGTTTTTACCCTTGACTTCATCCACACATGCTTCCTTTGTAATGTAACACTATAAAGTAACCATCATATGTGTAGACAAAAACCTTGGTTTGGAGCCCCGCTTAGAACACAAGTGAGTGTCGATCCAAGCAGTCATTACTGGCCGAATTGAAGTCTTTCAAGTTAGATGCATGTTCCGACTTTGAGTCAAAACATGACAAGTGGAATGACAAAGGGAAGAATTTTATTATTGCGGAACCCAATGCCACCATGTCCACCACCAAGATCCAAAATATTGTGACGGAAGATCCAAAGGAGGGGGAGCATCTCTTCCACTCACAAATGTGGGTGAAGGGTTCTCCACACAGTTCATTGTCGACATCGGGAGCTAAAAGAACCTCATTTCAGCATAGGTCGTGAAGAGATTGGGCCTACTAACTACACCACACTCATAGTCATACACAATTGGGTGGCTTCACCAAGGACGAGATCTCTGCGTCAGCCAACAATCCTGCCTTCCCTACAACATCGATCCCTTCACGGATGAGGTACTCCTCTTGAAGTTTGCAATGTATTTTTAGGCCAACCATACTTGTGGAAGAATCATGTTTTGTATGAGTCTAGGCCTAGCACTGTTATTATTACTTAAGGAAATAAGTTATATAGGATACCATAGGTAGCACCGCCTACCGCCATCTCTTTGATCTCTACTAAGAAATTAAATAATATCATTTCCCAGACCAAGAAATTTGTCTTCCTTATGATTTTCCCTCATAGCAAGAATAAAATTTTAGCCACCTCCACAACCTCTAGATAGGGCCCCTCTACATGACAACAACAGATTAACAAGGTCGTGGAGGAGTACAGGGACATCTTCACCTCACCCACAGGGGTACCCCTACATTTTCAGGTCAAGCACTCCATCGATCTAACCGAGGGCGTGCTGCTACCCAATGAACCAATTTATTGACACTCTATTTTGGAGAACGATGAAATCAAGAGGAAAATTCAGGAGTTGTTGCAGAAAGGGAACATCAGGCCAAGTTCATCATCTTGTGGGAGCCTAATTGTGTTGGTATAGAAGAAGGACATAACCTAGAGGCTCTATATTGATTATCAAGCTCTAAATAAGGTCACTTTCTGGAATAGGTATCTAATCCCACGAATTGATGACCTTATGGACCAGCTCAAGGAGGCCAAATATTTCAGCAAGATTAATTTGAAGTATAGTTATCATCAGGTACGGATTGAACCCTTCGATGTATGGAAGATTGGCTTCAAATCCAAGGAGGGCCTTTTCGAATGGCTTATTCCTTTTGGGTTGACGAATTCCCCCGCAACCTTAATGTAGATGATAAATTACATCTTGCAGCTCTTCACTAACTCGTTCGTGGTAGAGTACTTGGATGACATATTGATCTACAGCAAGAGTTGGAAAGATCACATACACTGTATTCAATAGGCCCTCCAAACCCCATGACAACGCAAATTTTGTGCCAATTTGGAGAAATGAACTTTTGGTATGACCCAGGTTCAATATATAGGGTACATAATTGATGAGAAAGGCATGCATGTGGACTCATCCAAGATAAAATTTATTTGGGATGGGCCAAAACCAACCACTAATAGAGATATGCAGCTTTTTGGGTCTTGATAATTTCTATCATAGGTTCGTGTTAATATTCTCTCATATCACTTGGCCTTTGAGTCAAGTCACTAAGGGTGGAGTGAAAGAAAATTTATTTTGGTCTGAATCCCAACAACATGCATTGCAGAGTTGAAGCATCACCTCTAATCTGCACCATTTCTTACATTACCAGACCTGCAACAACCATTTGAAATTAAGACAGATGCCTCCAACTATTCAATTGGTGCAGTCCTTACCTAGCACAGGCATCTGGTGTCATATCACTGTGAGACACTTTCAAATACAGTCTTAAAGTATCCCACCTATGATAAGGAGATGTATTCCATTGTGTGGACCTGCTAAAAATGGAAACATTACATTATGGGGAAGGAAACAATCATCCGAATAGACCATCGACCCTTGCATTTCATACAAACCTAAGGTAAGTTTCAGAAAGATCGCCATCATAAATGGTCTACATATCTACAAAAAATCCATTTGAACATTACGTACAAGAAGGGAAGCACCAATAATTTTTCAAACTACTTCAACCGACCATTCGTTATGTCATTGACCATTGTGATCAACTCTTGTGGGCACAAGAATTCAGGATGGTCTTACCTTTACAAGAGTGATCTAGAATTCAACATCACATACCCAATGCTCCTATAAGGTAAGTAAGCTCTAGAATTTCACCTCCAAGATACACTGTTATGCCACCTGGGACACATTTTTTTTTCTTCAAGTGAGGATGCCATGATGATTTTGGAGGTGCACTATAGCTGGGTTGTTGGACATTTTGGTGTGGAGAATATAGTGGTAGTGCTCCAAAAATATTTTTACTGACCAAATATTCGATAGGACGTTGGGAAGTAGATCAGATCCTACACTACTTGCACCATTTCCAAACCTACAATCAAGAAGCAAGGAATGTATAATCCTATTCCTGCTCCTAATTAACCCTGGGAATCCATCTCCATGGATTACATGTCGGTCCTTCCTTCTACCAAGAATGGAAATGACTGTGATTTCATGGTCGTCGACAGATTCTCTAAGATGGCCATTCTTGCGGGCTGCAAGAAGAGTATCATAGAAGAAGCCACTGCCAAAATGTTCTTTGAACGAGTATGGGTACACTTTTGGATCCCAAAATCCATTATCTCAGATCGAGATAGTCGGTTCCTAAGTTCATTCTGGTCTGGCCTCTAGACGTTGTTTGATACCAAGCTCACTAAGTCGACGACCTTCCACCCCCAAACTAATGGCCAAATAGAGGTCATAAAAAGGATGATTGTGCACATATTGCGCATGTACTTCTCAAATCACCCACCCACATGGGATGAGAGCCTCCCCTATTTCCACAATAGCTACAACAAATTTCTCCAAAGCTAAACTGGCCACAACCCCTTTCAGGTGGGATTGTGATTCCAACCACTATGTCCCATTTATGTTTTAATACCATTCATAGCTACTCAAGTAGATTTGGCTCATGTACAGTCTGAAGCTAAAAGGGATAAAAAATTCATTGAGTGCATTCATCACATCCTCTAATAGGTCCATGCCATATTGGACAGAGAAAATGATAAGTACAAACATTTTCATGATTAGCATTGGGTGCCACACAAATTCTAGGTGGGAGGCAAATTTTGGTTACGTTTGCATAAGGAGTGCCTCGTTGGGGCCCACCGCAAGCTTCATCCACTCTGATATGGACATTGCACCATTACTAACCCTGTAGGGGACAATTATTTTGAGTTCAACATTCCATCGTTCCTTGGTTTGCACCCAATATTTAGTTTGGACTGACTGCGGTCATACTTTCCCCCATTGCTAGACACATATGACATTTTTGAGAAACTGACACCAACAAATCTCAACCCAAGTTGTATAAAAAATTCCACAAATAACAGGATCGTCGAAACATATATCAAGAACACTCAGCACCAGAGGATCCAACTATATCGAATTGTCAAAGGAGGCCAACTCCTTCACCAGGTAAAGTGAATCACCATGGACCAAGTTCAGAAGAAATTTCCTCACCTCATGGAGGTTCTGCATGTAATGAGGATCATTGATTCCCAAGGGTGGAGGACTAATACAGGTGGATATTGGTGGACACCCGCCTATTCCACCTAGACCTCCAGTCGGTTTCATCAGTTTCCTTGATTATAAAATCATTTACTATTTTTAGCATTTTTCAGGTCCTAAACTTCCAGAGTTGTTTTGACACCCTAAACAACATTTTTTTGAGGTCCACATCAGACCCGTAATAGTAGGAAAGGGCTTGCCACAAATATTGTAGTACTTGGAGAGACTTGCCTAATGAGGTATCATACGCGCCAAAAAAAGATCCTATGACCAAGTTACGACCCCGGGAAGTTGGATGCCCAAGTAACCCTAACGAGGCCCACAAAATCTTGGTGTTCCTACTCCTAGGGTTAGGGTTTTTGATTTTTAGGGTTTCCCTTTGTTGTTAAATAATAAAAAGGCCCTTGATCCTCATTATAACACAATTCAAAGGCATGTAGTTGCAACATCTCTTCTCGCCCGAGTTAGTTTATTTCCATTCTGTATGTAAGAAATTTTCAATTCTTTAATATTAATGAAATGAAGATTCATTTCTGCTACATCTTTGTGTTTATGTTTATATATTTATTTTGTTGCATTCCTGCATAAGTCTAGATCAGTGGTATCAGAGTGGATTTCTCTTTCTTTATTTTTCTTTTCATGTGTCCAACGAGGCCGAGTTATAAGGAGTGAGGGCTCAAACTGGTTAAACCTTTGCAAGACCAAACTCGCAAATCCCCAAGGCCTCCCATGGAAAAAGAAAATAAATACGAGGGAGTAGGATATCCTTTAAAAATATTGCCCGAAGAATCCCTCGAGTGATAGAGGAACGTGATGATGGATAAATTTTCCCAGATCCTTCAACAAATGCCCACAGGCAACACATATTCATCCAAAATCCACTCTGGAGGCACCACTCCCTTCAAGGTACAATTCAACATTGACATTCCCATATTTTAAGGCTAGATAGATGCAGACGCCATAGATAGATGGTTAAAGATGTTATAAGTATATTTTTCGATTCATGATTTTTCCAATAGGGAAAATATTACTTTTTCCCTCTTCAAAGTCCCCCCCCATGTCAAGGACTAGTGGGAAACCTACTACGAATAGAGGGACGAGAGAGAACCCTCACTCCTTTCAGCCTCACCCACTTGGAATTATTTTCGAGACACCATAAAGTAATAATATTACCCCATGGGGATCTATGAGGATAAGTACATACAATGGAATACACTATGAAAACAAAGGGATTAAGATGTGCATGAGATGATGGGTATTTTCCATACCCTGCGAACAAAGTTGGGTATAAAAGATTTTGAGAAACATCTGGTGCTCAAGTACCACAAATGTCTACATAAATACATTCAGGATGAAACGGATTTCCTAGAAATCTCCTTGCTTGGTGAAGCATATTGATATGTTTCCTATTAAGAAGAAATTTAAACAGAAGAAGCGAGACTTTGGATCTGCGAATTCGAAGCAAGGGGATGCCCCCAAACCGCAAAAAAAAGGACAAAGCCAAGGCAGGGTGACCTAGGAAAACCCGCCAAAGCCACAAGAAACTAACAACACAACAAAGACAAATAAGAACACAATAAAATGGTGTGAGTTCTGTAAGAACCCCTCTCACAACATAAGTGAGTATGGTTGATCCATGCAGTCACTAGTGGATGAATTGAAGGCTTCCGAGTTAGATGCATGTTTCGACTCTGAGTCGGAACCTAACAAGGGGAATGATAAATGGAAGCATATTATTGATGTGGAACACAACGCCATCGTGGCCACCACCAATATCCAAAATATTGAACCCAAAGATCTAGAGAAGGTGGAGCGCCTCTTCCAATCATAGATGTGGGTGAAGGGTTCTTTGTTGCAATTCATTGTCGACTACATGAGCCAAAAGAACCTCATTTCAGCATAGGTTGTCAAGCAGTTGGGCATATTGAATACACCACACCTGCAATCATACACCATCTGGTGGCTTCTCCAAGGAGGATATCTTTGCGTCAACTAGTAGTGATGTATTACCTATAGCTTCAAGCCCTTCACAGATGAGGTATTGTGTGATGTTGCTCCTCTTAAAGTTTATGATGTATTACTAGGCCAACCATACTTGTGGAAGCATCATGCTATGTATGATTCTAGGACACACTATTATTAATACTTTGGGCACTAAGTTATGCATGATTTCGGAGGTAGCACCACCTACCCCCATCTCTTTAATATATGCTAAGAAATGTAGTGAGATATTTCCAAAACTGAGAAACTTATATTCCTTATTATTTTACCTTAGGGCAAGAAGAAAATTATGGCCACCTCCACAACCTTTAGACATGGCCCCTCATCATGACAATAACAGATGGAAAATGTCATGGAGGAGTATAGGGACATCTTCACCTCACTCACAGGGGTACCCCTACACTGTTAGGTCAAGCACTCCATCGATGTGACCTCGGACGCGTGGCTACCCAATGGACCGATTTATCGACACTCTATTTTGGAGAATGATGAAATCAAGAGGCATATTTAGAAGTTTTTTCAAAAAGGGCACATCAGGCGAAGTTCTTGACCCTATGGGAGCTCGATCGTGTTGGTACAGAATAAGGAAAAAACCTGGAGGCTCTGTATTGATTATCAGTATTTGAATAAGGTCACTATCTGAAATAGGTATCCAATCCCATATATTGATGACCTTTTGGACCAACTAAAGGGGGCCAAATATTTTAGCAATATTGATTTGAAGTTTCGTTATCACCAGGTATTGATTGAACTCTCTGATGTTTGGAAGATTGTATTCAAATCCAAGGAGGGCCTTTTTGAATGGTTGGTAATGCCTTTTGGGTTGAATAATCCCCCCCACAACTTTCATGTATATGATGGATGAAAGCTTGTGTCCCTTTACCAACTCCTTCGTGGTAGTGTACCTAGATGAAATCCCAATCTTAAGCCAAAATTGGGAAGAGCGCATACACCATATTGGACAGATCCTTCAAACCCTTCGACAACAAAAATTGTGTGCCAATTTCGAGAAATGCATTTTTGGTATGACCTAGGTAAAATATTTGGGGTACATCATTGATGAGAGGGGCGTGCATGTGGACTTGGCTAAGATAAAATTTATTCAGGATTGGCCAAACCCAACCACTCTAACATAGCTTCACAAATTTCTGGGTCCTGCTAAATTCTATCGCAGTTTTGTGTTGGGATTCTCTCATATCACTTTGCCTTTGAGTCAATTCAACAAGGGCGGAGCGAAATAAAATTTCTTTTGGTATGAATCCAAACAATATGCATTTACCAATTTGAAGCATCGCCTCTGCTATGCACCAATCCTTACATTACCAGACTCGCAACAACCATTTGAAATTGAGATGATGAATTTGACTATGCTATTGGCGTAGTCCTTACCGAGTAGGGGAATCTAGTGGAATATCATTGTGAGACCCTTTCATATATTGTATGAAAGTATCCCACATATGACAAGGATATGTATTCCATTTTGTCGACCAGTCGACAATGGAAGCATTACATTTTGGGGAAGGAAACGATCATCCACACAGACCACTAACCCTTACATTTCATGCAAACACCAGAAAGTTGCAGAATGATCGCCATCAAAATTGGTCGACATATTTTCAATAATTACATTTGAAAATTAAGTACAAAAAGAGTAGCACCAATAATGTTGCATACTGCCTCAGTCGACCGCTGGTTATGGCGCTAACCACTGTACTCGACTCTTGTGGGAACGAGAGTTTGGGATGGCTGAATATTTACAAGAGTGATCCACAATTCAACACCACATACCACATGCTCCTAGAAGGTAAGAAATTTCTAGAATTTCACCTCCAAGACACACAATTATGCCACCTAGGAAACCTTTGAGTTCCTTCAAGCGAGTGTTCTAAGATGATTTGGAAGGCTCACTAGAGTCGGGCCACTCTCATTTTGGGGTAGAGAAGACAGTGGAAATCATTAGAGGAATTTTGAGGTCTAAAATGGGCCTCCTAAATAAATTATAAAATAATAGGTGAAATAAAAAAATAATAATAGATTGCATCATCAAATTTTAGAGGGAAAAAATAAAAAACTATTTTTTCAACTCGTATTTTCAATTTATTTCCCTATGGGTTTACTCAAATTTAGATCGGGAACAATTATTGGATGTGGAATTTGGTTCCTCATCCAAGTAGCACCCATGTTGCATACTTTCTATGGACCTTGCTACACGAATAATGAGAAATACATGAAAAATGTGATTGCAATCACATTTTTTCATGTATTTCTCATTTTTCATGTAGCAGGTTCCATCAAAAGTATGCAACATGGATACTCCTTGGATAAGGAATCAAATTTTACATCCAACGAGTGCTCCCGATCAAAATTAGAGTAAAAACTTAGGGAGATAAGTTGAAAATACGAGTTAAAAAAAGTAGTTTTATTATTTTATTATTTTCAATCTTTTTACTTATTTACTCCAAAAATGGTGAATCATCCCCCATGGTTGAAATCATCATATTAAATCCTATTGGTTCTTATAAAGCTTATTTTGGTTGTATAATTTTTTAGGAGGCCTAAATTAGACCTCAAAATTCCCCGAATAATTGGTCGAACCTTCGACAGGATGTTGAGAACTACATCAGATCCTGCACTGCCTGCATCATTGCCAAACCTACAATCAAGAAGTAAGGATTGTATACTCCTCTACATACTCCTAGTCGGCACTAGTAATCCATCTCCATGGATTACATGTTAGGAATTCATTCTACCAAGCATGGCAATGACTATGTTTTCGTGGTCGTCGACAGATTCTCTAAGATGGCCATTTTGGCGGCCTGCAAGAAGAGTATCACAACAGAAGCCACTGTGAAAATATTCTTTGAACGAGTATGGGTACACTTTGGGATCCCATAGTCCATTATCTTAGATTGGGACAACTTGTTCCTAAGTGAATTTTGGTCAAGCCTCTCGTCGTTTTTGAATACCAAGCTCACTAATTCTATTAGCATCAGGTTTGCACCTTTCCCTAAAGGTCCAGTGGTTATATTTATGAGTTGATTATGAAAATTCATGGTTATGTAAGGGTCTATATTTTTTTGTGTAAATTTTTATATAAGCCTAGGGACATGTCAAAACAAGTCATTTCACTTAACCTTAGGCTTTCCCTAAGTTTTTTGCAGTGAAATTAGCCTATCGCAAGCCTACAACTGGCTCTACGAAATATTTTTGGAGTGCTCACCAAAAAATTAAAAAAGGGCTTTTCAAGCTGTTATCCCTATCATTTAAAGTGCCTATGCGTTTTAAAAAAAATTCCTATCCATTTTCATCCTTGATGTGACATCGAGATTTGAAGCCCAATAAAGAAGTTTAAACACAAACCCTAAAAATGTTGAGTTTTCCCTAAACTGTAATTTTGAGCAAACCCAAAAAATGATTTACAATGCGTGGAAGGTTCTAGAAGGGTTTGCATTGTCCGTACAGGAGGATTAAAGGTTGGGAAAGGATTTACAGCTTCATAACATTTTCAAGATAGGAACATTATGCCTATGAAACCTTTCGATTCAGATGCAATGTATTTTGTGGTCTATCTAGAAATGTTGTCTCTATTTCGAAATACAGGTTGGGAGTCAATATTCCAACACTTCATTGGACACAACTTGAGTTGGTTTCATGACTTATATACTCCTTTTATGGCAACACAAGATCAATAAGAGCCATATAGTTTCCCATCACCGAGGAATCCAATGCATAGGCCACAAAATTTCCTATTGAGGGCGAAATATGGTTTAAAAAATGTAGATTACAGAAGATGGACCTAAATTTATTCTTAAAGGAGGATTGTCAAAACCAAGAATGGAATGCAGGAGTCCCCGAGAATGCGTTGAATCCTGAATGGTCTACTGCTATCAAGATAGTGAAAATATTATTCACCTTTCAAGGCAGGTATTCTAAATTTTATTTGTATCACATGAGATTTTTGTGTCATTTAGTAGGTTTAAGTAAAATGAATTTTCCCTATTTTCTTCATCAAAGTCTGTTGAAAATATCTACCGAAGCTATAACCAGACTTGATATTTCACCTCATGAAATTTGTCACCATGGATTGATAAAGATATTATATACTCATGAGTTGAAAAAGTAGGTGGAACAACTGAAACAAATAAATATGAGAAACCCTATACCCAGAAGGCAAAGGAGAGGTAAAACTATTTTTTTTTCAAAAACCTAGCTTAGGAAACATAGAGAGAACCTAATCATATCCATGTTGAAGAACATATTGAAAACCATAGAAAAGAACCAGAGGTTAGGATATATGAGAGGAGAACAAGAAGACAACAAAAGCTAATGCTATAAGAAGAGGAGGCAAAGCATACAACAACAAAAAGTGAAAAAGGGAAACAAAAAATGGAAACGGGGGATGAAGAAATGGAAACAGAGCCTACTGTTTACTGCAGAAAACCCCATACTCGCCCTACAAACAAACTAAGACTAATCTTTAAGGCAAAGATCAACCCTAAACTCAAGGAGGTGGTGGTTTTTGATGAATATGAAGAAATTTTGAAGCTTTCAAAGAGCAGAAAGAAAGCTACCAAACAAGGAAAATAGAGTATGTAAGTAGAAAAGGGAAAGAAACCCTAAAATATAGCAAACTCATATAGAAAGGTAGCAAAAGGATGACAAGGAGACATAAAAATTTAAACCTCCTTGGTTAGGCTGCAGAAGTTATGGAAGAATGATTAGTTTACCTCATTGGCATAGAAATACACAAAACCCTAATTTTATTGAAAGAAACCTAATTCTACTTCAACATTTTGGCCTGCTTCATTTTTTTTTTTTTTATAGTTAGTTTACTTTTGATATGTTATGGTAATATGTTGAAGGGTTTTGTGGCTAAGATATTTCATGGAATACGAGTCAACACAAGGAGAAATATCCTTAAAACAAGTAAGCAGTTACACAGGGCAGTTGTGCATTTTCAGCAGATTTTAAGTTTTGTATCAGTTTTGCTACCACGAAGGAATATGAGTTGCAGTTCCAGGTATGAAGCCAAAAAGGGTGTTAACAATTTTAGGCCTATAATTCATCTATAACTCGTCCTTTTCCCAAAAGAATAACAAAGGAGGATGCATACATAAGTTTTTAGATGCTTTGACCAATGTTTAGATTGCAAATAAAAATTCAAATAGATAAAAAGATAGGATTTTGATTATGTTTTGTTAATTAAACTCTGAGATATTATAAATATTTTATAGTTGTTTCTACCAAACTTTGTGAATCTCATATTTTATATATTTTCCATATATAATACATGATAAAGGAGTGTTGAGTCTCTATTTTTATGCCTATAATACCCTATATTGTCCTCTATTTTTGACCAATTTCATCTCAAACCTATTTACTACTTTCTTGTCTTCTTCATGCATATACCTTTAGAGATCATGGTTTGACTCTAGCATGGAACTCACTACGACCTTTTGACTATGATCCTACCTTAAATTTGATGTGATAAAAGTGTTTAGCGTGGAGGATCACTTTTTTATTTCCACGCTAGTGGGTTGAAAACATATCCAACTAGAAATATTCGTTGGTAGAAGTTTGTTGAAGTATTTGAAAAGTTTCTCCCACTAAAGTAATTAGTTGTGGGTAGTTTTTGTGCTTTTACATGCATAAATTATAAATTTATTTAAAAGGAAAGGAGGTTAGATCACCTTTAAGTGATTTCCTAAAAAAAATTAATTATTTTGAGATTTATACAAAAGCTGGTAAAAAAAGAAAAAGTGAAAAATTTATAAATTTGATGGAAAGATAAGAAGTTTTGTGGAGTAATAAGGTAATTTTTTCATGAAAGTGTATTTATTTTGGAAAGAAGAGGTGTGAGTTAATTAGTAGTGGTGGAAGTAAATAGTAAAAGTAAAGGTGTTGTATTAAAGGTGAAAGTGAATATTAAAGGTAAAGGTAAAAGTAAACGATAAAAATAAATTGATGGTGGAAGAAAAATGGTGAGTTGTTGCATACAGTTTTGAGTGGGTGATATATGGTTTCATAAAACCATGTGTGGGTTTGAGAATGTATAATGAGAGAGGGGATTTATATGGGACTTTGTAAAAGAGTTATGTTATTTTCACTTTTGTAAAGAGTGATATCATAAAGGGTTATTGAAATAATTTCATTAAGTCATGAAGGATAAAAGGTTTAGTCAAGTAAAAGAGTCACAAATTGCATTTGTAAGTTCAAAAAATTGATTCATGTTCAAGTCATTAATTTGTAATGAAGGAAATTTTTGTCAAAGTTCATAATCATAAAATCCAAAGAAGGTTATGAGTGCTCAAATGAACAAAGGTCCTTGTATAAGTTGAGTTGAAGTGAGAGAGTCTCTCAATGTAAAAATTCAAGTCAAGGTATTTTAATGAAGATTTGATGTCAATTATGGAGTCAAAGAGTCAATGGTCAAGTAAATTTTTTTATTGTAATGGGTGCATGAAAGGTGGAGCCTGAAATCCAAAGTCTGGTCAAATTATTGCAAGGATAACTTGAAGAGATACTGCAGTTGTTGTTTGCAACAAAGAGGAGAAAGGATTTCTTAGAAAGACGAGTTCATGTGAAATGAACCATTGGTCAAATTCATAAAATACAACTTGGTGAATTAATTCAGCTGCATGTTATAGTGAAGAAGGTGAAGTTCACAACAGAAGATGAAGATGGATCGAGAGAAAATTCACAATAATTCCATAGTGGTTGGCATTGGTAATGAAGAGAGAGAGATCGATGAATTAAAAGCACAACTGGACGTGTTGATAGAACTATTAAAAAGACAAAGACACAGATGGGTGATAAAAAATAATAATTAAATGACCAATTAAACAGTTCATGGAAAGAAGACTGAAGCGCAAACTGAAATTTTTAAAAGCAAAGAAACTCCAGAAAAAAGTATACATTTGTGAACCTAAGAAAGGACCATTATTTGGTGATGGAGATGAATTTTTGGACGTGGGTTTGATCCCCACAGACGGTGCTACAGATTTTTCAGAAGACCAGCATGAATACCTAAAGACAGATTGAATATCTCTCAAACCTTATGATTTTAAATCTGACAACCTATTTTTTGATGGAGGCTATGTTCATGGAATAGAAAAGGATCGTCAAACAAATGGATCAAATGTCAACATGGAAGATATTGAAGCATAATTAAAAATCCTAGAAGAATGGTTGGACAATACAAAGCCAAAGTGTCACAATAGACCTTCAAATCAACAAATCTAGTGCAGTGAAAGCTTAGAGATTGACAACAAAGATCAACAAAGAAATAGTAATGCACACCAGCAAGAAGACACGTTGGACATGGCAATTGAAGAGATTAGAATATTGATGGTGAAAGTGTCCCAAAAGAAACATATTTTAGGAAGGAAAGAAGATGGCATAAGCTTGTTGATAAAAACAGAACAAACATACATCAAAAAAGCAAGAGGACAACAACAACATAAATTTTGGAAGCTTGGAAGATAGAAAAGGATAAGCACAGAACATCGACAACATGACAAAACAATTTTGGAAGCTTGGGATCCAGGAGGATTCTTATCATCTTATGAATATTAATGGTTAGGAGACCATGATTTTATTTTTACCTAGGGAGTCTGATGCAGGTGCATCTAACCTAGGTTAAGTGTTTACTAGGGTAGTTAGTTACAAAGTGAAGATTTAATTAATTAATGTATTTTTCCTAAATTTTTAAGAGAGCATTAGGATTATTGTAAATAGGAGAAGATTCGAGAGGATTGTGGAAGGTTTGAGAGAGTTATGGATTAGTTAGCTCTTAAATAGGGATAAGGGATTGAATGAGAGATTTTAGAGATTATATGAAAGATGTTAGGGATTAGGAGAGATATTTTGGGAGTTAGCTTAGGATCTAGAACCTCCTTGGGTTCTCATCCAATTATATAAATAGAGGTGAGCCTATGATACATGAGGATTGATGGCCAGGCATTAGGCCAACATCTCTCTTGTAATTATTTTATAAATTAATTAATTCTGATTTTATGTGCATACTAGTGTGGTTTTGTGTTGTATGTTTTGTAACTTAAATTAAGTGCATGCACTATCACCTTTTATCCTTCTTATGTATATATGAGGTAATTTATATTTCAAAACATGTTTTTTATGTTTTCTTGTAGTAGAAATACAATTATTTGATTTCTTATACTCTCTGATTAATTTGATTGGCTCACATAGATTACTAGACTTGTGCTTCTACTCATACGGTACCAGTGCAACGATATGGTACTCGTGCTCCCCACTCATTTGGTACTAGTGCAATGATCTGGTACTCATGCTCCTACTTGTACAGTACCAACATTAGAAATATGGTACTCAAGTTCTTGTCCGGTACTTGTCCACCCATCCAGCACCTGATCATTTTCCCGTGTTTTTTTCTATCGTGTACCTGTTTTCACCATACTTTTGCATCCATCTGACACCAACAGCAACACCTGTATTCATTCTAGCACCTATGTGATTCTGGTACCTATGTTCCAACACTTGTGTGATTCTAGTACCCATGTTCCAGCTCTTCCAGTACCAATCCTGTGCTCGTCTAGTGTCTGTGCTCAATTGGTTCCAACTGTGCTCGTTTGGTACTTGTGCTCGTCTAGTACTGGCGTTCCTGTACTAGCTGTATTATTATGGTACCATATCTGACTCTTCAGCTTCGATGGTTCGATTGAGCTGCCTTCGGTGATACCAAGCAAACTGATAGTCAAATTCTTACTTTTTTATGGAAAATTGAGATACACTTCATCACTCATGCACTATGTGTCATGAGAATGAAGCCAAATATTCAAAAGTTCAAAGTGAATTGTATATTTTTTTTAATGATTTGATCACATCTTTCAACATTGAATGTAATGCTCATTGTTCTATAAGATAAGGCTCGTAGATGATAGGTAAGAGTTAGTAAGCTGGTAGTAAGAGGCAATAAGTAAGAAGAGACATATTTTTAACTTTATTGTTATGTTGGAGAATTGATTCTGTGATCTTTCCTTTTGAAATCAATAATATAAGAAGCAATTAATGAATCTAATGTGTTAGTAGATTCTTTAGTTCTGTAAGTCCTCGACTTTCCTTGGTAGCTCAATAAGGGCACACTGAATCCATCAAGGTAACTTTTTATAGTTATTTCGAATTTAGTTTGGTTTTATAGTTTAGCTTCAGAACATTTGGTGTGATTACAGTTCTATCTATGTAAACTTATTTCTCAGGTTGTAGGTTCAAGTATTGTTTTTTAGTTTATAGAGAAGGAAGAGTTAATAAAATATATCTCATATGTTGATGAATTTTTTTTTCATTAATCACGGTAAAAAAATTTATCAAGAGGAGACTGGTGCAAAACCCTAGCCATGGCGGCTGTGGGGTTTTCACTACCGGCTTGCGGTGAAGGGTCTTTGGATCTTGGCATTCTACTTACGGGGTTTCTATTAGATTGTGGGACTTAGGCTTGACCGGCGGAGGCACAATATCGTCATTTTCCCCTTTCTTTTTATATTGCTTTGATGAGTTTGTTGGGGGTTCATTTCTCACATTTCTCTCTACACCCTTTAGCACCCTATTTTTTTGGGGTTTCTCGTGACTGCCACTGAAATTATCTGCAACACTAGGGTCTGGGCTCCTCATTATTCCACGGTTTTCTTTGAGAGTCTTTCTCGACGGCTCCCCCACGCACCTTAGGGTTTTGTTAACCTTTGGCATTTTCCTTCTGCTTCAAGATCTGGGTGTCGTTCGTGTCACCTGACCGCGTCCCCCATTTGGACCACAGTTGCTGGGTGGTGGGCTCTGTCCGACTGGAATTATGTATGAGGAGGAGGTGGAATACTCCTTTGACCCACTCGAAGGGGTCCAAATATTCACACAGTCTCGATATGAACGACGTTTGGAGGCTGAGGCAGCAGCGAGGGTCGCAGAGGCGATGGATTTGGGTGACTCATCCACCCCACTATCCGTGCTCGTGAATAACATCCCGACCACTACGTCTAACTGATTGGAACCATTACTTCAACGGGTGGCATCTCTAGTTTATACTATCCCTTCACCATATGTCCTTTGTCAATGGGAACAACAAGCTCAGGTTACGCCGAATGTCCCCCTGCAAACATGTGCCTCTTCTAGTATTAACTGCGGTTCTCTTGGTCAATCCATGGATATTAATTTCGAGAAACTTCACATCGGCTCGACATACTTACCCATCCATTCGCACAGATTACAGACATAGTTCTTCCCCATTATGTCTTTTGGATGCTTTGAGGGCATTCCTATCCCTGGTCCTTCAAACGAAGACCCTAAATCGTCGAATTTTGATGACCTCGAGGTATTGGGAGGTCCAAAAAAGAGCCAGGTGCCGGGTAGGGGAAAGACAAAACATAATAGCACCAGGAACATGCATAGTCACAATTTTGTTTTTTGGGAAGGTGTGGGCATAGCCGATTTGGAGCTCACCACGCAAATGGTCCTAGTTGGTAGGGTCCGTGGCAGGAGTTACTCCTTTTCTAGGATTAAGATTTGGGTGGAGGAAATTTGGGGTGACATTATGGAGCAGCTACCGGGGGTTCTAACCATGAATCACGGATGGTTCGCCCTCATTTTCTCTCAACCCACTTCTGTAGACTGGGTTTTATCTAAATACTGACACTTGGAGTTGTTTCCTATACTGTTAAAGCGTTGGACTCCTTTATTCGACCCTAACAAGGAGAAATCTGGTGTTGGTCCTATATGGGTCCATCTTTTGGGTCTCCCTCTACAGTTCTAGAATGAAGACTCTCTTCGTAGTATTGGTGAGGATATGGGAATTTATCTTGACCATAGCTGCTCCTACCTAGAGACAGGTAACATCTCGGTGGCCCGTATACCGGTTCACTTGGATACTAGAGAAGGGCTGTATGACAGCTACAACATTTTCTTCAAGGATATGGTCAGGTATCAGGTGTTGGACTACGAAGGGGTTCCCTTCAAATGAAGACGCTGCCACGTGGTTGGGCATCTGTACAAGGAGTACCCCTTGATAATTTCTTCGGCGCCACATACCAAGATTCTGTCGCACATGGCTACTCAGACGGATCATGTGATCATTGTTTCTCCCTCAGATGTTGCCCATCTCGAAAAAATTCCTGCGATCTCGGAGGTGCAGCGGCACTACCCGATCACTCACTCTCAGGCTCAGTGCTTTGTGGCTCTCTCAGCTCACACGAATCTGGAGGACTCAACACCTATTCCAGGTGTCCCTCTCGATCCTCCTTTTTCTGATATATCTATTTTGTTTACTTCACTTCCCTCTTTATCAGAACATGCATAGTCTATTCACTCTTGTCACTTAGATAGTTTCAATTTGAATCCCCTCTGTTGTCCTGTTGCTTCCGCTCTCCCTTCCATCCCTCCTCCTGAGCCTATGACTGCAACGGAGTTATCCTCACTACATCTTCCTAATGTCTCTGATAATTCATCCTTAGACCACCGTTATAATATTCGTTCATCTGTCTCCGCACCCTCTTCTCCATATTTTGGCCTCGGGCGGGATCACCAGGGTCCCATCACTAGATCTTCTAGAGGCCAACCTTCCACTATTACCAAAGCCATCAGGCAGGCTGGTCTAGAGGTGGCTGCTGGCACTCAATCCTCTATCAAAATGCTTCTTAGAGCGAAGAATACCTGAGAAGGGGTTAATCCATTATCTGTCTTTCTCTGAACTGTAGGTGTTTGGCCAGTCCCGACAAAAAATTGGCACTCAGGAGACTCTTTCATAATTCTAAGTTTGATGTCCTTTTTTTGCAAGAAACTCTCGGTGATGGGATTGCTGTTATTAGAAGTTTATCTGGCTTCCTTCCCGATTTGACCTTCTAGGTCATCGATGCCCGGGGTCGATTTGGGGAACTAGCCTTGGGAATCAACAACAGATCCATCTGCGTCATTGGTTGGTGGGGTCGGGATGACATCCTTGGTGCTGATATCATTGCTCGTGATTCTAATTTAGCCATCATATTGATCAATGTGTATGGCCCATGCCATCATCGTGAGGATTTCTGGGATCTCTGGATGGAGACCCCTATTATTCGACGGAACAACATTATTTTAGGAGGGGACGTTAAATTCTCCATTGGTCTCTTGGAATCTTGGGGACCGAGGGCCTCGTCGGACTCCTTATCGGAGTATTTTTCTAATCTCATTGAGGAGGAAAACCTCCTAGATTTTTCCATGAATAAAAAGTTTCCTGCTTGGAGAAACAGGCGTACCGGTGTTGTTGCGCTTGCGAGGAGACTCGATCGTTTTCTCATCAAAACCCCACTCTTAGCGAGCTTCATAAAATCTAGACAGTGGGTGGGCTCTGGTGGAATTTCAGATCACTCTCCTATTTATCTTGAGATTATTTCAGGTAATCATTTTCCCAAGGCACCCTTTAAATTCAATTCGGGTTGGTTGACTGAGCTTGCATTTCTTGCCATCGTGAGCCAGGAATGGAAGCATTATGGTCAATTCCCTACACTAGACCATACCAGGGTTCTTTATGATAATCTCAACTGTATTAAATCACACTCTATCAGCTGGTCCAAGAACAAAAAATTACTGGAATATGAGGAGCTTAAAAACATCAAACTGGAGATATGTCACCTGACAGGACCTGACTACTTGGGTTTCCAATTTGCTGATTCTAAAGATCGATTTATTGCTCTAGAATAATCTAATATTAAAATACTTCACAAGAGGGAAGAGGAGTGGCGACTAAAAAGTAGGACCATTTGGCTTAAGGCAGGGGATGAGAACACTAAATTTTTTCAACAATATGCTAAAGGTAGAAGGATCAGTAACACCATATGGGAACTCAATGATCATCATGGGAGAGTGGCTAACTCTCATGACCAGCTAGCCGATTTGGGAATCCGGCATTTTGCTAATCTATACAGGGCACCGAAAATGCTAACCTGTCGGACATCATGCATATTACTCGTACCTTTCATAGGTATGTGGATGAGAAGAAGGTGGAGGAATTATATACTCTTGTTTCTCTGGGTGAGATCGAAGGGGTTTTGAAATGGTTCAAGAAGAATAAAATCCCTGGTCCTGATGACTAGACCATTGAATTTTATTTTCATTTCTTTGACCTCATTGGTAAGGACCTCTTACTTGTTATTGAAAACAACATGACCTCTGGTCAGATTTATGATGGCTTCAACTCCACTTTTATCGCACTCATTCCTAAAGTGGAAAAGCCCAATACTTTCAATGACTATCGACCGATTTCTCTCTGCAACTGTATTTACAAGATCATCTCCAATATCATCTCCAATCGCATTAAACCCATTCTCTCGAAGCACATATCCAAAGAACAATTTTCTTTTCTTGATCATAGAAAAATACATGAAGCTACTGACACTGCACAAGAGGCATTACATTCCATCAAGACTAAACTCCTTAAGGGTACCATCCTCGAAATTGATCTTGCTAAAGATTTTGACTGTGCCAACTGGAATTATCTTTACCTCATCCTCCTCCACATTGGGTTCCCTCATGATTTTACTAATTGGATCATGGGTTTCACTACAAATTCTACCTTCAGCATTCTTATTAACGGTGTTTCCTCTAATTTCTTCCATGCTGGAAGGGTACTAAGACAAGGATGTCCTCTTTCCCCGCTACTTTTTCTCCTCATTATGGAGGGTATTTCATCCCTTATGGCCAGAGAAAAATATGATGGATCTATTCTCGAGATCAAGTTAAATGAATTTATTCAGCTGACTCATTTATTATTTGTTGATGATGTGATTATTTTTCTTGATGGCTCTTACCAGGACAACTCAAATTTTGCTAAACTTCTCAGTACAGTAAGTCCATCATCATGTTGATTCGATGCTCTGTTAATGAAAGCCGATAGGCCTTGGGTCTTTTTCATTTTGGTCGCAAACAACTTGAGGAGGGGCTTAAATACCTAAGATTTCATCTTATGCCAAATGATTACCGTATCACCAACTAGAAATGGTTGTTCACGAAAGTCGATCACAGGATTAACATCTGGAAACATCGATGGCTCTCTAGGGTAGGTAGGTTGGTGCTCATTAAATCAGTTCTGGAAGCCATTCCAGTCTATTGGATGTCACTTGCCTGGCTCCCTAAAGGTGTGATTTCTAAAATCCAGCAAATTTGCAGGAGATTCCTCTGGGGAAGCAAGGAACATGATAGAAAATTCTCTTAGATAACAGGGGACAATATCACAAAACCCAAGGCATGGGGTGGTTGGGGACTTAAGGACCTATCTATATTTGCGGCTGCTCTGGAAGCCAAGATGGGATGACATCTCATTAATGGGCACAACTTGTGGAAGGAGGTCATTTGCACAAAATATATTGCTCCATGTGCTATTCTGGATTGGATTTGAGGTCCTATCATTCCTTCTTCGGGTGTTTCGATCATATGGAAGGCCATCTTGAAATCCATCAATCTGATTCAGTTAGGTCTGTCTTGGCATGTTGGATCAGGCTCTCGGGTCAAAATCAGAGCCGATGCTTGGTCGGGATGTGGTCATGAATTCGTCCTGCCTCCAAATATCATTATTCATTTAGACAGAGCTGGCATTATTTATTTAGCTCAGATCGTAGATCCCATCAACACCACATGGGCCTCACAGGCTTGGCTGTCTGAAAGACATTGGAATTACCTACTGAAGTCTGGCCAATCTAGAATCGATGTACTCGTGCTCTACAAGCCACCTATGTTCGTCTTACAAAAAAGGATGATAAATTAATCTGGGTTCCCTCCCAATGTGGCAGATTTATTCCTAAGATTGGTTACACCTTTCTTTCTGCAGAATCAGAACCCCCTTCTAAGCTTTGGTGGTCTCCCTTATGGAAACTGCTAGCTCCTCCTAAATACAGACTTCGTATGTGGTGTATCCTTTCTAATTTCATTCCTACAGTAGACAACCTCATTAGACGGGAATTTCAGGAACCCTCCCGAGGTTGTTTCTTCCTCTCCCATGTGAAGAGCATTGAAAAAATCTTCTTGGAATGCCTGACCATTCAACATCACTAGCACACCACCCTTGCTTCCCTGGGTTGTTTTCTTAGCTGGGTGGGCCCTCGGTCAGTTCAGCTTGGACCAATTGGTGGCAGGCTGCTAGCCGCACAAAAGATCGCAATATCCCTCTTCTTATGGCTTGGGGGATCTGGATTACTAGGAATCATTTTATCTTCCTGGATAAACCCATTGATTGGGAATTTTCCCAAAGGATCATCATCTCCATTTTCCACCTCATTCTTGATGATAGTTTACCCGCACCAGCTAGGATCATCCAGCCTGAGATCATTGATCGTACTTTCCCTTGGGCATATTTTGATGGGAATTCAAATCTTAATGGATGTGGTGGAGGTGTTTTTTTACACTTCTCTGATTCCCATTACTTCCATCTCAAGATGGGGCTTGGTTCGGGAACTAATAACTATGCTGAACTCAAAAGTCTTCGTCTGATTTTACTTTTCTCCTGAGAACATGGTTGCAACAGGATTCAGATTTTTGGGGATTCTCAAATTATTATAAATTGGTTCAACTCATAAGCACACTATCATTCTCATACTCTTACTTTTATTCTGGATGAGGTTCTTATGTTAAAATCACTTTTTGATTTCATCTCTGTCACACATATTTACAGGCAGAGTAACCAGATGGCCAACCAACTATCCAAGGAGGCCTCACAGTTAGAATGGGGTCGTTGGCATATATTAGAGCATGATGCGGCACAAGAATTTCATTACTATCATTGTCAATTCATCGATGACTTGGGTTCACAAGATGCAGTCCCTCTTTGACCACAATTTTGGACATTTTTCAGATTTTTGATTGACACTACCACAGTCTCTTAAAACTATGATAGCTTAATTTTATTTTTGCGGTAGCTATATATCTATTTATATTTTTTGTTTCTGTACATAATTTTTAGATTAGATGGACACTCAGTATGATACATGACAGATATTGGACTCCTTCGGGAGAATGTTTATTTATGTTACACTTGCATATGTTGAATATGCTACTAAATTCAATATGTAATTTTTCTTGACTTAATGAAAAATTACGAATTTTTCTGTGGAAAAAAAATATATCTCACCATTCACCTACATTTGTTGTTAGTGAAGACTCTTGTCATAAATTTCTTGCACTAGAATGCAAAGTTTCCTTCAAAACTAGTTAAATTAGGAATGATTGTTTTGTTTGATTGTAGTAAGTTGATTTTAATTATTTGCTACACAAAAACATAGTTAAATTCATCTTTCTATTTCATGAGCCTGTAAGTGGATAGCCTTATTACCTAAGACAAAAAATTCTATATTAGATGCTTGCTAAGATTTTATTTATGAATCTTTGATCTTTAAATTGTGTGATGAAATTAGATTAACTATAAAATGGAAGCTTCTTATCTAGGTTATACTCAACATACGTAGGAACTTATATATTATCGACGCATATAGTGCATAGAATCTACTGATCATGAATCCCTGGTTTATAATTTAATTTGTGGCAATATATCATTCATGTAGATGCCCCAACATTTTTGGTGTCGTTGTCGGGGAGATGTAAACGATAATAGGTAATGATTTTTTTTTTTTTTTAATGGACGACTTAAGGACGAAGAGAAGACAGTAAGATGAGAGATAAGAACCTGCACATCCACTTTGGTGGGGTCACTCCAAAGTTAAGTTGTCCTCTCTTTTGGTAAGTAGTTAAAGTTTGATGTTTTGGATTCATGGAAATAAGAGAAGCCTAACTAGTGTGAACATATAACTTGGTGACAACAGGGTCTTTGTGGGATGGTGGCACTTGGAGTACATGATTGGTTTGTTTGGACTTGTTTTAAGTGTGTTTCCTTTTTCAATTCTTTAAGATTTAAAAAAAAATGGTGCTTTAAGAAATCCATACACTAATCCATGTGCATGATAGGGATTAGCAATCGACAAAGAAATATTCAAGTATTATCAGGAGTTTGGAAAAACTCTCTCAAATTCTAGCAACAGCTAGGATATCTTCTTCTCAAGAAGAACAAATTTTGACAACAGTCAAGAACATATCTGCCTCTCCAGAAGTGATAGAGGAACAAAAAATCCATGAACCGCATCCACAGGAAGATATTAGCCCTTGCAATCTTGTCAATGAAACTGAAGAATCATGGACCATATCCAATGGAGAGCAACCGTTAGAACCTTAGATTGAAGAATTTCCGACATGTCTATATGTGGTTCCTATAAGAACACAAGAGGATAGTCATCCCATAATAGAATATTTGCATGGCATGGTAAAGGAGGATCTGCTAAATGAGCCAAAAAAATAAATAAATCATGAGCATTTTGATTTTATTGAAATTTGGTTTCAAGGAACTATAGGGCCATACCACTCCTTCATTTTTCCTTATTTCTTGACATCATCATTACAATTTACGGTACTTTGTTGGGTCAATTTACTGTGTAAATTAACATAAGAATTTAATTATCAATCCGGGTTTGTAGAACTTAGAAGCATCTCCAAAATATATGGATTTCAACTACAGTCAAGTTTATAAGATGAATTATTAATGATAAAGGAAATGCATAATATAAATCTAACTTAAAAAATTTATAAATTCAAGTATGCAATCAGAAGCAGAAGAATCTCCTAACTTAAGAGATTTGTTTGTCATTCTCTAACAATATTACCTCATGAATTAGAAATAAATAAAAATACTAATTGAACAATATATTAAGATACATGAAGCAATAATTGAAGAGGATTTTCACTGAAGAGGTCCTGGTTGTCCTTCATCATAGATTCATTTATCAATAATGATATTGTTAGAAATGGGAATTCAGAAAAGCATCAAAAGCATGTAAAGATGAATTCTAGCTTAAGATCCCAATCAGATAGAATGAATGTTTAACTTAAACATTTTTTTTTCATTTCATATGCGGATTAAGAATGATAATTTGATTCATCAGTAAACATAGTAAAACATAATACATCTAATTAACTAAAAAAAACTAAAGAAAATCTAGCTAATTAAACCAAGAAGTGTACTTAACTCGGTGTGGGGGCCCTCCACCCTTGCCTCGTACACTGGGAGTACTTTCAACTATTGAAACTTATTCAACTCTCATGCACAAGAAAATGATAAATTTTGTCTTCAATTAACTTCAAAAAATAAGAATCTCAAAGTATCAAGTTTTTCCTACTACCTTCTCCTCTCCCACTTGGAGAGAAAGCACTTCTATTTATACATGAGTTTCTTTGAAAAAGAGATAAGAAACTCATAAATACAAATCCACTTTTCTCTCAACCAATATCCCTATAATTACAAAATATGATCCCTTCAAATCCTCACTCATCTCTCACAAATCTTGGATGAGATATGTTATCCAAATCTCCATGATCTTCTCCTTGGAATAAGCTTGAGCAATTATCCTTTGAATTCTTGAAATGGTGGAGGAAATATTTGAGAAGCTTTTTGAAAAATCCTTCAAAATAATCCTACACATTACAAAGCTCATCCAAATTTGAGATATTAATGAAATATGTTAATTTTCCAATAATTAATCATACATTCTCTTATAATATTAAAAATAAATAAATTGGAAAATTGTGAGGTGAACCCATGAAAATGGTATGATGAATGGTTAAATGAGGTGATGGAATGCGAGGATGGTGAGGATAAACATGATGAAAATGCGACAATTATGAGACCCGACATACTTCATACTCAGGTATTCATTGAGGATTATACTATGAACTTGAGTATGAATGCATTTTTACACCTATTGCACACATGGTTACATTGGAAATACTCTTATACTTGATGAGGGGAATTTATTTTTCTCAAGTAGAGTAGGGGTAATAAATAAATAAATGTTGCATATAGTATTTAGTTTAGTTATACCAATGCAACAACTTTCTCATTTGTTTTCAATAAGGTGGGATGCTAATAACCAAAAGTAATTAGTTGAAAAAAGGAGATCTATGTTTCTATTGCATAATTTTGTTGAGGTCTCTTTAAGATGCATATTATTTTAATGAGGATTTACACATAGTCCTATTTCCAATAGAAGCATGGTTCAATTATTACTTTGATTTCCCACTTATTATTTATTTTCAGTTAGATATGTTTCTAGTTTTTCGTTTTAATAAAGACAACAATGACCATTATCTTTGGAATTGTAGGTAAAGTTGGAAATAATTGCATAGAAGCATCATCTAGTGTTGCATACCAATTGTTTACAACCATATTTCATCTAAACAGTATTGATAATTCTGGTACCAATTTTCTATTTTTCAATAAAAAGTGGGATTCAAGGGCATTGTTCATTTGGGGATGCTTAAATATTGAAGGAATGTTTAAAAAAGAAAAAGAGGAAAAGACATCTTCATCAACAGAATGGAACACTTAGGGAAGTATTTGATGACATCTTTCATTTTTCCTTAAGTTATTAAGGATGCATTCATGCTTTATCTATTATTTCACAAAGATGATATAAGCAATCATTTTCATAAAATTTGAATTGAAGAATAATTCCAAACTATTCATATTTTGTATTTTTGTTTTGGAATTTCATTTTTTTTATTCGTATAGATATCTGATTATCAATACAAAAAAGTTGCTCAAAATATAGTTACCAATGTATACAAAGGGGATTAAAACAAAGTTAAGAGGTCCATACAATGATACCAATGAAAAAATCAACCTGAATACTATAACCATAATACCAAAGCATGATCTCCGAGCATCTTTATTAAGCCTTGCAAGAGAGTTAATGAAGTCTTTGTTCATAGTGGAGTATTATTTTTAAAAATGAAAGCAAACATGGAAAATATGATTAGTAGGACTTTAGGTGTCTTTTGGTTATTATTTGGCAACCTTATCCATCTCACATTAAAAATGGCTCATTCATGCTATGTTATTTTAGTACCTATAAGTACCTTATGCGTCCAATACATTATGCAGGTAATATAGGTCACTCTTAAATATATCATCCTATGCCTTTAAGGGCCTTTTTGAAGCTTCTCCCCCATCTACCAATTGCAAAAGCAATGTTCATAAGCTAAACCTAAAATGGTAGGAACCATGGGACTAGAGCCTTCTGTGTAAAAGAGGTTTAAGAGGTTAACCCATCGAGGCTATGGACGCATGCTAGCAGCAGGTAATGGACTATGATATCATTAGGAAAACCCATCAAGGCTATGAATGCTCGCAGGAAATGGAGCATTCTACCTAAAGAAGTGTCAACCAAACCAAGGATTTTGTCTACACATATGATGGTTACTTTATAGTGTTACATTAAAAAGGAAGCATGTGTGGATGAAGTCAAGGGTAAAAACCAACTCCATAAATTTGTTGTTGAATAATGGGCTTAAGGTAACCTTGAGTCCTCTGTCATTAGTTTTAATACTATATCGAATATGTCATTGCCTTATAAGTGGGACCTATTATCACAAATAACTAATAAAACTCAACTGCAAAGTTTATTTATAATACTTGGATGACTATAAGACTTTGGGATTTGGTTAGTAATAACTATTTTTTCACTGGTTCATCATTTTTTGTGATCATAAAAATCCTCCTAACTACAAAGAAGGAGAACCCCTTAAATTTATAAAAGGTTTCTTTCCTTGAGCATAAAACTGTTAAAGATTGATTTAATCTTATGAATGAGTGATTTGAAATTTCTTTTATGCTTGGAGTTAATTTAGCATCATTTTAATAAATTTGAGATGAATTATTTTTGTTTAGTATTCATCTCATTAGCTACATTTTTTTTTTTATTAATTAATTTATTTTATTTTTATTTATTTTTTATTTTTTATCTTTTTTTTTTGCAGGGTCCTTTGTACTAATTCATCTCAACAACCCTCCTCACCGTGTTTGCATGAGAATATGAAAAACCTCAAGCATGGGGGAGTGGTTGTTGGGACCCTTTTCAACATCTTCATTATTCGTTTCAGCCTCCTTCAACATATCAAATTTTCACTTATCAACTCTGACCAACATATCAGATTTTAAATCAACAAGAATGGATGCGATTAAACTGGAAAAATTCTCTACACAAAACTCTGGCTCTTCTAGATCATTTAGGGCCCTCAAATTTAATTTGATCATTTTCTGACACTTCCACTGCAATTTCAAAGTTCCTGTACTATTGTGTTGTTTGTAGTTTTTCCAGCAGAATAAATTCACATGTAGCACCAATAATCAATATCACGTACTCGAGCTTGACATTCACAACATGCTAATCTACAAAGAGAAGCCTACAGGATTCCACTTTGAATACTATGCATCCGGCACTTAAGAAAAGGTCCATGTATTCATCTGTACTGGAAAGCAGTCTCCTATGTTCGTCTGGTACTGGAAAACGATTTTCATCTAGTACTAAAAAAATATTTCGTGTGTTAATCCAGTAATAGAGGTATGAGGTTAGTACTTCATTTTCTGCTATTAAGATGCTATTATTCCTTTATCCTTATTTATCTTCATGGTGTTGTTCTTTTCTTGCAGCTTCAGTGAGTTGTCTTGGGTCACCCGACCTTGGATTTTTCCTTTGTTCTGTGGTTTGGGGGCACCTTTAACTTGCTTTGGATTCATAGATCCAAAGTCTCGCTTCTTCTATTTAAAATTTTCTCAATATTGGAAGCATATCAGTATGTTGTACCAATCAAAGAGATGTCTAGGAACTCCATTTCCTCCTGAATGTATTTGTACAAATAGCTACGGTAATTGAGCACCAAATGATTTAATTATCTTTGATACCCAACTTTGTGCCTAGGGTATGGAAAATATTCATCATCTCATGAGCATCTTAATCCCTTTGCTGCCATAGTGTAGTCCCAGTGTATGTACTTGTACTCATAGCTCCCTAGGGAGTGATATTATTCCTTGATGGCGTATTAGAAAGAATTCCAAGTGGGTGCGTCCGAAAACAATGATGGTTCTGTCTCGTCCCTCTATTCTTAGTAGGTCTCCCACCAATCCTTGACACGGGGAGGATTTTGGGGAGTGAAAAATTAATCTTTTCCCTATTGGAAAAATCATGAACTGTAAAATATCCTTCCAATAGATTTAACCATCTATCTATGGTGTCTGCATCTATCTGGCCTTGAAATATGGGAATGTCGAGGTTGAATTGTAACTTGAAGGGAGTTGTGCCTCCAGACTGGCTGTCAGATGAAGATGTGTTGTCTGTGGGCATCCGTCGAAGGATCTAGGAAAATTTATTCATCATTGCATTCCTATGTCACATGATGGATTCTTCGACCAATATTTTGAAATAATATCCTTCTCCCATGTATTTGTTTTCTTTCGTTATGGGAGGATGATGCAGGAGCATCATGGTTCCAAATTTTGTACATTTATTAGAATCTAGGGGGTCATGTTTTTTCAAGGGAGTTTGTTCCCTAAGTATTTAATTAATGTAATTTTCAATGTTTTGAGTGATTTTATGTGAGAACTTTAGAATAGGATATAATTAAATATTGTGAGGCATATTTGTAAATGTTCTCGAATGTAGGAGAACATGAGTGATTGGTGAGGATTGAGAGATTCTGAAATATTGATTGTAATGATTAGATTAGAAGTTAGTTTATGATTTTGTGGATCTGAGAGGATCCTTAGGATTTAGTGGAGCAGATTTTGGATCTGAACTAGAATTGGTCCTAGACTTCATATTTATACTATTATAAATTTTCATAGGCAGAAAAATATATATATTTAGGAGGAATAGGAGATTACTCAATATTGTTGAAGAGGCCACTGATATAGAAAATTAGGCTGAGAGGAGATTCATTATTGTAAATATTTGCTTGTGAATATAAAACTCAATTACGAGTTTATGTGGGGTGCATTGGGTTGATATAATTCCTGATGTGTTAATGAATTATAAAGTTGTCTATGTAATTAGAGTATTTTCGCATAATGTAGGTGTTGTAGGTGAGTCCGAGAAGTATCAGATTGAGAACGACATTCAAAGGTGTTTGCAAAGGTCATGGAATTGGTTACTTTCAACAACTATCTTTCAACAAGAATAAGAATAAAAAATCCGCTTTAGTAGCCATGGAGTATTACAGATTGTGCTTGCAAACTGGTAAATGTAAGTGTTGTAGAAGAGAAATTCTGGCATTCTAAATTATTTAGTTGTTAGATGCTAAATTAACCATTGAAATCAAGTCAGAGATGGTTAATCTGAAGCTCGTTCGATTTGAGATCCATTACCTTATTGGATTACATTGGGTAAATTCTGTGTGGAATCGGTGTTTAGAAATATGTTTAGAAAGTTGTATATAGGATGTATAGAAGCGGAATGTTTACCATCAAACATGGAAAATGCTACAACAAGTGGAAAATGATATGGATCTCTTGTGGACAGGAGGAAAATAAGTATATTTTTCCAAAGGAAACAACCATAATTTCTTCCAAAAATTCCAGAGCTTTCTCAACAAGAGTGATGGATGGTTGAGATTGTATCGCAAAAATGAAGCAGAAGATGAACGGTCAAGATCGAATCATAGGATTACTGTGGAAGATGACTGGTTGTGAAGCATATCACATTCAGTCATGAAAATTTTCATCGCATATCGCACTCGGCCATAAATATTTCATCGCATATTGCATTCAGTGAAAGAAGCCTTGGGAATGCGATGAGGAGTCATGTGTTAACTTGTTCTTTGATTTGCGATGAGTGAAATTTGCGATGAGCCAAGATTGCGATGAGATGATATTTGTGATGTCATATTTGCGAATGAGTATTGCGAAGAGAATACACGATGTCATATTTGCGAAGGAGTATTGAGATGAGGAATATGTGATGAGGATTCATGAAGGAATCATCGGTCATCTGACGTGGTCGTGTAAAGAAGTGAAGGGTAATAAGGGTAAGTTTAAGTGCTTAAATGTTAAAAGCGCATACAATGAAGAGTTTCTTTGGGTTTTGACCCGATAACTCATAGGATTGGCTCCAATGATTATCAAGTGGAAATTGGGATTTTTTTTTCCTTCATAAAATTGGCATGATAAGGTTGTTGCAGGGATCTGATAGAGAAGGAAATCAAGTTGGATTGAAGGGAGCTGCGACTTATAAGTTTGCGATGAGTAGTAGTGGGTTTTAATAGGTTTAAAGAGAACTTAAGAGCTATTTCAGAGTGCGGTTTCAATTCTAAGCACACTATATACAAAGTAAATCCTATGTTTTGGGAAGGCTTTGTATTAGGCCTGCATCATTTGGTATCGGAGCAGAAGGAGATTCTGCGTGCAATGGAAGCAGATACAATTATGTTGAGGACTGGTAAAAGCTCTTTGAGAGAAAATTAAAGCATAGTTATGTTCTTGAAATTATATATGCATAATACAATTGTGATTGCAGAAAGAGGAGATCAAATTTAAAATTTGACAAGCAGTAGACATACAGAGATAAAATGTGGAGAGTAGTTGATACTCTTAAGATAACTTACAGAGGAAAATGAACAAGGAATAGTCCATTCAAAGTACATATGAATGGTGGAACAAGATCATGCATAGATCTTGAAGGTGATATGGTATGTTTTTATTTTTAACGTGGTTTTGAGAATTGTTTTTGCAGATTTTGGGTTGCAGAAAAAGAGGGCGTTAGCAGCAAAGGAAATTGAGAGGAGTTGTAATAAAGAAGTAGTCATGTTCTCAAGTGGGAGAGCATGTGAGCTCTTAAACAATGGAAAAACCTTGAAGAATTCAAACAGAGATTAGATAAGGAGGACAAGTAAATGTTCTCAAAGGAATTGGAAGCTATAGAGCCTACAAGAGGAAAATAGTTTTCTCAAAGAATGGTTCCATAGGTAGAGAACCATAGATCAAGCTTAAGGAGAAAAGCATGCCGAGATGTCTAATTCAGATATGGAGACTTGTTGAAAAGAGAGGTTTAGGTGTAGTCCACAAGTGAACAAGATGAAGTTCACAAGGAAGGGGAAGCAAATGATCACTGAAGGTTATTGCTGAGGTTTAGAGGAAAGCCACGATAGAAGGAAATATGCCAAGGTAAAGGGCATGAAGGTGATGAGTCAACAAGAGTTTTACAAGGAAATTGCTGATATAAAAGCTAGTATGAATGCATTGATGAAGTTGCTAGAAGAACAAGAAGAGGACCAATGGTATGGGTGGATAATGAAGAAGAAGAAAATGAAATGGCCTTCACTACAAAGGAGGTTGAGGCAAAAGGTGTATGCCAGGTTGAAGAAAGAACTCAGGACATCTCAATCTAAATTTTTTGAACAAAATTTTTTCCTGGATGAAGAGGAAACTAGAAATATTGAGAAGGAATGTGTAGACAGTCTAAAGGACTATGAAATTAGTTTGGGCTTACATGAAGGTGTGATAGTTGAATCATCAAAAGAAGAGCTTTATGTTTTTTCTAACACTTTGTGTGTGGTTGTAGATTTGACAAGTGAAGATCAAAAAATTGAAAATGTGCTTGTGCATGTTGATGAGGAAATACAACTTTTCGAAGAAATGGCTGAGATGGTGAAGTATTTTGAACATGTTTTTCGTGATTTTGAAGATGGTGGATTTGGCAGGAAAACTGACACAAAATACAAAGTTAAAGACTATAAACAACATCATGATGAAGTACTTGTGAGTTGTCGAAGAGAAATTGAGTTGTTGAAGTGTTTTCTAAAAGTACCAGAGTATGAGATTGTGATGGCAATCAGAAATGAAGGAGCGTCTCAAGCTTTGATTGGGACAACTATATGTGTTAGTTTCCAAGTTCCTGATGTACTAGATAACAAAGAAGAAAATGTGGATAATTATGTAGTCATGAATATGATAGGCAATTTACTTCTTGAAGGTGAATATGAAGATATGAAGCAGAAAATGGAATTTGCAGAGGAAGAAGTTCACTATTATGAACCAAAGCAGGGAAACATCCTTGGAACGGATGATGTGGAGGAGAGACTAGCTGACAGTCTCATGAACTCTTTGGAGAATTCAAATCAACATGATAAGGATGTGCTGATAGGGAAATCATATGAGACCATAAGGTCTTATATTTTTAATTATGATAATTGGTATATGATTTCAGGTTCTGATGAAGATATCGTTGCAAAGACTAAAGAATATTTGGCACGGGAGAATAGCCAAATGAAGGAGGAAGAGGAAAATTCCATGGAAGTGATTAACCCATGGAGCGAAGACATTAAATTATTGGAAAGTTTATTGGAAAATCAGGATTCGGTGCAAGAGGATACAACCATGGAAGAGGAAGAGAAATCTCAATTTCAACATTGGGAAACAAAAGACCTTGAAGATGAAGTGAAATTCTTTGAGAGATGGCTTAAAGAGGATGCATATGGAAAGGGTTGCAAAATACATACAGATCCCAGTGAAGAGGTGGAAAATTCACAGGGCAGTCATAACGAAGCAATTTAGAGTAAGAATCCTGAACATGTGCATAATGTGGGGATGCAAAAACTAGTGGAAAATAATAGAAAATTTCAGCAAGAAGGAAGAAGCGACAACAAATGGCAGAGTATGTACCAGCCCAAAGATATGCTGGACATGGATATTGAAGAACTGTGGAAGTTGATGATGAAATAGTTCATATGGAGGAAAATGATAGTAGAAGGGATGATCAATAAGAATTTGAAGCTAATTGAAGAGAGGAAAATGAACCAAAAGATAGCAGACATGCAACAACAACAAAGGTGCAAGGCATTTGGACAGTTACAAACTAAAATTTGGGACCTTGGTGGTTTTTAACAGCATATGAAATCACATGATTAGGAAATCATGAATGTTTTCAACATTGGGAGTATGATGTAGGAGCATCATGGTTCCAAATTGTATACATTTAGTGGAATCTAGGGTGTCTTGTGTTTTCAAGGGAGTTGGTTCCCTAAGTATTTAATTAATGTAATTTTCAATGTTTTGAGTGATTTTATGTGAGAACTTTAGAATAGGATTTAATTAAATATTGTGAGGCATATTTCTAAATGTTCTCGAATGTAGGAGAACATGAGTGATTGGTGAGGATTGAGAGATTCTGAAATATTGATTGGAAATCTTAGATTAGAAGTCGGTTCATGATTTTGTGGATCTGAGAGGATCGTTAGGATTTAGTGGAGCAGATTTTGGATCAGAACCAAAATTGGTTCTAGAATCCATATGTATATTATTATAAGTCTGCATAGGCAGAAAAAAAATATATATTCAGGAGGAATAGGGGCGTACTCAGTAGTGTTGAAGAGGTCATGATATATAAAATCAGGCCGATAGGAGATTCATTACTGTAAATATTTTCTTTTGAATATAAAACTCAATTACGAGTTTCTATGGGGTGCATTGGGTTGATGTAATTCCTGATGTGTTAATGAATTATAAAACTATGTATGTAATCAGAGTATTTCACATAACGTAGGTGTTGTAGGTGAGCCCGAGAAGGATCAGATTGAGAACAACGTGAAAATGTGTTTGCAAAGGTCGTGGAATTGGTTCAATCTAAGGTTTTGCTTTCAACAACTATATTTCAACAAGAATAAGAATGGAAAATCTGCTTTAGTAACCATGGAGTATTACGGCTTGTGCTTGCATACTGGTAAATGTAATTACTGTAGAAGAGAAATTATGAAATTATAAATTAGTTAGTTGTTAGATTCTAAATTAACCATTAAAATCAAGTTAGAGCTGGTTAAACTAAAGCTCGTTCGATTTGAGATCCATTACCTTATTGGATTACATTGAGTACATTCTGCATGGAATCAATGTTTAGAAATATGTTTAGAAAGTTGTATACATGATGTATAGAAGCATAATGTTTACCATCAAACATGGATAGTGCTACAGCAAGCCAAAAGTGATCTGTATCTCTTATGGACAGGAGGGAAACAAGTATATTTTTTCGAAGGAAGCAACCATGATTTCTTCCAAAAATTCCAGAGATTTCTGAATAAGAGCAATGGATGCTTGAGATTGTATCACAGAAATGAAGCGGAATATGAATGGTCAAGATCAATCGCAGGATTACTGTGTAAGATGGACGGTTGTGAAGCATATCACATTCAGTCATGAAAATTTTCATCACATATCACATTCAGCCATAAATATTTCATCGCATATCACATTCGGTGAAAGGAGCCTTGGGAATGCGACGAGGAGTCATGTGTTGACTTGTTCTGCAATTTAAGATGAGCCGAGATTTGCGATGTCATATTTGCGAAGGAGAATTACGAAGAGAATCTGCGATGTCATATTTGTGAAGGATTATTGAGATGAGGAATTTGCGACAAGGATTCACAAAGGAAGCATCGATCACTTGACGTGGTCGTGTAAAGAAGAGAAGGGTAATAAGGATAATTTTAAGTGCTTAAATGTTAAAAGTGCATACAATGAAGAGTTTATTTGGGTTTTGACCCAATAAATCATAGGTTTGGCTCCGATGATTATCAGGTGGAAATTGGGATTTTTTTTCCTTTATAAAATTGGCATGATAAGGTTTTTGCAGGGCTCTGATAGAGAAGGAAATCAAGTTGGATTTAAGGGAGCTACTACATATAAGTTTGCAATGAGTAGCAGTGGGTTTTAATAGGTTTAAAGAGGTCTTATGAACTATTGATGAGTGAAGTTTCAATTCCGAGCACACTATATACAACGTAAATCTTGGGTTTTGGGTGAGCTTAATCTGAGGCCTGCATCAAAATGTCGAGGTTTGTGAGTTTGGTCTTGCAAAGGTTCAACCAGTTCGAGCCCTAACTCCTTACACCCTGACCTTGTTGGGGACATGCAAATAAAAATAGATAAAGATAAGACCACTCTGATACCATTGGTTCAAAATTATGTAAGAATGTAACAGAATACATATATAAACATAAACATAGAGATGCAAAAAAAAAAAATCATTTCATTAATATCAAAGAACTGAAAAATGCTTACATGCAGAATGGAAATAAACTAGCTCAGGAAATGGTAGCTTATTTTTGAGAAGAGATGTGGCGGATACATGCCTATGAACTATGTCACAATGAGGCTCAAGGGCCTTTTATTATTTAACAACAAAGAGAAACCATAAACAACCAAAACCTAACTCTAGGATATGGAACACCAAGAGTTTGTGGGCCATGTGGGGGTAAGTTGGGCATCCAACTTCCCGGGGCCGTAACTTGGTCATATGATCTCTGTTTGGAACGTACAATACCTCATTAAAAAGGTATCTCTAAATACTATAGGATTTGAGTCAGGTGATTTCCTACAACTATGGGCCTACTGTAGACCTCAAAAAACGTCATTTACAGGTCCAAAACAACTTTGGAAGTTTAGGACCCGAAAAACTTCTAAAAATAGAAAATGTTGCTATAATCAAGGAAATTGATGAAAATGATTGGATATCTAGGTGGAATAGGTGGGTAACCACCAATATCCACCTAGATCAGTCCTCCCCTCTTAGGAAGAAATAGTCCCCATTGCACGCAGAGCCTCCATGAGGTGAGGAAATGTTTGTTGAACCCAATCCCTAGCGAAGGATTTGGCTTGCTTTGAAAAATCGATATATTTGTATCATTTTTTGGAGAGTGTTCTTGATCTCTGTGACCATGATCCTATTAGTTATGGCATATTCTATACAATTTGGGTTGATATCTATTAGTGTTAGTTGCTCAAAATGTCATATGTGTCCAACAATGAGGGAAAGTATGGTCACAGTCGGTACACATTGAATACTGGGTGTAGGACAAGGAATGGTGGAATGATGAGCTCAAAACAATTGTACCCTATAGCTTTAGTGATGGTGTAAGGCCCATATCGGAGTGAATGAAGATTGAGGTGGGACCCAGAGAGGCACTCCTTCTGCAAATGTAACCAAACTTTGTCAACACTTCGAACTTGTGTGGCACCCGATGCTGATTATGACATTGTTTGTAGTTAACATTTGCTCTGTCCAATATTTCATAGACCTACTGGCGGATGTGCTAAATGTGCTCATTGAAGTTGTTACAATAGAGGAAATTTTAGCCTAAAAGTTCCCATGAATTTTTCAAGTAATTTCCATGTCATTTTTTTTTAAATTATTTATTTATTTTTAATTTAAAAAGAGATACATGTAAATATTTTGGAGGGAAAGGAAGGAAAACTATTTTTTTCAATTGTATTTTTGGCTTATCTCCTAATAGGTTTACTCAAATTTCAAGTGTAGACACTTGTTGGATGCATAATTAAATTCTGCATCTAACGAGTACCCATTATGCATACTTTTGAGAATACCTACTCTTAGTGTCAGAATATGCATTCTGCCATCAGTGATCAAAATCACTCATTTCATTATCATTTTAGGTGTGTCACTTTGAAATTTTTATATCATTCCATTAGGTCATGCTAAAAATTGTTTCACTGATGGTATCCCTACTCAATAAAAAATCACTCTCCCTCATAAAATCACGTTTGCTGACTCACCTTCATGTCTTCTTGAGCATAATAACACCTATGAAAAGATCTTTTCACCATGTCTTGTCTCAGTTAAAGTCAACCATGGAAGTCAGGTCATTCAAGGTCCCACTAGGTCATTAGGTTTCATTGTTCAAGGACCAAATATGCACCATTTCATTTGCATAAGGTCAAAAAATTATAAGAGTGATCCCAATAATGTCTCTTTACCATGCAAAGATGACCTCCAAGACGGTTTCCAAAGTTGTAATTTGATTTCAAGTGTGAGTTTCATTCCAAGATGTAATTTTTATTTATTCATGTAATTTTATGTCAATTCAAATGTAATAAGTATTCAGTCTCCCAAAGGCCGCCAACTCAAATTTTCACATGCCAACACATAAAATTTCAAAATGAAAGATTTTTTAGTTCATCAATTGATCAAATCTCAAAGGGAGTTGTCTTTTCCAAAAGGTGCCCAAGTCATCATTGTTCACAAGCACTAAACCCTAATTTCCTCTCCCATTGAGCTAGGGTTTTCTATGGAAATGTGACATTTGAGTGGAGGAGCCATAATTTATGTCATATCATTAAGTATGAGTTCATTTCAACTCATAAACATCATGTCTCCATCATTTTTTGAGAAGTCATTCCCAGAGTCAAGTCATTTTCCACTCATAGGGTCAGTTTTTCTTCAAACTGTGTTTTTGAAAAAAAAAGGGTTAATTTGACAAAAGTGAGAGAGATTTTTGTCCATAATATGCCAAGGAATAAAAACCTCCTTCCGTTTTTACACAGGTGTCATTGTTTTAGAGAAATGTCAAAAATACAGGTGCCACAGGAGAGTTGCTACACTTCTAGATTGACCTTGGTAAAATCATGTTTTCCCATAGCTGGAGTGTCCAAATGACTTGCTTGATAAGTCAAATGATAACTAGACAAAGCGCTATTTCCAATGAGCTATCATTAGCTCAATTTGGAGTTGCGGAAGGCCTCCAAAATTTTCCTGCAACAACACTCTGCATTTTTGCACCCTCATTCAACACTTTCTGACCAATCTTGGGAAAATAATTTTTTGACACGGAAAATCAATTCCAATCAGAAAAAAAGGTATATTTGTAAAGTAGACAGGATAATATTTCCAACGAGCTATCCTGGGCCCAATTGGGATGCCAGGAAGGCCTCCAAATGTGGTCTGCAAAAAGGTGTTGCACGTTCAGGAGGGACGATGCGCGTTTACCCAGGGAGTGTCAAAAGCCTCTATTAGCCCGTCATTCCACCAAATTGATGCTCAATATTTGAAAAAGGGTTCTTCAAGCTTCATTTACCAATAAGTAGCCAATCCATCATTTCATTAATGTATTATGGTGCTTCATAGTAAATTCAAAACCTATTTCTAAAAGTAAAAAACCCTAGTTCTTATCAAAATCTAATTGATTCCCTAAACCTAATCCCTAACTTTCACACATTCTCCCTCACATCCATTTTCCCTAAAAAATTTCATCCCTATTTACCCTAAGCCTAGGGTTCTCTTTCCTAGGCTCCCTTCCATATTCCCATCTCCCCCCTTTCCTCACACCACTCTCCACTTCATACAATTTCATTTCATTTCATGATATACCTAGGGTTTTGACACCAACCATGGCTGAAGAGGAGAACATAAGTTATAGTGAGGAAGATGAAGGAAAAATCACAAATGCAGTAATTAAAGGCAAAGAGGCAAATATTAGTGAACTTCAGACTAATCTTTAGAGGGCAAAGTATGTGATTGACTTCCTTGAGCAAGAAAATCAGCAACTGAAGACCAAGCAAGTCATCAATGAGGTGAAGTGTATCAAAGCACAAAGAGAGGCAGAAAAGGCTAAAGCCTTGCTTGAGGAAACATTGGAAAGGTTTGGTGAACCTGATGATCAGGAGGATCAGTCTCCAAGACAGAGACCAAGGACTAGAGGGCTGAAAAGAGCTCTAGCCCTTGAGAGACAAAGGGAAGCTGAGCTAGCAGACCAGCTTACCTTAAATGAACAACTTTCCCTAGAAATCAACAAGGAAAGGAAACCATGGCTTGATAGAGACAATCTACATTTGGAGAAGTTGCTAGAGAATACCAACAAGGACAATAAATTGTTGAGGACAAGGGTTAAAATTCATGCACGAAAAGAGAGAATTGCATTGCCCAAGCTCAAAAGAGCCAATGCTAAAATTGAAAAGTTGACCAAGAAAGGAGAGAAAGAGAAGTTAGATATACTTTCTGATGTGTCACTCCATGCCTCAAACACTTGATGAGCAAGTACCCTCACCATTTGACAAAATTTTGGCACATTTTTCACTTTTGTTCATTTCTGTGTTTTTGGGTATTTTTGCACGCAAGAAAATTTCCAAAGGCGCAACGACCTGGACGCTACGCTCTTTTTGGGGCCTCCAAATGAAAAATGGCCACCACCAACATGTTCATATTGATTAGGAAAACAATCCTAGCAAGTTTCAGAGTTTTTGGAGGAGAACTGGTCCATCAAAAGTGCCAAAAACCATCAAATTTTCATGTTTCTGCCTCCAAATCTGCCTGGTTGCTGCACATTTACCATTCTTGGGAGAATAGGTTTTTGATAGGGAAAATAAGCACCATTTTCAAAACTGGAGGTATTTTTGGAAAATAGACTCAAAGGGCTTTCCAATGAGATATCATGGAGCTGATTTGGACACTAGGAAGGCACTCAAAAGCAGCCTTGAACATAGGTCATTTTTTCTACCTGGATGCTGCGCGGTTGACAAGGAAAATGCATTTTTCACAGTCTTCAACAATTTTTTGATTTTCACTCCAATTTGACTTTTACATTGGGAAATGAGGAAATTACTTATGTAAATGGTCAATATGAATTTATATGTCATGTTTTTACTTTTATCTAGGGTAAATACATTAGGTAAGTCAATCAATTGAGGTGTAATGAATCAGTGTGCAAAAAGTTAGGGATGAGTCACTTTGACCACCCTACAGTCTAGGTTTCAGTTTAGACTTTAGTGGATTAGATCCTCCTCTCATGGATTCGACCCCTGAGGTTGGGAGAGTTTGTTTGAGGCCTATATAATGTCATTTTTTACTCATTTTCAAAGAGTTTTGGGTTGGCATCAGTTTGAAAGTTAGTGTATTGATCAAGAAATAGTTTGGCCTAGATATTAATGAAAAATTGCAGCTATTTCCTTGGGATTCATGTGGTATGAATGTTTGACATAATTTTTATTTGTGATAATTTGTATGAATGTTTTTTAAGCTCATAAAGCTTTTAATGTCTATTATATGTTAAATTTCAAGTTGAAAGGAAAAATACATGTTTTTCATGCTCTGTTTTGGGAAATTTTTCATAATCTGTCCATTTTCTTTAGTTTAGGAAGAGCTCATCCCCTATGCTCTTCCTATCTCCTCATCAGTCTTAAACCATCTCAATAAATCACCTTCAAGTGTTGATCCTTATACCTACCTTTCCCCTTCGAATGGACTGCAATTCCATCTCATTGGCCCTAATCTAGTCCCCTTGACCTAATCCTCATTTAGTGAACCCAACCCCAAAATAAAAATAAAAATAAAACAAACCCCTGCATTTCATATCTAGCATAAAGCCTTTTTCATCCAACCCTCTTGGCTATGATGTTTGTGGAGAGAGCCCTCTCCGACTTAAAAGGCTTGATACCAAGTCAAAATCTTGGTTTGTGATTACCTCTGTTGGTATTCCTTCCTCAACCTTGGGAATTTGGTGGAGTGATAACACCTAGATTGATAAAAAATGAAGATACATAAAAAAGTGCGTTCAACACACTTTTTAAAGGTATCTTCATTTTTTTATCAATGTGGATATTATCAAAAGTATGCATGATGTGTTCTTGTTGGATGTGTAATTTAATTCTGCATCCAACGAGTGTCTACACTTGAATTTTGAGTAAGCCTATAAGGATATAAGCCAAAAATACAATTAAATTCATAACTCTTATTTTATTATTTGAACTACTATTATAATTTTTCCTTAGGAGGCCACTTTCAAGTTAAAATTTACTCTAATGTCCCTATCATCTTCAGACTGTACATGAGCCAAATTTTCCGGAGTAGCTGCAAATGGTGTGGAAACATCAATGGGACATAGTGGATGGAATCCCAATCCCACCTGAAAGGGGTTATGGCCAGTTGAGATGTGGAAATCCCTGTTGTAGCTGTGTTGGAAATAGGGGAGTGTCTCATCACATGTGCATGGGTGCTTCGAGTTGTACATGTGCATGATATGCACGATCATCCCGTTGACGACCTTTGTTTGGCCATCAGTTTGGGGGTGGAAAGCCATGGACTTAGTGAGATTGGTATCCAACAATGACTAGAGGATTGACCATAATTAACTCAGGATCTAACTATCCCAATCTAAAATAATGGAATTTTGGATCCCAAAGTGTACCTATACTCGTTTAAAGAAGTGTTTATAAGTGGCTTCTACTGTGATACTCTTCGTTCAGGTCGCCAGAATGGCCATCTTAGAGAAACTGTTGACGACCACGAAAACACGATCATTGCCATGCTTGGTAGAAGGAAGGGATGACATGTAATCCATGGAGATGGATTCTTAGGGCTGGATAGGAGTAGGCAGAGGAGTATACAAGCCTTGCTTCTTGATTGTAGGTTTTTCAATGGTGCACACATTGCAGGATCAAATGTACTTCCCAACATCCTGTCGAATGATCTGCCAATTAAAATACTTTTATAGCATTGTCATTGCCTTCTCTACCCTAAAATATACAGCTACCTGACCGTAGTGCGCCTCCCAAATAATCTTGGCACACTCACTTGAAGGAACACAAATATGTCCCAGGTGGCATAAAAATGTGTCATGGAGGTGAAATAATGGAACTTGCTTACCTTCCAGGAGCATATGGTATGTGGTGCCGAATTCTGTATCGCTCTTTTAAATATGCACCCATCCTAAAGTCTCATTCCCATAAGAGTCGAGCACACTAGTCAGTGCCATAACCAATGGCCAGTTGAGGCAGTCTGCAGCATTATTAGTGCTTCCCTTATTTTACTTAATGTTCAAATGGAATTGTTGCATATATGTGGACCATTTATGATGGTGATCGTTTTGCAAATTCCCTCTTGTTTGTATGAATAAGTGTCAATGGTCTCTGTGGATGACCATTTCCTTCCCCATAATGTAATGCCTCCATTTTCAGTAGGCCTGCACAATCGAATACATCTCCTTATCATAGGCGGGATACTTTTAAACTTTATTTGGAAGTGTCTCACTGTGATATGACACCGGATTCCCCTATTGGGTAAGGACTGCACCAATAAAAAAGTTAGAGGCATCTGTCTCAATTTAAAATGGTTGTTGCAGGTTCGTATTGTAAGCACTGGTGCAAAGTAAAGGTGATGCTTCAACTCGTTAAATGCTTGTTGTTGGGATTCATACCAAAATAAGTTTGTTTTTTCTCCACCCTTGGTGAATTGACTCAAAGTCCAAGTGATATAAGAGAATCCAAACAATAACCTGCGATAGAAATTGGCATGACCCAAAAAGTTGCAGAGCTCTGTTAGAGTGGTTGGGGCTAGCCAATATTGAATAACTTGTATCCAAGTTTGGTCCTCATGCACACCTCGCTCATCAATGATGTACCCCATACATTGAACCTGGGTCATACCAAAACTGAATTTCTCCAAATTGGCACACAATTTGTGTTGTCGTAGGGTTTGTAGGACCTATTGAATATGGTGTATGTGCTCTTCCAAAATACGGCCTAAGATCAAGATTTCGTCTAGGTACACTAACACAAACGAGTTGGTGAAGGGATGCAAGATGTCATCCATCATCCACATGAAGGTTACGGGGGAATTAGTCAACCCAAAAGGCATGACCAGCCCTTCGAAAAGTCCCTCCTTGGATTTGATGGCAATCTTCCACACATCGAAGGATTCAATCGGTACGTGGTGATAACCAAACTTCAAATTAATATTGCTAAAATATTTGGCCCACTTGATATGGCCCAGAAGGTCATCAATTTGTGGGATTGAATACCTATTCTAGACAATGACCTTATTTAGAATATTATAATCAATACAAAGCCCCTAGGTTCCATCCTTCTTTTGTACCAATAGGATCGGGTTTCCATAGGGTGATGAAATTGACTTGATGTGACCTTTCTGCAATAGCTCCTAAATCTGCTTCTTGATTTCATCATTCTCTAAAAAAAAGAGTCGATATATCATTCCATTAGGTAGCGACACGCCCAGGGTCAGGTCGATGGAGTGCTTGACCTGACAGTGTAGGGGTAACCTTGTGGGTGAGGTGAAGATGTCCCTATAATCCTCCACGACCTTGTCCATATGTTGTTGTTGTGCATAGGGGGGTTATCTAGAGGTTGTGTAGGTGGCCACAATTTTATTCTTGCCCTGAGGACGAATCATAAGGAAGACAAATTTCTCGGTCTGGGAAATTATCTTACTACATTTCTTAGAAAATATCAAAGATATGGCAGTAGGTAGTGCTACCTTCGGTATCCTATATAAATTATTTACCAAAATAATATAATGGTGTGAGGCCTAGACTCATACACAACATGATGCTTCCACAAGTATGCTTGGCCTAATAATACATCACAAACATGAAGAGGAGAAATATCACATAGTACGTCATCCACGAAGGGCTTGATGTTGTAGAGAAGGGGGAACTACTGGCTGATGTGAATATCGCGTCCTTGATGAAGCCACCCTATGGTGTACGATTGTGAGTATGGTGTATTCAATAGGCCCAACCACTTTATACCTATACTAAAATGAGGTTATTTTGGCTCCCACTATCGACAATGAACTGCACTAGAGAACACTTCACCCACATATGTGATTGGAAGAGATGCTCCCCCTCCTATGGATCTCTAGCCTTAATATTTTGGATCTTGGTGGTGGTCAAAATGGTGTTGGTTTCTAAATCAATAATATTCTTCCATTTTTCATTCCCCTTGTCAGGTTCTAACTTAGAGTCAGAAGATGCATCTGAATCGAAAGCCTTCATTTCGGCTACTAGTGAATTCTTGGCTCGACACTCACTTGTGTTTTGAGTGCGGATCTTATGGAACTCACACCATTTTCCTATATCCTTATTTGTCTTCATGGTTTTTTCTTTGCTTGCAACTTCGACAGGTTGTCCTGGGTTACCTTGCCTTGGATTTTTCATTTTTTTTGGGCTTTGGGGGCGCCTTTTCCTTGCATCAAATTCACAGATTGAACGTATCCCCTCTTCTGTTTAAATTCCTGCTTAATTTTGGTAGCATATCGGTATGTTGCACCAAGCAAGGAGATGTCCAAGAAATCTATTTCCTCCTGAATGTATTTTAGAAAAAATCTGTGGTACTGAAGCACCATATGTTTCTCATAATATTTTATCCCCAACTTTGTGTGTAGGGTATGGAAAATATTCGTCAGATCATGCACATCTTCATCCCTTTGCTGTTGTAACGTAGTCCATTATATGTAATTTTCCTTATAGCTCCCCATAGGGTAATATTGTTCCTTGATGGTATCTCGAAAAGAATTCCAAGTGGCTGCAGATGAAAGCAATGATGTTTCTCTCTCATCCCTCTCTTTGCAGTAGGTTTCCCACTAGTCCTTAACATGGGGGGCGACTTTGAGGAGTGCAAAAGTAATCTTTTACATATTGGAAAAATCATGAACCAAAAAATATCCTTCCAACAAATTTAACCATCTATCTATGACGTCTACATCTATCTAGCCTTAAAATATTGGAAGGTCAAAGTTGAATTGTATCTTGAAGGGAGTGGTGCCTCCAGAGTGGCTGCCGGATGAAGATGCCTCGCTTGTGAGAATCCATCGAAGGATATGGGAAAATTTATCCATCATCATGTTACTCTATCAGATAAGGGTTCTTCGAGAAATATTTTGATAGGATCTCATGCTCCCTCGTCTTTCTTTTCTTCCACCATGGGAGGTCATCAAGGTTTGTGAGGCCAGTCTTGCAAATGTTCGAACAATTCAAGCCCTGACTCCTTATAAAAGATAAACAGAGAAAGATCACACCACTCTGATACCACTGATACAAACTTATGCAAGAACAAAAAAATATATATATATAAACATAAACACAAATATGAATAAATCTTCATTTCATTAATATTAAAGAACTGAAAAATTCTTACATACATAATGGAAATAAAATAGCTCGGGCGATGGTAGCTTATCTCTGAGAAAAAATGTGGTAGCTACATGCCTTTGAATTGTGTTACATTAAGGCTCAGGGGCCTTTTTATTATTGAACAACAAAGGGAAACCCTAAAAAAAAAAACCCTAACCCCATGAGATAGAATGCCAAGAATTTGTGGGCCATGTTTGGGTTAGTAGGGTAACCAACTTCCCGGGGTTGTAACTTGGTCAGATGATCTCCATTGGCGCATATGATACCTCATTAGAAAGGACTACATGAGTACTACCTGATTATCAATAGTCCCCTACCTACACCTACAAACCTTTGTAGACCTCAAAAAAACTTCATTTAGAGGGGTCAAAATAGCTCCATAAGTTCAGGACCAGAAAAACTACTAAAAATAGTAAATACTGCTGTAATAAAGGAAACTAATCAAACCGACTAGAGTTCTAGTTGGAATAGGTGGGTGGACACCAATATCCACTTGGATCATTGGTTTCTCATTATGATCGACTACTGCTATCAAATCCCTGGATCTCCAATATGAATTTTCCTACGTAAATTGGACATCTCTCCTAAATATTATCCTCCTAAGCCTTTGAATAAATATTTGGTATGCCTTAGATGTCTCATTGTACCCAAAAAAATAACCCCCTATGTAGTTTGATCCAACTTGGAATGTGTTTCACCTGGAATATGATAGTAAGCTAAGCTGCCAAATATTATGAAGTGGTTGACATTTGGCTACTTCCTTGTAAATTCTTTCTCATGTCATCATTCCCAATATCATATGTGGGATGTTGTTCTAAAGATACACTTCAGTATTGCATGCCTCTTACCATAAGTATCTTGGCATATCCTGGTCATCATTAGAGATATTTTGAGGTAAAAAATTGCCCTCAAAACAAAAATGTACAACCAAAATCAACTTTCTAAGAACCAATAGGATTCAAAATGATGATGTCAACCATGAGAGATGTTTCACCATTTTTGGAGTAAAAATTAAATAAATAAATGAAAAAACTACTTTTTTAACTCGTATTTTCATCTTATCTCCCTATGATTTTACTCAAATTTCAAGAAAGAGAACTCGTTGGATTCATAATTTAATTCCTTATCAAGGGAGTACCCATGTTTCATACTTTGATGAACCCTGTTGTATGAAAAATGAGAAATACATGAATAAACGTGATTGCAAACACGTTTTTCATGTATTCCTCTTTTTTCATGTAGTGGGGTCCATCAAAATTATGCAACATGGGTAATCCTTGGATGAGAAATTAAATTCAACATCCAACGAGTGCTCCCACTCTAAACTGGAGTAAAATCGTAGGGATATAAGTTGGAAATATGAGTTGAAAAAATAGTTTTTTTCTTTTTTTCCTCTAAAATTTAATGATGTAATCTATTCTTATTTTATTACTTCCATTATTATTTTATAATATTCCTTAGGAGGCCCATTTTAGACCTCAAAATTTTTCTAATGACAACATAGCCCTCGCTACCTTCGATATGGCATGGTTATTTTTCTCAGTAACCCTACTCTATTGTGGGTTTTAAGGATTTGTCTACTCCCTCCTGATGCCCTTCATGGTGCATAACTCCTTGAAGGTTTTTCCTGTGTACTCGCATCCATTTTGACTGAATAATCTTCACCTTATTTCCTGTGAAAATTTCCACATAGATTTAAACTCTTGGAAGCGATTGAAGACCTCATCCTTGGTCTTCAAGAAGTAAATCCAGGTCTTCCTAGAGTGATCATTAATAAAGGTAACAAAATATTTGTACTCTCTGAGATATTGAGTTGACATCAAACCGCATATATCATAATGAATCAAATCATGAACACCTTTGGATCTCGTGTCGCTCCTTGGAAAATATTCCTTTGTAAAATTCCCCAATACACATCCCTTGCACACACCATTATGCTCCATTCTCACCTCTAGAACACTTGTCACTATCTCTTGGAGCAACTTAAGTGCCCCATGATGGCTATGATCCATCCTCCTATGCCATTGATCTACACGATATCTCAGATCACTACTACTCACCAATATATTTGGAGTATCCATATGAAACCTATAAAGTTTGTTTCTCCTTACTCCACTTACCATGGGTGACTTCAACTCTTGGTGCTTATTCAATGCCTTTTATAATATAAAGAGTACATTTTACCCCTTATCCTAAATAATAGATATATAAATTAGGTTCATCCCCATTCCTGGCACATGCAACACATCATGGATAAGAATAATCTTTCTAGACTCCCTATGAATAGAACATACCTTCTCCCAACTAGATTACACTTGGACGTGTTCCCAATCTCAATATGGAATCTTATATCCTCCTCCTTACAACGAGAGAAATACTCCCTAATTCCTGTCATAAGGAATGGACCCCACTATCTATATACCAAACACCTTGTGAGGTTGAGCTAGTCAGGATGCCTATGAATGTGAACTCACGTTCCATCCAACTGGAAATATCATCTACATTTGATGAAGCTATTGTATACATATTTCCCTTCTATCACCTTTCTTCCTCTACAAGAAATCGTTGACATAGTTTCCAAACTCGTCACAGTGAAAACACTTTATCTTTGATAGGTTTTTCTTATTTCCCCCATTGGATTTGGATCCCTTAATGCTTTGTTCTTCCCTTCAAGAGCAATGTTTTCCTATTCTCCATCACCCTTCTAATAACTACTGCTGGTGCCACTAACGAGACTCCTCCTAATTTCTTCCTGGGTAAAATATGACCATATTCTTTCCCAATCTAGAAGATTAATAACTTGTATGGAGACATCCCAACCCTTAGTAAACCCATTCAAGGTTGTTATGATGAGATCATCATCCTCAGTATTCTCATCAACACCTGATAATTATTCTTTGACATGTTTCATCCTGGTGAGGTAAGATACAATGGTTTCACCCTTGTTTTGTCTGATTCTTCAAGGTTTCTCTCTCAGGATTAAATTCATGTTTACACTAGAATCTTGATAGATTTTACAAACTGCACCCCAAACCTTCTTATCGATATCCTCTTATGTTATATGAGGTACAATGTGATCTTTGATCCCATCCAGAATAATCCGCCTTGTTTTTGCATCTTCCTTCTTGTAATATAGGATATGTGATGCATCTGTTGACATAACTACAACACTAGTCACATATGGAGTTGTCTTTAGTGCGACTTTTTGGAGTTTCTGGTGTCGGAATCCGGTGAGATTTTTTTAGGTAAAATCTTGATTTATTTTATTTAAACTGGTTTTTTTAACTATATATATGGATTTAGCACCCTAGAAAACCCCTAGAGCACTTCCATTATGCAATGTTAACCATCAAACTTCTGTTTTCAATGAATTCCTCCCAGATTTTATAGAAATTAAACCAGAAAAATCCACCGGAAAGGCCTTCAAAAATTCGCACTAAAGACTACTCGGTCACATATTCCTTGAGACTATTCTCCTCCAAGATCAATAGGATTCTGGATTTCCATATGCAAAAGTTAGAAGCTACCTCTAATTTGTCTTTATCTCGTGAACCAACTGAAGCCATTTTAATTAAGCTCTCGGAAAATAAGAAAACCCTAAGTAAATATAGAACAAATTGAACTGGGTTTTATAAACCCTCGATTTCCTCTTCCTGCACCCTGTGATAGGCTTCTCAAATAATCTATTGTGCCTCATATCTACTCTGATATTGTGTGAAAATGATATTGCATTTAATTTGTTTATTATTCTCCTATATTTTATAGGTTATTTGTCCTAGTAAACTCATGAATAAAAACACTACTAGAATATTCACCAATTAAAATTCACAAAAACTAAGAAAACATAAGACATATAATTAACTGATATTTTTTGGACAAATTTCCCTAGAAAAAACCCAATATGGGGAAAATAAATTATGTAGATGAGAGCTTTACTATTCTTTAGCAAATATGTAATTGAAAATTTCATAAAATGCTTGTTGTAAAATGGAAAAGCTCTTGCATATTAATTTATTCACTTATGCAAGTAAATTCGACCACCTAGAAGAAATTTGACCCCTTAGAATCAATTCGTCCCTCCTGTATGACATTGATTTGGCCCACACATGAGGCCTAGAGAAAACTCAGCCTCCACTGATAACTCACACACCTAGAGAAATATTTTGTCCTTCACTAGAAAATCGATATTCTCTAGAAAACTAGACTTTCCTCCCGCAAATCGACCTCTCTGAAAAATTCATTCTCTCTCTGACAAATCAGCCTCCTTCTAGAAATTCATACCACTAGAGAAAATTGGCCCTCTACAGAATAATTCGACCTCCTTTTATCTCTCTGAAACTGGAAATAACTGTTAAGAAATCTCTCTGACAAATCTCTCTTAAATCATAGTCAAAACCCTTTGCTGGTGTCAACCCATACTATCATTGTGCCCTTGCTCATTTTATATCTCTATATGTCTCCAGGATGACCATCAACTTCCTCTTATAATATCTTATTAAGAAATCAATGACCAAGATCTAATCCTAATCGATGGATAAGATCATCTTGATTCCATAAAATCACTTTTCTAGAAGTCACTGGAGAGAAATCGACTTGTATCGATTAATACTGATTAATTATCCACTTTCCTTAAGTTGGAGTTAGGAAAATAATTAAAAACTGGTTAATAATCGAACTAGGATATTTTCACATAAAAAATAAATTGGGCTTGAAAACTTTCCTAGCCTCATTGACACCTACTGAGATTAGAACCCCTGTCTGAGTTACATAAGATATCAAAAAGTCATCAGGTTCGTTGAATACAACAACAATAACATATTAAAATGTTGATTTCCCTTTGTGCCAAGGCACACCAAGAGTGTAGTTGGAAAATCATTGGTATAGTATGTGGATGGTCAAGGGTTCGACCCACAACACCAAACATGTTGGTTAATTTTAATATATTATACCCCATTTTGTCACTCTGTTAGCAAATTTCGATGACTTGTGCCGAAATCCAGTGGTTATTTTGTAGAACCGTGGCCGATTTTCTGTCAAATTGTAGAATGTGCCTAGAAATTGTGATTATGTCAAACAATTAATTTAATATATTGTTTATTATAGTTTTTTGGGTTTTTGGAGTCATTATTCAACCAAATTACAAACCAGAAGATGTTGGGCGATCAAGGTTCAGATTTTGATGTAGCTAGACATGTTTGATGCTGTTTTGTTTTGATGTCCATAATATATTTTGTTTTTTTAGGAAGTCTGTGAAAATGTTCCAAGTGTTTTGGTTACATGAAGTGAAAAATTTCCAAGGAATGGTTTGGGAGTCCAGATTACAGATCCAATTGAAGGAAAGTTTGGGAAAAAAATATGATAGATAGTAGTAGATATTGACATGAATTGTATGACAATTGAGATGATGGTTTCCAATTGTGTAGCAGTGGTTTCACGTTGCATGATGGTATAGTGGTTGTAGGTTGTATGGCATAGTATGCAGGTTTCATTATTAGGTTACTTATTCAATGATATATTATGAACATGGATCCAGTTTGAAAATGTGATGAGATATAAGTCCACAAGGAAGAATAGGAAGGAGGTCGAAACCACAATTAGGTTGGAACCTAACCATTGTAGAGGTTGGAGCCTTAAATCAGGTTGGAGCATATTCATTGTAGAGGTTGGAGCCTCAATCGGGTTGGAGCATATAGTGAGAAGTTGCTTGCATCTACGAGATTGGTGCCTCAATCAAGTTGTAGACTACCGCAACTGGCATCTTGCATATTTTTGGGGTAGTTGACTCTCGCAGGTTGGGGCCCATAAATTGATGTAAAAGAATTGAATACCGAGTAGAAAATTTTATGGTTTTCTCCCAATTTGGTTTCCACCTAAAATTTTTGTGTCTCCTTGTGATGTGATGTCCTTTATACTGTCTTTGTTTATTTGATCTCAAACTTAAAATGATTTTTGAAACTGTCTTTCAGATTAATCACATCATTATTTGTTAGTCAAAATTTTGAACCATATAATGTTGTTCATCCTCGGGACAAAGTTGAAAGAATCAATATAACCTTATGATTAAATAACAGAGATACATCATGTTCCAAAATTAGCCATTTAAAAAAATAAATTATTTTAATTAAAAAAATAAACGTTATGTGATAGTCTTTGGTCAATATATAAGAAAATATTAAAAAAAAAGATGGTTAAGGAAATTGATTGTTAAAATTATGAAAATAGCATTAGGGAAATTACTAGATAAAAAGGAAAAAACAAACTTTTGACTAAATGAATAATATTTTATTATTTTATATAATGAATAAAGAGACTAAGTAATTTTAATTTATTAGGATCAATTATTATTATATAATATTATTATATAAATTATAAAATTATAAAATCAAAATATTTATAAAGAATATTAATTTGAATAAACGTAAAAAAGGAAAATGTTTTTGTTGTTTACTATTTAATTATTCAAGGCCTGAATAAAATAAATTATCTTCCTTAATAATGAATTATAAAAAAAATATCAATCAAACAAAAAAAAATTGGTTATATATATATAATTAAAACATTATATAAAATTTTAAAGTTTTATTTTTGTGGTTTGAACAATATTATAATAAATAAAATTATAATAGGAAAAGATGAGGGTTGGAATCAAGTCAAAAGGCCAAAGACCAACAAAAAAAATGTTGGAGCCCCGGCAAGCAAACGACCTCAACACTCCGCTGGTCAGCAAACCCAAACTTCTAAAGGGCAAGGTAATAAATTTGAACCTCTCAGTCTAAATTCAATAGAGTTGCATGAGGTTGAAACACAGAATGACTCCTTGGGCAAAGACACTACTCCAGAACCAAAGCAAGGTGTTAATACACCAAGCGGATCCAAGGGGAAAAATGCAGAGACAGAGGACATGGTACAGGCTTCAGAGGAATCTGAGGAGGAAGGAGAAATAGGGGAATCACAAGTCTCATCCAGAAGATCAACAAGAGGACGAATGCCTGAGTGGGAAAAAAGAGAGCAGGAAACATACAAAGAAAAACTCCAAGGCACCCAACCAACTCTTGAGAAACTGTTGGAAAAATCAGCCAAGAATACAAGAAACCAGAGTGGCTCCAAGAGAGCCCAACACTCCCAAAAAAGTAAGTAATGAAAATCGTCTCCTAGAACTGTAGAGGTTTGGGCAGTAAAGCGAAAGAAGAAGCTATAAGGAGCACAATCCGAATAGAAACCCCAGACTTTCTTTTAATTCAAGAGACCAAGATGGAGGAAGCTGATTTCCTCCAAAAAAGCCAGAGTTTTTGGAATAAAGGTGGTGGGCAGGCTGTCTCTTCTAGAGGAGCTTCTGGCAGCCTGGGTACGTTATGGAATGCAAACAAATACTTGTTTCACAAAGCAATCCCAAACACTCATTGGCTGTTCCTGAAACTTCAGCTCATTGAGTCTAAGGACGAAATCAGCCTTCTCAATGTCTATGTTCTGGCTAATGCAGGAGAGAAGAATTCCTGTTGGGACTCCATCAAAAATCTTGCTGAGACTGAGAACCTTGAAAACATCATCATAGCCGGAGACCTTAATATCACCCTGGCACTGTCTGAAAAGTGTGGTGACAACATCGTGAGAGATCCATCTAGGGAATGGGTGGAGGATCTCATGCAAGAGTGGGATCTTATTGACATCAAGCCCTTAAATGGTAAGTTTACTTGGTCCAACAAAAGAATTGGCCCTGGTCACATAGCTGCTAGATTAGACAGATTTCTGGTCCAAAGCTCCTTCCTGCTTCGTGGGCTAGAATCTAGATCGCATATTCTCTCTTGCAATGCCTCAGATCATATGCCTATTATGCTTGAGCTATTGCCGCATAAGGATCTGGGGCCTATCCCATTTAGATTTATCCCTCTTTGGATCCAGCTTCCAGGCTTTAAGGAAAGAGTCAAGGAAGTCTAGGATCATTCGATAAATGGCTCGCCTTTCTTTGTGTGGGAAGAAAAGCTTAGAAGGCTAAAAACTGAGCTAAAATGTTGGGCCAAATCTATCCCAAATCCAGCTTCAGAACGGAAATCTGCTCAAGTTTCATTAGAGGCCCATCATAGTCATATGGAGGACGCAGTCATTACTCCTGAAGTTATTAATATGGAAGCGGACTTTCAGCAAAAGTTTCACAGGGCCTGCATGGCGGAAGAAGAACTTTGGAGGAAAAAATCCTGTAGCCTTTGGCTCAAGGTTGGGGATAGAAACACCTCTTTTTTTCATAAGCAAGCTAATGCAAGAAAAAACTTCAACACAATCTCCGAAATCAAAGATGGGAATGCTGTTCACAGGGATTTCGTGAGCATCAAAAAGGATTCCTACAACCACTTTAAGAATCTGTATGCCAAGGACGAAGCTGGGATACACTCTGACACCTTCTTAGAAGGGATTCCCAATGAGATAACTTCCAGCATGAACAAATTTTTGGAAGCGAAAGTTTCCAAGGAAGAAATTAAGACTGCTATTTTTGAGATGAATCTAGAAAAATCCCCCGAACCTGATGAATTTACTGCCATATTTCTTCAAGACTGTTGGCAAATAGTTGAAAAATATTTATGTAAAATGGTTAGGAAATCTCAATCCTGCCAAAAAATCGGGGGTAGTACCAACTCTGCTTTCCTAGCCCTCATTCTGAACGAAAAGGGAGAAAATGTCTTTAACAGATTCAGACCTATTTCGCTATGCAATATTGGATACAAAATAATAACCAAGGTTATTGCAAACACATTGAAAGGCATTCTTTCCAAAATTATTCCAGAAAATCAAGGAGGATTTGTGCAGGGAAGACAGATAGTAGACAATTTCATTCTTGTGCAGGAGGCGATCCACTCTAGCATCCAGCGCAAAGAGAAAGGAATGGTAATAAAGCTAGATCTTGCAAATGCTTTTGGTCGAGTAAAACACAGTTTCCTCGTTAGAGTCTTACAAAAGTTTGGTTTTGGGGAGAATTTCATTAATTGGATCAGTGCATGCATCTCTGAGCCTTGGATCACTCCTTTAGTGAACGAGAGAGTTGCTGGTTTCTTCAAAGCCTCACGTGGGATTCGCCAGGGATGTCCCCTTTCCCCTCTTCTTTTTGTCCTTCAAGCTTCTATACTAAGTTTCTATTTTAATAAGGAAATGACAGAGCATGAAATCCTGGGTCTTAGCATTGCTAGAGGTGTTAGAAACATTAATCATGCTTTGTTTTCTGATGACACCTTATTATTGGGAGCCGCTTCGCTGCACTCTGCCTCTAGTTTCAAAGATGTCCTCAAAAAGTTCTGCGATGCTTCTGGAAGCATGCTCAACAAAGGAAAGTGCCATGTTTACAGCTGGAATATATCCTCCACTCTGCTCACTGCCATATCCAGGTGCCTTGGATTTGCAGGCTCGGCTTCCTGGTCATCTTTTAAATACTTGGGTCTTCTTGTCTTTTTAAAATCTGCCTTTTGCAGAGACTGGGCTCCTCTCATTGATAAGTTCAAATATCGAATTTAGGCTTGGGGTATTTCTTGGCTGAACTTGGCAGGAAAAACTGTTTTTGTCAAATCGGTGCTCAGCAGTTTACCCATCTTCAAATTCTCAGTTCTGTTAGCGCCCTCCGGTGTTCTCAAGAACTTGGATGAACTCATCTGGCGCTTCTTCTGGAAAGGGGGAAAAAATAATGAAAAACGCATTCCCTTGGTGAGCTGGGAGAAGATCTCCAAACCTGTGCTGGAAGGAGGTTTAAATATGAAAACACTCAGTGCACAGAACTCTGCTATGGGTGCCAAAATCATCTGGCACATTGTTGACACCAATCTGGGTTGGGCACAGAAGGATTTGTGGTGAAAATACTTCTCGGGCCCAAGAAATCATTGCCTGGAAAATCCCCGACCTGTTCCCTGCACGCAACTGGAAAAAATCTGTTTTATCTTCGCTCCGCTCATCCAAAAGCATGTGTTCTGGGTGCCCGAGAATGGAAAATCAATTGACTTATGGCATGATAGGATTATGATGAATCAACCGCTTACTGAGGTGACCTCTCTGCAGCCCCTTCGTTTTTGGATGTCTAACACAGGTTTAAATTCGCTCTAGGACCTTTCGAGATGGTCGAAGAACAGATGGATTGGTTGGATCGATATTCAAGTGCCACCAAATTTGAAAAATCTGTGGGAAGTTTTGTTGTCTCTCCTTCACGGTTGAGCGTCGATTCGCTGCAACCAATCTGAAAAGCGAGGTTGGGGTCCTTCAGGCTCCTACTCCGTCGCTATGGGCTATGTAAAGCTGTTGGAAATACCTCACGTCCCCCCAAACCCTGCTGTCTGGAAAGGCCTGTGGAAATTAAAAACAATCCCAAAAGTCGACTATTTCTGTTGGCTCATGTGCCATAACAAAAATCTCACTGATGACAGGCTTAAAAAAAGAGGTTTTCATGGCCCATCTAGGTTTCGGATGTGTTGGGCGTATGAAGAAAGTATCAGTCATATTATGCTGAGTTGCAAGTTCGTTGTTGAGGTTTGGCACGAGCTTCTACCCCCTTGTGGTGACAACTTCCTTTTACCAAGCTCTATCCCCGAGCTCTTTGCCTCTTGGCCCTTTAATTTTCCTGGAGGTTCCCCTAAGAACAACAGCTTTGAATCCATTTGGCTTTCGCTCCCTAAATTTACCTGTTGGAAAATTTGGCTTGAACGAAACAACAGAACTTTCAGGGATAAGGATCAGAAAACAAAAACCGTTATAGCTAAAATCAAGGCTCAGCTTAAAGAAAGTTTGGATAGCTACCTTGAAGCCTCTAATATCAGCCAGAGCGACAAGGATTGGAGTAGCTCGATGGGCTTCACCATCTCGGCAAATCCAAGGCAAAATAAGATTAAAGAAAGCTGGCAGATTAGACTCAATGATAATGACTTCTCCATTTGGCTTCTTAATCATTCCTCCCCCCTCTTTTTCTTTGATGGTGATGCTAAAGGTAACGCCGGGAAAGCTGGGGCGGGTGGTGTGATTAAGAACAATGAAAGCATTGTTGTTCACAGGTTCGCCTGGGGCTTGGATCACTCCACTAGCATTCAAGCTGAGGTGCTTGCTCTCCTTCAAGGCCTCATGCAAGCTAAAAATATTGGCATCAAAGATCTTGTTGTTGTTGGTGACTCTCAATCAATCATCAAATGTTTGGTGAATGGCACTGAACCGAAGGATATCGACTTTGCTAGATTGATAAAGAGAATTACTGCTATCTTCAAAAATCTCCAAAAGGTCACTTTTTTTCATGTGCTCCGAGAAAATAACAAAGATGCTGATATTGAAGCAAACAAAGCAGCCCTTCTCCCTGCTGGCTCTTTGTTAAAAAATGGACATGAGGATTGGGCTCCCATTCCTTAGCTTTTTAGTCAAATTTTTCCTGTTTTAGCTTGCTTAGCCATGTTTTTCTGCATTTTATTACAGTAATTTTTCTGCATTCATAAAGCTGGGAAAATTGTGGAACTCGCAGCAAGGAATATCTGTAAGAAACAAGGGTATAGGCACAGTAATTTTCTAAATACTGTGGAAATTGAGAAAGACAATGAAGCAGGGCTTCAGTTTGTAAACTGTTTGAAGGCCTCTTTGCCCAAGTTCTAATACAAAATCACAGCCATTCTTGTTAAAAAATAAAATATAACACCCGATAGAAGTAGAAGATGAATAAATCAAGATAAATTAGAGAAAGTTATTGCAAGAATAAAGGTAAGGAATAGGTCAATAAATAAATAGTGAATATAAATAAATAATATATAATATAAAATAATAGACAAAGTTACTAATTAATAAATGAAGAAAAATACCTAAAAATAAAAAAGGAAAGAAGACGAGAAAGGAAAAAGGGGAGAAACAAAGACCATCAAGAAGAGAGGGTAGGAATCCAACTCTTACTCAATATCCAACCATCTATTAAGATAATTGTGTGCTTCTCAATTTTAATGGCTTATTTTAACTTCCAATGATGGAAGTGATAAATTCCCACGATGACCTTAGAATCCTCAATGCAGACATGGTGCTTAGTTTTCCCCGCATGTTTAGTGATAGTTGAGGAGTGGGAACGATTGTGCTTAATGTATGTTGCATGCTCTTGAATTCTATGATTAATGGAGTGATCTATTACCCCAATGTAGGGAATCCCACACGAGAAAGGGATTGAGTAAACCCCTTTCATGTCCCTAGGTTTCACAGGGTCCTTAATAGATTTAAGGGAGCTTCTAATGGTATTAAGAGGCTTGAAGGTAGAAGATACATTATTATTTTTAAGAATATGAGCAATATTATCTCTAGTCCCATGTAAGAAAGAAAGTTGAACATTGTAAACTTGTTCATTGCGAGCTTTTTAAATCTTGGGATCTTTACTCGATTTTTGAAAATCTTTGAGACCTTAATGTTTACTGTAGCCATTATTTTAAAAAAAATTAGAAGATGGGATTTATCATCTTCCAGGTGATTATTATTATCATATATCCTTAAAGCATGGGTAACAAGCATGTTAAGAACTATGAATTTCTGCAGCGAAAAATGGTGAGATTTGGCATGAAGACATTGTTCCATGTGAGATTTTTTGTGAAGCACCTGATTTGACAAGGAACAATCTTCCATTCTATAGAGGAGAAAATCAAGGAATGAAAGGATACCATCTACCTCAACCTCCATAGTGAATTTGATGGAATCAGATTGAGAAATAATATGATCAAGGAACAAATCTAACTTCTCACGACCATGGGGCCAGACGACACAGATATTATCAACAAAAATTTTCCAAAGTTTGGGGTGAAATTGAGCAGAGGCCAAACCCTTGGTCTCAAAATATTCCATGGATAAGTTAGAAATGACAAGGGAGAGAAGATAACCCATAGATACTCCACATGTCTATTCATAGAATTCACCTTGGAATTTAAAAAAGGTTTGTTATCACAAAATCTGACCCTGATAGGCTACTGATCAAGTAGACTCTGAGTAACTCTTTCAAACCAAACTTTTGGCTGAGGCTTAGCCTCCTCAACCGGAGAGGGGTCTCACAATATGTTTAAGATTTTTAATTAATGATTAGATGGCTAATTCTAGAAATAAAAATGGACAAAAATGTATAACTGGTTGAATTACATATTAGCAAACATCTATTGGGCCATGGAGTCAAAGTAGTCTTCAAAAAAACATCATAATCAGCTAAACATGGAAATCAAGGCACTTGGAGTTTAGGTTTATAAGTGAAACAGTAAAACAGTGAATAAACACAATCTACAAGCATGTGAAGGAAGTTAGAGAATTATCCAATGAATTCTAAGTAACAAATGCTCATACCACTGCAAATAAGTAATTGAAAAAGGCCATATAAATATCAAACACATAAACCCCTTGTGAATCTTGAGCAGTAAAACCAATCTCTGTATTAAGTTGAAACAACACACAGTCTGCTACAATAACACAACTTCTTTTCCTAATAAAAATGCCAACCCTGATGAATTCGACCTAATGCTTCATATAGAGCCTTTACAATCTTGGATTCCATGATCCATCATTATGAGAATTCAAATTCTATCCTTGATACCTATTTCATTCATGAAACAAACTATTAATTACATACTGACAACTAACTGTCTTTTATGAGTCCTAATTCAAATAGGAGTGAAAATCCTAAACATATTTCAAACAACCTTATCTAAAACTTAAATACTTTCTTTGACAGATGCTAATCCATGTCTTCAACCTTTATGATGCCTCCAGCCTTGTTGTAAACCCTACTGATTCATGACCTAACTGTCCTAAAAACCAGGAGACAGAGTTCCTACTTTTTAGCCCTTAACCTCCTTGCTTATCTTCGAGCAGCTTTGCTGGCATTGATGACTATTTCATATAGGTCACATGTGATAATATTCCATTAAAAATTAAATCCCCCACCTGTGCAAAAAGAGATCCTCGAAAAAATGGAAAAGGAAATTAGATATAACTATGCTACGAAAATAGCCTTTTTTCATAGCACAATTTTTATATCACTGTAAAACACTTCTTTCTTCTGATTTTCAATATGATTCTTCATCTGTGATCCTCATCTTTCCACAAACAGCATCAAAACTTGAAACCCAACAATCCTTACCTCCAAAATACATATGCAAAATTTCAAAAACTCATCTTCAGCAGTTTCGTAGCGAGCTATGAAACTGCTGTGTATGCTCCCTTTAACACAGTTTTCAAAAATTTACAGTTTGAGGATATTTAAAACTCTTCAAAGATTGACATCAACATCAAAAAGAAAAACAAATTGGCTTTAAAAGATGTTCTTCCTCAAAAAATATCTTCTTCTTTATGACAAAATTGTTTTAAGGATTTATCACTTACTTCCCTGTTTCATTGTTGCTATAGCTTCTCTTCAGATTTTTTCAGTTGTATTTCTAGGTCTTCAATCCATCTCCTCAATTTCCTATTGGTAGCCCTCAAATGAACATTCATCATTCTTACAAATATGTCTTCTTTAATTGAAGGTATAGTCGAAGTAAAATATTGAGCTTCACTACTGATTGTTTCTGGTTTGGAAACCATTTCAATTCCCAGAGAGCCTTTATCCTCTTGAAATTTGTCTTTTCAGAAGAATACCTTCTTGCTCTCTTCCTTAGTCTAGAAATTTCATAATTAGCTAATTTCAACCTTTCTTCCATTTCTTCATAACTGGTTTTTTCTGTTTGAGTGGAAAATACCCTGTTTTTGTCACCTTCAGGTATTGGGGATGAAAGGTCTATAAAATCTTCAGGAACAATGGAGGCTTCCTCTGTTTTCTCTAACTCAATATTAAGCTCTTGCATCTTTTTGGATTGTCTGGTTAAAGTTTTTCTGGGCTTGAATACAAATGCTGCAACCTCATCCTCGAATTCCAGTTTCTTAGAAGATTTCATCTTCTTTGGTTTTCCTTCATCAAATTTTATGAAATCTGCCTGTACCAAAGGGGATTCTTCAATATCAATGCCTTGTAAAATATCATTTAAGTTACCCTTTAAGCCTGGACTCTCTCCTGAAATCACTGCTTTACCCTTTTCCTTTGCAATTTGACTTCTAGTCAATCTCCTTTGAATTGGTTTATTAACTGACTGTTCTTGTGTCATTTCTTTAACTTCAACTATATTTTGTTTTGTAGGTTGAGGAGTCTCAAGAATAACCACTGATGCTTTAATCACTTGCTCTTTCACCTACTTTCTAGGTTTTATCTTAACAAATATTTTTGACCTTTTCATTACAGGTTTACTAGTTTCTGCTGGTGGGATTTCTTTAGCCTTAGGGTTAATGCCTGTAGCTTGTGTTTCCACTCCGAAACCACATAAAAACAAAAATGATGACCATTCCCTTTTGATCCTTTGGAGTTCATGTAAAACTATCAGTTTAATTAGACCATGATGAAAAAGGGAAGTTTCACATCCTTGAGATTTCATTCGCACCTTATCTGTCATCTTAGCTATACTTCTATACAAAAAGAATGACAAATCTAGAGAAATAATGCCAGTACAGTGCAATAGAAGTTTAAAATGATATGAATATACTTTATGATACCTTCCCTCACAGGTAAAATACCTCTGTATGTTGAAGAGAAAATTTGCATAGGTGTCTTTGATGTAGCTCCTTGGAATTGCCTTGGTTAAGTCTATTTCTGCAAATTCGGGCTTTAGAAATAATTTACATTCCTGCATGTCAAATCTGAAGCCTTTGAACCATCTCTCTTGCCCCCTAGGAATCTCTGTCACCAAAGCTATGATTTCAGGAGTAATTGACAAGTTTAGGATTGCAATTTTTGTGTTTGAGCCAGTGAAATGTAGGGAAAACTCCTTTGTCATTTGACTGTGTCATCCCTGCAATTTTTTACAAAATTTCCAACACCATGTTTTCTTGAAAGCCTCCAATACTGATTTATCTTTGACTAGGGCCTCTGTGCTTTCAGGCTCTGTTCTTAAACAATGTCCAGACCTGTGGTTTTTCTTTTCTTCTGTCATCTTTGCCTTTGAATTTTTGTAACAAATCAACCTCGCTTGATTTCAAAACAGTTAGCCTCGCTTGCTTATGGTAGTCAGCCTCGCTTGTTAATGGTATTCAGCCTCGCTTGAAAATATATGAAGGAAGCTTTTGTATGAGATTACCACCAACTTAGTATTCGAAAAAGGCATGCAGTACTTTTTTTGCATGAGAAATGAAACAAAATACCAACCCTTTCGAATTTGAACTCACCTATCATGATGACCTCTACATTTGAAATGATGGATTTGAATGGTTGCATGCTTTAGAAATGACCCCTAGCTGACACCTAATGATGTAAAATTAACGGAATTTGAAAGTTTTGTTGATTTGACATGATCCACTACGAATCTGCACTTTCGTAGTGCGCTTAATGTATTTTCAGAGAAAAGTGCTACGAAAGTAGAAGCGCTTTCGTAGCACAAAACAATTTTTTTACACTGTCTGCGCTACGAAAGTGTGGTTTCGTGGCTAATTCCAAATTTTTTTCAAAAGGTTTAAGATATGACTTCTAAACAGGATATGGGACTTTTAAACCATGGAATAAGGTTGTCAAACTTTATTTGGATATGAAAATGAGACTTTTGAGACTCGTACCCTATCACCTTCCCTTTAAAGCATGAAATGACCCAACACCTATCTAAGACCATGACTAGGAACAATGTAAACTGTCCAAGACTAGAAATTTTTTTTATGGTGATAACAAGGTTGATGTTAGGAAAATACCAACTAATTTGGCAGTATCATCATCAGTAATCTGAATTATGGCATCAATGGCCTTATTAATAGGAACAATGTAAACTTTGAAACAGGAACTGAAATGAGTACCCGCTTTTTTGAGGTAGCAAAAAATCATTTGATTTTGAAAAGTGACGATTCATAATACCCTTTTTTTGTAGCATATTTTTGACACTATACATTTTCTTATGTATCAAGTATGAACTTTTTTTTTTAAATGTTAGTGATTTTCATGTTAATTATGAAAAGCAATGATGCAGCATCAACCCATTTTTTTATAGGGCTTATTTTTGACACATTAATTTTTCTATTATATGAAGTGTAGATTTTTTTTTTTAATGTTAGTGATTTTCATGCAGATTTCTGCAAATCTGCATGAAATATCATTTAATTTTTTTAAGGCATATTTTTGACACTTCAAATTTTCTTATCTCCTATGTAAAAATGATGGTTTTTTGGATATTGATTATTTAACCATTTTTCAAGTTTTCTTAATCCTCTTAATGTTTCTTGTCCTAAGATACTTGATTTTTAAGGGTTTTCCAAATTTTTATTTTTTGTTTTCTTTTGTAGTATTTTTAATAATGTTTTTTATAAAAAAAAATTAGAGTTAAAAAAAAATTAATATCTTGAGGTTATGATTTCTTTAATATTTATATATCATTAACTAATATTTCAATACACCTAAAATAATTGTCACTAAAAAATAATAATTCTAAAAACTCGACAAAAAATAAACATTTTGTATATAATATAATTAAAATTAAAAATATATGTATTTTAAAACATTTTCGCTAAAAATAAATTGTTAAATCAAATAAAATTATGGAAAAAATGAATAAAAAACTAGAAAAATGACCAATTTTATGAATTTTATATACAAAATTACAACATTTGAAAAAAAAAATTCAAAAAAAATTCAAAAAAAAAAATCAATAAAATTTCAAGTATTTAAAAAAAAATGATATCTAAATACAATTAAGTTATTAAAAAAAACACTTAAAAATAATGATAATAAAAAAAAATCAAGAAAAAAACATTGAAAATAATAAATTTTAAAAATAAAAAACAATGAGATAAGAAAAAAGACATTAAAAAAAGGTTTAATATATATATTATTTATAAAAAAAAAAAACAATAAAAAAAATCATAAAATTAAAAACAAAATTATAAATTAATTAAAAAAATATATATAAAAAAAAAACAATAAGGGTTGCAAGAGGGGCGGCCGCCCCTCGGGCCACCCGACAAGACTGGGCCGATTATGGGAATTGACTCAAATCGACCTAGCCCTGCAGGGTTGCCCGAGGGGCGGCCGCACCTAGGGCCACCAAGCGAGGCTGGGGCGATTATGAGAATTGGCCTAGCCCTGTCAGATGGCTCGAGGGGCGGTCGTTGTGGGTTGGCGGTCGACCCTCGGGCTAGCCGGCGGGGCTGAGAGCCAATTCTCAGAATCGGCTGGCCCCCAAACCGATTATGAGAATCGGGTTTCAGCCCCTCGGGCCCTTGGGCGGGCTCAAACCGATTATCCGAACCGGGTTGAGCCTACCGAGGGGTCCAACGAACCAGGTTGAACCCACCCAAAGGCATGAGCGCCACAATTTTTTTTTATTTTTTATATTTGTTATTTTTTTTTTTAATGTTAATTTTTTTTTTTTTTAAAGTTTTATTAAGTTATTTTAAATATATATATTTTTAATTTTAACTATATTTGTGTTCTTTTTTTTGGTTATTTTAATTGTGATTTTTTTCTTTTTTTCTTTTTTAATTTCTTTCTCATTTATTTAAATATTTTTTATTCTTAGTTGTCTAATATATATATATATTAATTTGAATTTTTTACTTCGTTTTTTTTGTTTTTTTTTTTAATTTTAATTTTATTGATTTTTTTAAATGTAATATTTATTTTGTCTTTTCTTGTTTTTAATTGTCTAATAAAGTGTTATTTATTTTTATTGTTTCTTTAGATAATTTAGTTTCTTTAATTATATTTTTTTATTGTTTGTTTATTTATTTTTTTTTATTTTTTTTATCTTTATCACATTAATTTGTTTTTTGCTTTTTTCCATTTTTATGTTTGATTTTTTTTTTTTTATATATATTTTTATATATTTTTATATATTTGATTTCTTGTTGCCCTCTTTTTTTTTCTAATATATATTTTTATTTACTTATTATTATTATTTTTTATTGTTTTTTTTTTAAGTTTTTATTTGTAAATGTTTGTTTTCATTTTTCTTTTGAAATTTTAAGCTTTTTTGGAGTGATAATATTTTGTCTTTTACATGGTATTTCAAAATGTTGAAAATTTATCCTTAAAAAAAATTGTTATTCCAGCATCTTCACTTTTCGTTTTGAGGGTATTTTTGGCACACAAAAATTGGTTTTCACTCCCATTTTTTAAACATTTTGAAAATTTACCTTAGAAGAAAAATAATAATAATAATAATAATAATAAATTAATTAATTAAAATAAATAAAAATAAACAAAAAATAAAAAATAAAAATAAAAATAAAAAAATAATATAATATAATTATTCCAACATCACCACTTTTAGTTTACGAGCTGATTTTTCATGTTTTTTGGGGTGTTTTGGCTAGATTTCTCGTTTTGAGTTTATAGTTTATGTTTCATAGTTTACGTTGTTTAGGGATTTTTGTGTAAATAGAAACAATGTCAAAGCTTATCAACAAATCCCCATGGTCTATTTTAACTCCTTAAACAAGGAAGCATAGTCCTTAACGAAAGAGTGTGTGTGACCAACTAGAGGTTTGAGCTTTTGATCTAAGAATTTAGCAAGAATATAAGTTGGCCCACTTATTGTGTTTCCAGAGGTATCAATGGGGCGCCATATTTATGAATTTTTAGAATACCATAAATTATTCTAGGGTGAGAGGATTACTCTCAATATGTTTCTTGCTAAGGGGGTTAAGAACATTATTAGACTTTATGGCATAAATGACCTCCTTTGAAACTTTTTAAATATAATTCTTATTGAGTTTCTTGTAACTTCCATTATTATAAAGGTGGTTTTAGATTTTTGCTGAGATAGTTAGATTTATCCAAAATTACCACAACCCCACCTTTGTTGACCTTAAGAATGACAATGTCAAGGTTATCTTTTAAGGATTTAAGGGCAAGAAACTCATTTTTGCTAATGTTACTTTTAGGAGGCTGAGCTTTACTAAGGATTGATCTGGATTGGATCATTATATTATTTTTAATCCATCTTGAAGCATTCAAAGTGGAAAAAGTGGAGAAATCAACTCATGGGACCGTTTTTACCACTGGGACCTATTTTGGTGAAACAAGGACTGAGACCTTCTCGGAGCATTTTGAGGCATCAAATGATGTTTTTTGGGGTAAAACTTTACCTCTTTAGCACAAAAAATTTTCATATTTAGCGAAAAACCTTTTCATGCTATTCTACACAGAATTTTTTTTCCAATGGCACAAGAATCACATCAATCAGAGTCTATATGCAAAAGTTATGTCACTCAAAAGTTGACCACCTTATTTTCACACCTATATTTCGGGAGGATATCACGTCTGTTGATTTGTGGTATCATCGGATGTGCTCTAAGTCTCAAAATTTGTGGAGAGGCTTAGACACATGCATTCCATATAACCCAGAAATTGTTTTGGGAAATTCCACCCAGAAACAATTTTATTTGATAAATTAATTATTTTTAATAAGGACCCTAAGTCTAACTTAGGAAATTAAAATAATTAATGGGTATTAATCTAAATTGTGGGTGTAACTTCTAGAAAAATGAAATCAATTCAAAATGTAATCTTAGCCGTTGATTGGAGATCTAATCTCGGCCATTGAAGTCTCAACGAGAAGACAATAAAGAAGACTTGAGGGTCATTTGGAAAAGATACATCGAGAGATCAAGAGATTTAATTTTTTGAAGTGAGCAGTGCTCAGAGGAAAACTTTGATCGAGAGATTCTCACATAGTTGAGGGGAAGAAGCAGTTTTGGTCGGAGGATATTAACTGGGGCCAAGAACACTCAGTCGAGAGATAGAGAAAGATGTAGAGGAAGAAGCGTAGAGCTCAGAGAGGGTGATGCAGCACCTAAAGAGAGTGACGCAGGGACACACACAGAGGCAACACAACATTTCCGACTTATAATATGAGATTTTGCTGAGAGATCGGGATTTTGAGCTGGGAGGGTTGGAATCATATTTTCCAAGAGCAGATAGATCCAACAGAGGTCTCACAGTTCCATAACAATACCCACATAGGCCTACAAAACTATTACGCAAAGGCAGTGCAAAGGATGTTGGGGTTTCGTCAGTTCAGCTACCAGATCAGCCGGGACTTGCAAATTGTTTTATTCTCACTATTTTTTTCTCTGTCATTATTCTTTGTAACTGAATTTTTCGGTGAGACATTCAGAGATGTATTCAGATATAACTATTTCTTCATAATAAAAAACCCTAAGATCTGTTGCACCAATTTTCTCGCATTGGGTTTTTCCGAGGACATTTGTTCAAAAATAACGGTGTCCTATGTGACATTTTTCTTTTGCTCAATTTCTTGTTTCCACAATTAAATTTAATTAAGTGAAGGATGCTTCAATAATTACTTCAATGATTACAAAATAAATATGCAAATAACTTGTTTATTTTCAATAAAAAGTAGGAGAAGTTAATTTATTTTGCTACAGTAGGATTCCAGATCTAAGACTTGGAATTTTCACATGGTATCAGAGCTTGTGGACCGTTGCAGGTGAAATAGGAAGAGCAGATCCAACAATGAGAAGGAGGCTGAATAGCTGCAGAAAGAAGAAATTCAAATCCCCAAAGGGATTGCGCAATCCAGGCCTGGAAGGCTGAAATTTCCAGGAAAGTCTCTCTTTGAGTGAGTCGACAAAGAGGAAGGGTTTCCAGATTGGAAATTTTCCAAGTCATAGGGAACAATGCAAACCTAGTGGGACAGATTTTTCTGTAGGAAAATATTTTTTTGCTAGGCATAAGGTCGTCAGAAGAGGAAGAGAAAGCACAATGAGGTAATTTTATTCCTCAGGAAGTTCCTAGCCAGGGAATTTCATTTTTCCATGATCTGAGCAGCAAAATCTGGTGGCTGATCTACAAGCTCCAGAAGGAGTGCGTAAGCCAGTCTAGTCCCGCGTAGGGGGGAAAATAGGCAGTTGATTCAACATTTACTTGATGGCCATGGCATCTCACGGGCTTAGAGATTAGGACCTATTGGAGGAAGCCTCCAACTATGTGATTTGGAAGGCAAGAATAACATGCCTTCTAGATGAGTACGATCTCAAGCTTTTCATGACGAGTACGATAGTTGTCGTTGCAGATCCAAATCTGTTGAATAAGTACCATTCCAACATGGCGAAGGCTAAAATGTTTCTCCTTGATGGATTCAAATATGATAATGTGTCCCACATAGCCATCAAGGACATAGCTAGGCAAATGTGGAAATCATTGCCAACGTTGTTTGAAGGCTCTTTTGAATAGTAGAATATGTACTTAGAGCATAAACTGAGGATGATGTAGATGCAAAAAGGGGAGCATATTGATCTTTTTCTGTCGAAACTTCAAGAAATCAATGATCAACTAGCAGTCGTTGGGTCCACACCTCATCCGACCGCGATGGTAAGGCTAGCCCTTATTGCAGTTACAAAATAATGAAAGGTTTTTGTCTAGAGAAACCTTGTCGATATGGAAAGAGATGTGGGCTGCTCTTCAACAAGAAGATCTAAGGAGGGACCTAGTCAAGTGAAAACTTGACGACAACAATAGTAATGGGTCGAAGATGAAGGAGGAGGAGGAAAACACAACCCTTGCATCCAAGGGGCAGTAGGAGCAAGAGAGACGAAAGAAGGACGTCTCGAATATAAAGTGCTTCAGGTGTGGTGAACTTGGTCACTACGATACCTGGTGTCCTTTGAAGAAAAAGGACAAGGACGAGAAGCAAAATCTGAAGGTTGTGCTCACAAAGATCGAGGAGGATGAGTATGCCATGAGTGCCCACACATATCTAGGAGGGATATGGGGCGACATTGAGCTATAATTTCACAAGAACTTTATTTGGGCAGGATCCTTGAAAAGTGCACCTCTTGGTTCATAACCTTGCTACGGGTGCCCAAGATCAGTAGTAGCGGGCTGGAGGAGTTTTCAGTGGCGCAGAGGAGTGTTGGAGTGACGGATGCAGTGGTTAGCAGCGCAATAATATGAGTTGTGCAAAGCAGAGTTGCAGTAGCACATAGGGACTTAATAAAGAAAAACAACAATGCAATGCTTCAGAGGGACAACGTGGGACTAGCAGAAGTCAAAGTTTCAGCGTCGAGATGCATCCTAAACACTTGTTCAGAATTTTGGATGTTTTTCATTTTATTTTCTCAACAACTGAGTTGCAGTGAATAGTTAGTAATGCTAGTTATATCAGCAGATGAAACATTTGTGAAGGAGTTGCAATGTTGATCGTGGCAGGATCAACAACAGTACAGTTGCAGCAGCAACTTAGTGGTTGATGGGAAGCATGTCAAACATAAACAACACAGAGGGAGATGCTTCAGAGTCAGAGAATTGTGCAACATGGCATATTTGCTAGAGAACATTCCTCACTAATAGGGAGTGTTGATTTGTGGTAGCATCATATGTGCTCTAAGTCTCAAACTTTATGGAGAGGCTTAGACACATGCATTCCAAATAACCCAGATTTATTTTTGGGAAATTCCACCTGATTTTTTTTTTATTTGATACATTAATTATTTTTTATGAGGATCCTAAGTCTAACTTAGGAAATTAAAATAATCAATGGGTATTAATCTAAATTGTGGGTGTAACTTCTAGAAAAAACAGATCAAGTCAAAATGTAATTTTAGCCGTTGATTAGAGACCTAGTCTCAGCCGTTGAAGTCTTAACGAGAAGACTATAAATAAGAATTGAGGGTCATTTAGAAAATATACACTGAGAGACTAAGAGATCGAATTTCCTGAAGTGAGCAGTGCTCAAAGGAAAACTTTGATCAAGATATTTTCACGTAGTTGAGGGGTAGAAGCAGTTTTGGTCAGAGGATCTTCTCTGAGGCCAAGAATATTCAGTAGAGAGACAGAGAAAGATGCAGAGGAAGCATTGGAGAGCTTAGAGAGGGTGTCGTAGCACCCAGAGAGGGTGATGCAGGGCCACGTAGGCCACACGCAGAGGAAACATAGTGTTTCCGAGTTATAATTCGAGATTTTGTTGAGAGATCAGGTTTCTGAGTCGAGAGGTATGGAATCATATTTTGTGAGAGTAGATCATTCCAACGGAGTAGGTGACGCAATTCCAGAGCAACCCCCACACAGGCCTATGCAACTACTATGCAGAGGTAACATAGAGAGTGTTGGGGTTTCATTAATTCAACTATCAGATCAGCCGAGACTTCCAGAGTGAGGCATTCCCACTATTTTTTTCTTTGCCAGCATTATCTGTAACTGAATTTTCCAATGGGACATTTAGAGATGTATTCAGATATAACTGTTTCTTAATAATAAAAAACCCTCAAATATGTTGCATCATTTTTTCTGCGTTGGGTTTTTCCAGGGACATTTTTCCAAAAATGACAATATCCTGTGCGATGTTTTTCTTTTTATCAGTTTCATGTTTCCGCATCTAAATTTAATTAAGTGAAGGATGCATTAGTAATTACTTCAATGCTTACAGAATAAATATGCAAATAAATTGTTTATTTTCAATAACAAGTAGGAGAAGTTAATTCTGTTTGTTGCAGTAGGATTCCAGATCTAGGACTTAGAATTTTCACAGCGTCAACCCCCATTATTCATGGAAAATGAGTTAGTCATGTGTTTTTTATATTAAATACCCTAGAAGAGTTTATTTTGTAACTCCAGTTAAGATTTGATGTAGTCAAACTTAACCACTAGTAGGCTAATTGGTTGTGTTATAACTGGGCCACTAGGAGGAATGACCATTTCATTCTTTTGAGAGAATTTTGTTCCATAGCTGAGAAAAGATATCCAGGAGAGATAGGAGGTAGAGCACACATACAGGACTTGTGCACTATATCAGCCAATGGGCCACATGCATTACTTCTTTGTACTGGCAGCCTTATTTTCCAGGCAAAGAAAGAGAGTGAAACATCCTCATCTTCCAGCTAGGTTTTTTCCCAAAAGGTTTTCCCAGAGCATATTTTTTGTCTTATGTGTGTGTGTGTGAGCTTATTTTGTCATTCTCTACTTTTCTTCATAATTTCAATTTGCATGCATGTACCAATTACAGTTAAATCTACAGATCTAGAAATTAAATAAAATTGCAGTAGTGTCGAATTTCAGATTTTTAATATAATATTGTTAGATCTATTGTGACGAACTGTCCAGTGGAATATCCACGATAGTTTATGGATCAAGAACAATAGCGCATTTTTTCCTAATAAATTCCTTAATATTGTTAGGAAGCTCCCTAATCCCATATTCAATGTTGCAAATGTCCTTAATGGGAACCTTTCTTTGGGCTAGGGAAAAATTTAACTCTTTTTCCAATATGCGAAAAACTTTAGGGTCCAAATTAACACTAAATAAATTAATAACATTATTATGAGAAGGGAGGGAAGATTTATTATTATTATTATTATTATTAGTAGTAGTAGTAGTAGTAGTAGAAATGATATTATTATTATTATTATATGAAAAAGGAGAAAGAAACAAAGTTATCGATCAAACAAGAACTCTAGCCAAAAAACCCCAAAAAATCATGGAAAAACAACCCAAAAACAAAAAGTATTGATGTTGCATCAACACTTTTTTTTTTTTTTTTTTTCTTTTTTTTTTTTTTTTTTTTTTTTTTTTTTTTTTTTTTCCTTTTTTTTTTTTTTCTTTTTTTTTTTTCGGGTAAATTTTCAACATTTTTTTAAAAATGACAATAAAAGCCAATCAAGCTATTTTTTAATGCAAAAAACACCCTGAAAATGAAAAGTGTTGATGCTAGAATAACATCTTTTTTAGGGGGGGTATTTTTTCAACAGTTTTTAGAAACGGTGTTAAAGATAAAATATCATGACTCTGAAAAACCTTAAAATTCCAACAATTTTCAGCCATGACATTAAAGATAAAATATCATGTCTCTGAAAAAAACTTAAAATTAAAACAATTTTCAGCCATGGTCTTAAAGAAAAAATACTTATAATTGTTTTCAACCATAACATTAAAGATAAAATACCATGACTAAAAAACCATAAAATTTTGATATTTTTCAACCATGGAATTAAAATCAAAGATCATGACTACATAAAACCTTAAGTTTTCAACATATTTCAATTTTCAACCATGGCATTATGGAAAAATTATATGACTAAAAAAACTTTAAAAATGAACACCTAAATGAAAGAGTCATTATACCAAGAGTAATTTATTTTTTAAATGCTACACGTATAGCTATTATAAAGACTTAGGGTAAGACAACTTGACACATTGCAACAAAAAATTAAAAATAAACTATCAAATTGACACTAAGTGTAAGCGAACTTGACCCACTGCAATGAAAACTTAAAAATCGACCATGAAATTGACACGTTGTGGGGGCGTACTTGGTCCATTATAATGAAAACTTTAAAATCAACTATCAAATTGACACATAATGAGATTAGGTTGCTAGATGAGGATCGACACAAACCCTGCATAAAAAATAAAATAAAACAAAATAATAAATAAATATATAAAAATACAAAATATAAAACAAAACTAAAACTAAAACATTTAAAAAAAACAAGTAAATAAAAATATATAATAAAACATATTAGAATAAAAAAAAGGAAAAAAAAATAAAGCAAATATATAAAATAAGACAAAAAATAATAATAAATCAAATATAAAAAATGTTAAAAAAAACAAAAGTAAATTATAAAAAAATCAAAATTTAAACCCAAAAAAAAAAAAAAAAAACTTAATTAAAAAAAATTGAAAAAAATAAGAAAATATTTTAATAAAACATAATTTAAGAAAAACAAAATTAACACAAAAAATTCCAAACAAAAATAAATAAATAAAACAAAATCAGATAATTAAAAAAAAAAAAAAATCAGAACAAATACTTTCTATTCAAAGTCTCGATTACATGGCCAAAGTTGTTTCTACGTCATCACATCAAAACTTGCTTTAGTCTTAGTAGGTGCTTCCATATCCAAATACAACCATGATATTAATTTCTTCTCCCTACTAGCCTGGTAAACTATAATAAAACACTGAAATCTACCATAAAGTCGAAAAACTAGACCCAATATCAACACATAATGCCAATTCATAAGTAGAAATTTACCAGGGTTGGTCTTCCCTGCATCCTCACTGGCTTGCTTGCCTCGGTTGCTCAGACCCGCTCCTGTAACATCTTCTCCTCCATATTTTCTCAACTGAGCCATGACCTCCTCATGTAATCCTGCAATAATCTCTTTTATCTCTACAAATATGTTGTCACTAACCAATTCTGAATTGGTAGTGAGCACGTCGGTCTCCATATTCACAATCTTACGCCCCAGATGCGCCTCAACACTTTCAAACTCTGCATTAATTCTCTCAGCATTGGAAACATGATCTTTCCCCAATATCTCCACTCAATGAGTGATAACGTCAAGCCTTCCAATTATTAACTTAAACAGGAATTTGACAACCTTCTTCCAGCACACTAGATCCTACTTAGGAGGTTTCATGGTATGACCTTCCCACACATCCACATCGGTGTTCTTCCAAATCACACAATTATCAGTTTTACGCTCCAATATTTTGACAAGAATGTCATGAGAGAGGGCGGTGAGTCCTTAAATATACCAAAATCCTCTTGCATACCAGTTTCATATGTTTGTGTCATAATCTCATGGAGATCCTCGATCTATAAGCCCATTAAATAAGCATTATGTCCAAGGTATTTACCAAACCATTATTGCAACCAATTCACATAGTAATTAGACGATGTCCATCTCCTCACCATTAATTGTTTGATGCAATTCACAGTCCTTTGAATTCTCTGGTAAGATAGATTTCCTAGAGCATCCATATACTGCATTATTAAATTTCTTGTGTCATGTAATGTGTTAACCTGGGGATCCAGGAGGACGCCAATCGTTGATCCCGTCTTATCCTTTCCCCACCTATCCTGCCTACCGTTTGATCATCCCTGAGTCATCCCTTTGTCAACAGTAACAATGTTAGTATTTAATGCTTCCTTGACCAACATTCAATTAGGATATGAGAACTTGGCCCTCATCTCTCCCATCAATATCGTAATTCCCTGCTCCCAAAAGCACTCCATGATTTTCTATTTCATCAGTAGCCTTGTTTAGATGGCGTAGAACATGGAAAAATGAATGTTGCCCAAATTTTGCTAATTGATAAAATATTATTTTAACTATAGAGGACATGTTATCAGAAGAATGGAAAAATAAATCATTTAAAAAAGAAAAGAAAAAAACCATTAAATAAGATAAATACATGGTGGCTCCTCTTGTAAATTCTGTTTTTGAGATGATAATATAATACTAGACTTTGACCGACAAAAATCAAACAATTACAAAATAAAATTTTTAAAAATAATAATAAAATGCACCCCCTCCCCACCTAGGCCCATGACCCCTCAGGCATTTGCTGGGGGCTTGGACGATTCTTAGAATCGACACGCAACCAACCTCCACTGCCAAGGCCTACGACCCCTCAGGCATTAGACAGGGGTCTCGATGATTCCTAGAATTTGTAAGCCCCCGACCAACGCCCGAGGGGCCATGGGATTAAGCAAGGGGTGCAATTAATTTTTTTTTTTTAATATTTATATTTTAGTTTTTAAATTTAAAAAACAAAAATTAATTTTAATTTTATTGTTATATATATATATATATATATATATATATATATATTTATTTATTTATTTATTTATTTATTTTGGTTTATTTTTATTATTTTTATTTCTTTCATTAATTTTTTTATTTTTAAAATTATCCTGTGTAGTTTTTTAGTTAATTTAAAAAGAAATTCTTAAATGATTTTTTTTTTAAATTTTATATATATATTAATTTATTTATTTTTATATTTTTTTCTTTTCTAAGTTTTTTTTTTATATTTTAAATTATATTTTATTTTATTTTTTGTCTTTTATGTATTCTTTTATATTTGATTTTTTTTTTACTCATTATTTTTTTAAACTTTGGAAAATAAAAGTAAAAAATTCATTATAAAAAACATTGCAAGGAAAGAGAAAAAACACAAGTTTGGAAAACCCTTAAAAACAAATATCTTAGGACGAAAAACAAGAAGATGAATAAGACAACTTAAAAAATGGTTAAATAAACAACATTTAAAAAAAAACTGCATACTTAGGACATAAGAAAATTTAAAGTGTCAAAAATATGCCTAAAAAAAAGGTTAATGATTTTCAAAGTTCACATGAAAATCACTAACACTTTAAAAAAATTATCCACACTTAATATATCAACAAATTTAAAGTGTCAAAAATAAACCCAAAAAATAGGGTTGATGTTGCATCAACACTTTTCAAATTGGCATGAAATCACTAACATTTTTAAAAAAATGTGCATACTTAATACATAAGAAAATTTAAAGTCTCAAAAATATACTTTTTTTTTGTATTATAAATAAGCACTTTTCAAAATTGGATAATTTTTCGCTACCTCTAAAAAGTGATAACTTGGTTCATTACCTATTTGAATGGTTACTATGTTAAGAGTGGGGATAGGTATGTAGGAAAAGCGGGCTAAGAAAGGAAATGGTGAGAAGGATTATGAAGAAGGAGAGTGAGGTCTATTCAGAAGAGAGGGAGAGAATGAGCCAAGATGAAAGGAAGGATCGAATGAGTCCATGACATGATGGTTTAGACGAAATGTGGGAGAAATTAAGGGATAAGTGTGGCAACTTCTTGAAAAGTTATCCATAGGAATGATGAAAAAGAAAGCAGAGTTGACGGGACGAGGGTTGACCGAATGTTGGGAGAAGGACAGGACGAAAGGTTAGCCTCCAAGGAACTTCGATGATGGATTGGATCATTACCAAGCAAGGGGATTATGCACTGAGGATGGTGACGTATATCAGAAGGGAGAGGAGGAATGATGACCAACGAGGACTAGGAATCAACGTTGTTGACTAACATTTAAGGGAAATTTACGTTGGAAGAAACAATCAACGAGGGTTCACCACTGGAACAAATGGTGGAACCATCACCACAAAAATGTTGATCGTTGTTAGAGGCCACAACCGAGGGCATGAGAGTTGAAGCCGCAATAGTTTTAGGGACCGAGTCCAATGAGGAAATCTAGTCCATCACCACAAAAATGTGATTCTTGTTAGAGGGCATGAGAGTTGAAGCCGCAATAGTTTTAGGGACCGAGTCCAATGAGGAAATCTAGTTGTTAACCCAAGAGTTGAGGGTTGCAATTTGATCTCCACCAATATGGCTCTTTAATGAAATCGTGCAAGCTAAATCAGAACGACAGTGAGAAAAATCATCAAGCAGCTTAAGAAATTAGGAGGATTTATTTATCTTAGAAATCTCTTCCAAACGTAAAGCTTTCGAAGTTTTACACCCATCAATCACTCTCCATAATTTGTTTACATTGCTTACTTGATGATGCACTATAATGGCTAATGAGATAATATGCGGAATGATTGTCAAATGTTTCGTTAATTAATGAACATTGTGAAAGTTTAAGATTGTGCTCAAACTAATTCAACCTCCCCCCTCTCAATGTGACTTTTGGTCCAACATTATTAGAATTACACATGAAGAATCTAGAAAATAGGAAATGTAGGTAGATATGAAAATTTTGGAGAAAGTGTCTCCCCACTAATATTAGCATGTAATTTATGAGCTTTTTGGGAGATGTTCTTCATATATAAAATCCATGTTTGTTGTAAAAAATAATAATTTTGAGATATTTATAACATTGAAAATATTTATACCCTCTCAACTCACCAAAAGTATGGAAACTTTCGAGTGCTTATCTCTATTTTCTTCAATCATAGAAACAAAGGGGTAAAGCAAACCAATTAATTCCTTATCATTTTCTTCAATATCCAATAAATCAAAGTTGGTCTCAGTGGATAGTAATTATCATCATCTACATAAAATTAAAAATATTAATAATGTCAAAAATATGTATAAAATACTTGTGTGTGTGTGTGTGTGCGAGATAGTTTAGCTAAGGCTCTATACTAATAGTATACAAGAAAGTTTACAAGCACCATAGATTGTTTCCAATGCTTAGGAGGTACAAATAAACAATTGTCAAAAATATTATATTTTTTCGAGCCATGTCTTTCATCCATGGGGAATTGTTCAAGAACTTGTAACTCGAAGAAAAAAAAATAGATACCCTAACAACATCTCTAAGGGTTTGAAATCCACCCCTAAGAAAAACTATAAAATTTAAAGACAAATATCATAAGAAAATTAAACATAAATATAACATAAATTTGGAAAAAAATGACCAATGAGGCCTAGTAGTCACTCTTGGAAATAAATCTCCACATCAAGGATGGAGGGAGCAATTTATTTCCCATGATACCAAGTTAAATCCTTTCAAGATATTACCGAAACATTAACTTATTTTTCTTCTTCTTCATTGTCATCTTTATTTCCCATTTTTCTTCCTATCCTTCTACGTTTTCACCAACTTCATCTTGATCGTGAACTTTATAATCTTGAATGGAATTTATAATTCTTTCATATTTACTATCTATTTGATCCACTCCAATGAGAATTTAATTTTTTGATCACCTTTATTCTCCATATCCCATGCCACAAACTCTTTTCTATGCCAATGAAATCTCATTATCTTGAAAATTTTGTTTCTTTTATCCTTGAGAATGTTTATTTTTCCTAGTACTTTAGAACATGTCTAGTCTAATCATGATCACAAACACATTGAAATACACACAACTTCAAGCACTTTTCATAGTGGAAATGTAACAATAATGAATAAAAAAAGCACACAAGAATTTGCAGATGCAAACATTTCTTTTTATTACAACTTTAATAAAACAAACATAGGGATTTTGTACTAGGGATCATGACCATTACAATTCCTTGATACAAGGAAAAAATAGGGCTTGAATTCAACTTATTTTGACTATAAATCTACCCAAACAAAAAAAACAAATCCTTGACTTACTTGTTGTAGATGACCTTCACTTACAACCCATTGGTCCTGTTGTCCTTGGTGTACTTGTCAGATCCTTTGCCTCCCTTTCTCATAGAGAATTTTTTTATTCCATTGCCTCTACACTCCAACTGCTCACAAGGGTATTTTTTGCTTCATATACCTTGAATCTTACCCCTGATCAACATCCTTCTCACAATATATTTTCTTCTTCAAATTCACTATATACTTAGCCCAAAAATACCAACAATTCACAATTGTAGATAAATGTCTTTCGGATTAATCACATCTTTAGGATTTGGTCGACGTTTCAAACCATCTAGTGGTTCATCCTCGGGACAAGGTGAAGAAGGAGATCGATCTCAATGAATAAATAGTAAGGATGCATCATTTCCAAGTGATAGCTGCTAAAACTAGCCGTTAAAAACTACACGTTATTTAGTTAATTAGTTAGAAAATATTTTTTTTTTAATAATTTAAAAATATTATTAAGAAGGGTCAACGAATAATATAATAATATAGTAAAATGATTAAAAATAAATATAATAAGAGAGAAGGGGTAAATAATAGTATAGGGACTAATCTTAAAATTTTTTGGAGTAGTTATTAAAAAGGTAAATGAATAATAAAAAATAATATAAAAATTATAAATTATAAATAGTATAATGAGCGGAGACGAGGGGAAATTAAATACCCATATATATATATATATAAAGCTTAGAATCAATATTATAATATAGTTCAAGGGAAAAATATATAACAAAAGGAAACAACAAATAAACACAAACAAAACAAATATAAGAGTAAAAATCAAATCAAAGGGACGAGAATAAAACGAGCAAGACGAGAGAGAAACAAAGACAAAAGGCAGAAGGAAATAAAATGCACGAGGGAGGAATCACCTTGAGAGGGCCAAAGTACAGCTCTTACTAAATTTCCACCCATCATCTCTGTTGAGATTTTTAGGATGTCTCTCAATATCAATAGCCTTCCTCAGCTTTCTATGATGGAAGTGATCCACCTTAGCAATGAATTTAGAGTATTCAATGCATACATGGTGACACGACTTCCCAACATGCTCCACAAGAGAAGAAGTGAGGGATTGACTGTGCCTAGTGTCTGCGGCATGCTCATGGATTCTCTACCTAATGGATCGACCAGTTTCCCAAAGATAGGGAGTAGCACAGGAGCAAGGTAATAAATAAACACCCTTCATGTCCTTGGGTTCTATAGGGTCTTTAACAGATCCGAGAGAATTCTTGATAGTACAAAGAGGTTTGAAAGAAGAGGAGACATTATTGCTCCCAAGGACATGGGAAATTATGTTCGACGTCCCTTGGATAAACAAAAGATTCACCTTGGAGATAGGATCCATCTAAGAAGACTTGTCCCTTGAGCCTTTAGAGGCTTTTTTAAAGGCTTGAATATATTGAGATTTGTTATACCCATTAGCCTCAAAAATGTCAAGAATATGGGATTTCTCCAATTCCAATTGGCTATCATAAGATATTCTAAGAGCTCGGGTAGCCAGAGTACATAGAACACCAAATTTCTGAGCAGGAAAATGATGAGAATCAACATGAAGATATTGCTCAGTGTGAGTCTTCTTGCAGAAACATGGTGAGAGATAGAACCATCATCCCTTCTAGAGAGAATAATATCTAAGGGAAGGCAACCATCTCTTTCCACTTCCATCGTGAAGTTGATGTAATTAGACTGGGAATTCAGGTGATCAAGAAACAAATCTAACTTCCCGCGACCATGGGGCTAAATGACACAGTTATTATCCATGGACCTAGGTATCATCCATGAAATATCATCCATGAACCTTTTCCACTTCTTTGGGTGAAATTGAGCTGAGGCCAAGGCCTTCATTTCAAAATCTTCCATAAATAAGTTAGCAACAATAGGGTAAACAGGGGAACCCATGGCAACCCCACAGGTTTGCTCATAAAAATCACCTTGGAAACAGAAAAAAGTTGAGGTGAGGCACAGGCCAACCAATTTAGAAGTGTCTTGGTCTGAAACATGCTTAATGATAGGACAACCAACTTAGAAGTGTCTTGGTCTGAGATCACAAATGTTTTAGATCTAACTCACAGTTGGTTAGCCCCTTCCAAACAACTCTATATTAGCCCTTTGACATAATATTCAAACACACATGGTAGAATAAAATTCAATAGAATTTATATGCAACCATCCACATCAAAACACTAGCCATATACTCCCTTATTGGCCTCTGCTCGGGTCTAAACAATTTTTGGCACTATGCACCACACCTCTGAGGCTACTCAACCCTAAAACAACCTCCCATGGCACCTCAAGTTCAAACCCTTTTCTCTCTTCCTAAGATCACTGTAACAGTCTCAGTATTGTGCTTTGTTCCTACACTTGGATCTAAGGTAACTCATCCCCAATACCATCCTCTAAATGGAATTTTTGACCATACTATCACAAATAGTTAGGGCTTTGTCCCTCTCCAAAAGCTACAGACAGAACTTGGTCAATGAAAATCCTTTCTCAACCATAAACAGAGATACCTTGGCACAAAACCATAATAATTATGAACACTAACATCCCTCCACAACTCAATCTTCTCAAATTAATAAAACTAATCCTTATCCTATTCCAACTTAGCCTTATTGAGGGTATATGGTCTTCTCATAGGCTAATGTCTCATACAAGATGAATGGCCATGATGTGATTAGACCTCACCTAGGTCTCCCATATTTATATCCTCTCTAACTATTGGCTTAGGGGTTATTAACTCCATTAAGGTACCTCCAAAATAATAATTAGAATAAACAATTATTTCTTTTGGCTCTTTAGCCCACATCTTTGGGTCTAAACCCATTGTTTGTGTACTTTTCCCAATGAAAGCTCAGTTTTGTGGATCAAATCCAAACAACCTAGTACACCAAGGGTTGTGGGAGTACCCCAAGATACATTTTCAATACTCCCTCTTAGTGAGGAAGGTACTTCCACTACTCGGAAGTAACTCATCAACAACATTATCCCAATATCTGACGTCCACCATTGTAGCATACCCTATGAAATGAACAATATTATCCTCAATAGTGTCTGATCCAGATATTTTTACTTCAAATATGCATACATAATTACATATAAAAGAGTATGTAACCATGAAAGCATATCCCATAAAAGGAGTGGAAATAAAATTCAACCATGAGAAACAAAGGCACATAAAAACTTGATAACAAAGTTCACCCAGTGTGGGTTACATCTCCGGGCGGTTTCTCAAAGTGGGGAGGCCTCTTTCATTAATATTCAACGAAATCAAATTACATGCATGTACGAAAGACACCTTATACCTCCACTTCTGGAGATGGCCTGAAAATTCAAACCTATGCTGAATAAATGGACCGTGTCATTGAATTCCTGGCACGAAATCATGTGAAATGACTATAAACTTGACCCCTTTATGTTTCGGTCAAAATATGGACCCTCGGGAATCTTAAAGATTACTTCTCGTTGGTCGACTATAATTTCAATGCTCAGATAACAAATCTGATTTCACCACTTCACTTCTTGCAAAAAACTAAGTAAAATGAGTAAATTTAGTCTGGTTCTGAAACTGTAAAAATTTCGCCTCCAAGGAATCTCCAAGATTCCTCAAGATTCCAAAAGATTTATTGATGCAAGTGGACTGAAATTCCACTATTCAAAGGAGGAAAATTAATGCACCATTACATTCCTTGTGAAAAAATTAGAGCAATGAGTATTAATTCGACATAATTTTGTCATTTTGAAAATTTGGCCCCAAGGGAATATTTTAGATTCCTCATGATTCCCAAAATATTCTTCCCTGCAATTTGACTAGAGATTTGTTGCTCACATGACGAAATTTTTCACACCATCATGTTACCTATGAAATTCTGGTTCGTTTGAGTATAAACTTGACATTAATCTGATACTGTGAAATTTTGGCCCTAGGGGAATATTTTAGATTCCTAGCCTATTCCCCTTCGTCAGGGTTTCGCTCCTAAGTTTTCGTGTCGACTCAATATTCTGCCCCTGCATTGCGTTCCACGCTCGTCCTCCTCTATTCTGGGCATGTGGTGAAATTCGGTGGTTAACTAATTTTTTGGTCGGTAGAATTACCAACATCGACCGTTAGCTCATTGGTAAAATCTGGTGTGAGCTAGCGTGGGGTCAAGGGGTCAAACCCCCGCCCGTCCAAACATGGAACATTGTTATTTAATTTTTGTTGGCATGTTTTGTTTTGTATGGTGAATATGGGGCCGCCCATTAGGCAAACTTGCTAGCTCGACCGAGCGGGTTCAATCCCTGCCGACCCCTTGTTAATATTTGGTGGGAGTTAATGAAGTGGCGGGTTCGCCCCCATATATATATGTGTGTGTGTGTGTGTGTGTGTGTGTGTGTGTGTGTGTGTGTGTGTATGTGTGTGTGTGGTAGATAACTAGGCTGGCAGGGTTTCACCACTTTCCAATTTTTTTTTTTTAAATTGATTTTTTTTTTAATATATTGTTTAAACTTTTATGTCGGATTTTTAAGGGTTACCGGAAAAATTAAGGAGGTGACACTTTCACTCATTCTAGCCATCTGAAATCATCGCCGCAAAGTTCCAATTTTTTGCCTTGTTAATTTCCGCCAAATCTAGTTGGGCTCTGTTGTATTGTACAAACAACCCTCGTCATTTTAAATTTTAGAATAAATCTATTTTAAAAAATAGGTCCCTTTTTTTATATATCTTTATTTCTAAATAGAAATAAAATATTCATTGATAGAAGGATGCATATCACATTTTTATTCAAAATGTACAACCTTTAATAACTTTCTGATCCGATGAGTTATAAATCATTTTAAACATATCAAATATATTATAAATACTTTGTACTTAAATAATAATTAAGAAATGAACAATAATCACAATCGGAAATTCGGAAAGTTTTTTAAAAGGTTTGTTTTTGCTTTGTAAAGTTTCGATGCGATAGCGCTCAATCGCAATCGCATTTCAAATAAGTTTAAAGTGTTGTATCTCTTGTATATATTTTCCGATGCGATGCGATCCATCGCAATCGCATTTTGGAAGAATTAAAACATTGCATTCTGTTGTTTTAAAACTATGACGCAACATATCATCTCTCATCACAATCACATTTTCGGGGAAAATATTAAACGGTTCATTTCATTTTAAATATATGATGCGATCTTCGCAATCGGGATTTGGTATAAGTCTTGTCTTATTTCCTTTTAAATGAATTGTGATGTGATTATGACTTAAATATTTTTTTATTATTATTCATCGTATTTCATAATTTTAAAAGGAAACAAATCTATATTTATTTCGATATATGCCAAATCTCCGACTTTACGATAACATTAACTCGTGAATCAAACGATAACAATGATTTGTTTTGTTATTAAATGCATGAGGGTGACTCCTTAGAGGGCATTTAAGTTTTAAACCACGGAAGTAATAAATACAAATCAATGAATAAACCCTTTGTATAGTTTTTTTTTTTCATTATTAAGTTTTACCTCGGCTAAAAGTTTCTATTTGTCGTAGAGCAATAGAAAATCCAATTTTTCTATTCGCAGAGCAAGAGAAATACTCCCAGACTCTGAAATGTCAAAAAGATTAAGAAAATCTAAAGCTACCGTTGCTGCAAAAGCCCCTGTGATTACAATGCCGCCTAAAGAGAAACCAGCGAAACTTAAGCTGGTTACAGGAACCTCCTGCCAGGGACTTGGGAAAATGTTTACAATCTATTGTAAAAGGAAAACCCTGGAGTTGTGGAAACTAAAGCCATAGTTCCTAATGAAGCCGATTTAGACTCTGATTCTGAAAGTCCTCTTGGTTCATTGACAAACTCATTTCTACATAGAGTTGCTGCTCGGGCAAACATTTTCCCGTATTACGATGTTATTAGATGGGTAATTGACAATGTGTCCATCAAAGACAGAAATTTTGTTTCTGCATCTGGAACAATCTTCGAGTCATTCAAACCAGAGGATATCAAGGCAATGTACCACCTTCATGACCCACAAAAGATTTATAACAAGGAGTTTATCAAAGAATTCGCTGCAAACAATGAAAATCAGTCAGAACCAATCAAAGAATGGAGGAGGGCTCCTGAAAAACACAGGCATGAGGCATCAGGTATGTACTCCGTGGAGTCTCTCTTCCCTCCATATTGTTATGCCACAACTATGATGTGTAGATTGTTTTGTAATGATAATTCAGCCAGGTTTTCCATTCAAATGGTTTCGTTGATTCATGCTGCTCTTAATTATGAGATAATGGATTGGGTTGTTATCCTGTCTGATAAGATAGCCAATAGAATCCTTGAGTACAGGAAAGAAAAAAACTCTCAAAATTCCACTCCTTTTTACTTTTGTGCTTACATCCTAGATGCCCTGTGTTTCAATTCAGAATTTCCCCTATTAGGATGGAGATGGACTCCTAAAGAACCTGTCCTGATTCATATATATCATAAGTTCTTATGGAAGGGGTATTTCAGAATTCATGTTTATAGAGTTTGCCATGGTTTCCTTATTCCGATTTACCAAATCATTTTTGGCCGATTCCCTCCTAGACTTTCCGATAAAGCTAGAGTTGATTTATCCTCTATTGGAGACTGGTTCGGGGAGGAAAAGTTCACTTATATCAGAATTTTTGGAAGTATTGTAGAGCCACATATCCTTCCTTTATATGTTCCAGACAAGTTGTTAGCACAGGAAATTTCTTATCAGCTGATAGTAGAAGGTATGGCAAGGACTTTAAAGAGCAAAAAAAATCTCATGTGGCCTACTTTTCCTTTCAAATGTGGTGACTATACTCTAAGAAATTTTGTCCATGCTGAGAAAGAAGTTGTTAAGTTAACTAATCTTAAAATTTAAAAGAGCAACAAAAATCTCATGTGGCCTACTTTTCCTTTCAAATGTGGTGACTATACTCTCAAAATTTTTGTCCATGCTGAGAAAGAAGTTGTTAAGTTAACTAATCTTAAAATTTCAACAATTCCTGGAAGGCAATATGATCCCAGGAAGGTGGCGTATGATTTTACTACCTCTGTTTCAATTGCTTGGTTTGAACATGAACCAGATGTATTTGATGATTTATTTGTTTCTATAGATAATATGTCTCAAATTTTTGATTTGGCCAAGTCCAAATTTCAGCCTGAGGAGATGAATAAATTTTTATTATTTAGAAGTCAAAGGCTACTCAGAGTTCCTCTGGATCAATTGAGGATTTCTACACAAGGATGTGAACCAGAAAAAAAAAAATACAGGAAGTACTTCTGGTAAAGAAGTAACAGGAGCTAATCCTGTTTTGGAGAAGAAAGATGATAGCAGCAAAGCTGACACTGGAAAATCAGAAACTGCTGCTAAAATTGATGTACAACAGTCTTCAGCTCAAACAGGAAAAGGGAGCACAGGTACTGATGCCCGTGTGCATATTGAGAAAGGAAGCACAAAGAGGAAAAACATTGAACAAGCACCTAAAGATGATATAAACAATAATGAAGGTTCTCAACTTGGAGGATAAGAAACTACTAAACTTATTGTTTCTCCTCCTTTGCTAAGCCAATATGAAAAATTTGCCCATCAAATAGGACAACAAAACATTTCCCAAGTTGATGATTCAAAAGATCAGGATGTAGAAATCATCCCTGAAAACCCCACTGGTGAAATTATGTTAAAGATAGAAGAAATTCCTCCTTTAGATATATTTTAAAGTCCCAAACATAGGGTTGTGGTCAGAAAACAGAGGAAAAGGAGGAGAACTGATCAAGATGCAATTTTAGCATCACAGGGGGGATTTATGAATATTGTTTATAAAAATGCTGATGTGGATCCATCTAAGGATGTCACCAAATTTTCTCAATATGCAGGTGCCTATAGTGCTGCCACTGTAGATAAAGCCTCTGAAGTTACACAGTTGATGAAACAAAAGGATGTACAAATTTCCATTTTTGAAGAACAATTTGCAGAAAACCAACAAAATATCATTCAATTGGAACAACGATTACAAGTTGAAGAGCTCAAGACTAAACAATTAGAAGAGCAGTTGGCTGTTGAAAAAGAGAAGATTGATCAGTAGACCCTAGAAAAGCAACAACAGCTTAATCAGGAGATTGCAAAATTACAAACTCTTCTACAAAATGAGCAGACTCTGAAGGTTGAACAAGAAAAGATGTTTCAATCTAAATTGGACAAATTCAAGAATTATCCCACTCTGTATCAATTTAAAAATGAAGCTTTGGAGACAAACAAATTATTGTCTCAACAATTAAATGAGTTTTGTCTAAATATTGCAGAAGCAGAGTCTCTATGTGAGCTAACATCTTCCTTGATAGATGAAGGAATCACTCTTAAGATTGAATTTGATGAAGCTGAAGAAAAGATCTCCAATTTTCTTTTATGGCAAGACTCAGAATCAGGGAGAAAAGCAGATCTTCCAAAAATTATGGAGAGACATAAAGAAATTGTTTTTACAGAATGGGAACATCGCTTGATCAAAGCAGAAAGGGCCACGTCCAGAGCTAAAGGAATAATGAACAATGTAACACAGATGGCAAATGATAATTTATATGCAATCAATTTAATTGCAGATTGTAGTCCTAGCTAATTAACCAGAGTAAAAGAAACTGATGGAAACAAGAGATCATTAATAAAAATCAGCAAATTGGCCAATTACAGGGAATATCATGGGATTCAATGTGGACTTATCTCATCAAGCCACATAGTCAACAAACAACAATTAAATTTCTCTCAAATTCCATTGATTGCATCATGCCCGAGTTCTTCGATGCCACATATACAGGGCGGTTACATTCAAAGCTTAGTCATCCTGAAGAAGTAAAGGAGATGCTCAAAATTTTCCACCTTCGCATATCCACCTCAACTGATGATTAATGAGTCGGTTTTCATCAAGCTCGCATTTATGTTTCAGATATTTTTTAATTTAGATAGATTGTAGGAATAGTTTTAGTTATTTTTGTTGTCAAGTACATATTTAAACCCCTTTCATGCATTTAGAAAGGGGTCCTGAATTTGTAATATTTTGACTTGGAGATTACATTTATGTACTCCATTGACTCCTATATTTTTATAAAGGATTACATCTGGTGATTCTCTGCGAAATTATCTTTAAGAATTGCATTTCTATATCTTGGAGTTGATTTTACATTGAAGTTGTTGGATTTGAATATCGGATTGCATTGGGACATATCAAGATGGATATGGTATTTATATCTATTCATTGTTATTTTCTTTTGTTATGTGATATTCTCTTTTAAATTGCTATCGTTTATGTGTACTTGTTTCACAATATTTCTTTATACATATCATTTCTGAGGGTGTTAGAAATATTTATCTTTTATAGTATATGCAAGCGATATATTATGATGAATGCAATACGTTATTATAACTCTATTTAATTTATTAAATAGAGTTATCTTTATTTGTTACTGCACATTTCAATCAAACTGTAATACATTTTCATGGTTATTGGTTAATTGAAACAATTTAAAGTTGTATTCACATTTGATGCCTGAGTTAGTTTTAGAGTTATTTCATCTATATTTAAAGATAGATTAGATAGTTTTATTTCAGTCATTTAGTCCCATTTTCCCCCATCCAATCATTCCATTACCAACCCATTTACATTATTAGGAAACTGGTCCTATAAATCCAGTCGGAGCCACCACACCAAACGAAAAAAGAGTTGTCCTAAGGTCCCAACCGAGTGGTTATCCCCCGATGTTTAAAGCAACGATTTTTGAGGCTTCAACATTTTTGGCGCTAGAAGGAGGGCCATAAGTTATGAATGGCAGATAAATCTAAATCCGAAATCCATTCTAAGAGCACATCACCCTCATCACCTTCAATTTCTTCCACATCTCAAATCACAAGAGAAGAAATTGAGAAAATTATTCAAACACCCACTACCAAAGTTTCAGATCAATCAGATAATCCAACCCTTGAATCCCCCAAAGTCGTAGCCTTAGTTCATAAACTTCAAGGATTCTCATTATCATTAGAAGAATCGGAATTATATGAAGGTAGTGTCACCTCTCAGTTTGTTTCTTACAGACCTCTTACTAGGTTACAGAGTGAAAAACTTGGAATTTCCCCAAAAGAATTTCCTATACCTAGTAGAGTCAAAACAAGAAAAAATCCATCGGAAGAAAAAAGTGGTACAAGTTCTTCATCACATATTCAATCATCTGTTTCCCAAGCTCCAAATCAGGAAAGTACAGTAGTCTCATCTACATCTGCTCAATCTTCATCTCCTCAAACTACATCTACTCAAACATTAATTGTCTCTTCTGTTACTTCAACAGTTACTACTCATATACCAGTTATCACTTCTAGTTCATCTATTATCATCACAAGAATGGCACAACCAGCACAAAGACCATGGACCAGACCAGGAGCTATGAATATGGCTGCACCTTTGCATGATCTACCTGATCATCCTGAAAAATGGCTCCCAAAGTTTAGTCTAGATATCGGTATACAAGCGAAAGAACATATCAATAACTTTATGCTTGTTATAAATTTAAATCAAGTAGTGCATGAAGATGTTGTAGTCTGTTTATTTCCCTATACTTTGCAAGGAACAGCAGGATCCTGATACTTTTCCTTACCTTCTGATTCTATCACAAATTGGGATATGTTTGAAGAACAATTTTTAACTAAATATGGAGATGATAGATCAATTGCTACCCTAATTAATGATCTCTCCAATTTAAAGACTTAGCCCAAGGAACCCATTAAAGATTTTAATTCTCGATTCAATAAACTCTTGAATAAGATCCCTACAACATCTAAGCCTAGTGAACAAGTTAGAAGTTAATGGTACATTAATGCTTTGCCCTCCAACATAGCAATTTTTGTAGATAGAGCTGCAAAATCGACTTTAGCTGAGAATATGAAAGAAGCTATTTCAGTTGAAAAATGAATGCTTGCTCTAGATAAGAAAAACGCTATTCACGAAAAGAGATCAAATAAAGTCACTTTTAAAGATGATTCCAAGAAAAAGACACCAAGAGATCCATATGACATGGAAGGTTTACAGAAAGTCCTTAAAACCATGTCTAATGAGATGGTTGAAATCAAAAATCAAGTAGCAGAGACTTCTACAAAAATACCATTTATAAATTTCAAGAATTTCAAGAGAAATCAAACCGAATCAAAACCTCCCAATGCAATTTCTAATGCGGAATCAGAAGATGAAGAAGAAGAATAAACTCCTCTAATGTTAGATGAAGAAGATGAAAGGAAAGAGGTAGTTGAACTAAATGGAATGTGGGATTTAATTCTCCCTAATTCAGATAGTGAGATGGAACAAGAAGCTATGCTTGTGAGTACAAGGAGCAAATATACATCAGAACCTGTTCAAATCGTTCCGAAGAAGAAAAATTCAACTCCGAATACTAAAGACAAAATCCCTACAAAAATAGCTTCTCCGTTACCCACTCAGAATCAACCATCATCTCCCAATCCTCCCACATCATCATCCAAAACTTTGGTGGTATTAGATACGATGGATTATAATATTATTGAGGACATGAAAAAGACTAGAGCGAACATCTCATTACATGAACTCAGTAAACTTAAACATCAACAAAAGCTGATATTAAAAGAGTTAAATGCTACACCTATTGCTCCTCTACCAAGTGGTGTAGTAGCTAAAGTAGCTAAAGGGACTGGTAAGCCACCAGACAAAGTAGATGCAGCTGATACTGTTCTTATTGGAGAAAGATCAAATTCTTAGACACCTCCATTTCTGTTGACTTATGAAATCTACAATAAGAACTTACATAATTGTTTAATCGATTCTGGAGCATCCTCCAATATAATGCCTTCTTAAGTCTATGCTAAACTGAATATTGAACCACAGAAGTCTGTTGCTCATATTGTACAATTCGATCACTCTAAAGTTCAAGTTGTTGGAGAAATAAATTCAGTTACTATCAGACTAGCTTCCGATCCTAGAATTGTCCAAAGAATTGATATTCTAATTGCTGATATTCCAGAATTCTATGGGTTGGTCTTAAGCAGAGACTGGTCTACGAAACTTAATGGTTATATCTCAACCGATTATTCACATATGTGGCTTCCCTACAAAGGGAAACCCAATCAAATTAAAATCGAGAAAGAAAAACATATGACGCACATTGTAACTTTATTTGAACAACCTAATGAACCTGTAGCTTTCAACAATAATATTATTGGAGGTTATTCTGCTGAGTCTTTTCTTGGAAATTTTACTGCACCACAATCACCATTTTCTGTAAAAACTTTTGTTTCTCAAATTGAAATTTTTTCGCAATCTGATTCTTCTATAATTGTAAATATTTCTTATTCTTTTGTAGATAAACTTGTATATATAACTTTATTTTGGTCATTATATTTTGATGGATCAAAATATAGTGATGGAGCAGGAGCAGGATGCATCCTAATTGATCCAAAAGGAGAGAAAACGATGTTATCATGTAGATTAGAATTTGAGTGCACTAATAATACTGCGGAATATGAAGCCTTAATTCAAGGGCTTTATAAGGCCATAGGGTTAAATGTAAAATACTTGAAAGTATATGGAGATTCTGAAATTGTCATAAGACAAGTAAGGAATACCATCCATTGTCTTTCAAGACATATCAAACATTATCAAACCCTAGTACAGGACCTTACCACTCAATTTCTGGCATTTAATATCTCTTCTATTCCCAGAAATCAAAACACATTATCTGACTTGTTAGCTAATGTTGCGTCCAAACTCCTTCTTGCTGAAGATTGTAGTCCTAAGAGATTTTCAGTAGAGTTGATTTTCTGCCCATCTGTCCCAGACAATATTACTAACTGGAGAGTATTCTACCATGATGAAGATATTTTGAATTTCTTAACTTCTAAGAAATCATATGATGAACAAATTATTGATGTAAATGATCATGATCTGCAAATTAATTCAAGAAATAATGAAAATCTGATTCCTAAATATTTTGTTAAACTTGAGGATCTTTATGATATTAAAGACAGATTCAAGAAAGTTACTAATGCTAAACTTCAAAGTTCAACTTTGAAGTTTGAATTAGTCAGTCTTGGCTCTGATTCTAAACCTCAGAATGTTAATCTAGGTCTCAATTTAACTCTAGAAGAAATATCTTCTTTCATTAAACTTCTGAGTAAATATAAAAATGTCTTCACTTGGATTTATGAGGATTTAAAGACTTAACATACTTCTGTAATTCAACACACAATTCCAATGCTATCTGATATTAAGCTTGTTCAACAGAAGTTAAGAAATATTCATCCAAATCTTCATGATCAAATCAAAATAGAACTCAATAAACTTTTGAAATCCAAAATCATTTTTCCTATAAGGCATTCCAACTAGGTTTCCAACATGGTACCTGTTAGGAAGAGATATGGCGATAATAGAATTTGTATTGATTTCGGGAATTTAAACAAAGCATGTGAAAAGAAAATTTCCCATTCCCAACCATGGAGAAAATTCTCCAAAAGGTAGCTGGTTCTGAACTCATGTCCTTCCTTGATGGGTTTTCAGGGTATAATCAAATTCTAGTACATCCAGATGATGGATTAAAAACCACTTTCAGAACCAAATGGGGAACCTATGATTATCAAAAAATGTCTTTTGGTTTAGTAAATGCAGGAGCTACTTTCCAGAAAGAAATGGACATAGCATTTAAGGGTCTGATTAATACATCAGTTGTTATTTATCTTGATGACATAACAATTTATTGAAAGAAGAGATCCAATCATCTACAAGAATTGAAACAAATATTTGAAAGATGTAGAAGATTTGGTATTTCCTTAAACCCAAAGAAATCCTTCTTTGCTCTCAATCAAGGAAAACTCTTAGGGTTTGTTGTGTCAAAATATGGTATATATATATCGATCCTGACAGAGTTAAAGAAATTTCTGATATTACTTTACCTTACAATAAAAATTCCATGAAATCATTTCTAGGTCAGATTAATTTAGTAAAAATATTCATTCCATATTTTTCTCAAATTATTTTGCCTATGCAGAATATGATTAGGAAAAATTCGGTATTCAAATGGGGTTATAAAGAAAAATAAGCCTTTGATGCAATCAAGAAGGAAATTATTGATGCACCTGCATTAAATACTCTCAATTTTTCCAAAGATTTTATTTTGTATACTTTGGCAACCGAAACATCTTATGCTATTGTTTTAACACAACTCAATGATCAACAGATCTAAGCACCCATTTCTTTCTTTAGCTCAAATCTACAAGGAGCTTAGCTGAATTATTCTGATGTTGAAAAACAAGCTTTCACTATATTTAAGTCAATCAAACATTTTAGGCCTTTTCTCTTAAAAACACACACAAAGGTTATTGTTCCTTTCTCTGCAGTAAGAAAATTACTAATTCAAAGAGAAGTAGGAGAAAAAAGGGCTAATTGGGTGACAAATTTGCAAGAATATGACATCGACATTAAACTAGGAAATATTTTTAGAGGATAAGGTTTTTGCAGATTATTAGCAGGAGCTCATAATATACCAGAAAATCAAGATCCAGAGAATGTTGTTCAAGTAAGTCAGATAAGTGTTACAGATTCTGAATCTCAGTATGTTGATCTGATATTTTACTTGAAAAATGGGCATGCTCCTTCTAATCTCAACTATAAGAATAAACGTGCTTTAATATTGAAAGCTACTAAATATGAAATAATTGATGATGTGTTATTCAGAAAGAATTATGATTCAGTCTTATTAAGATGTCTTGAAAATACTGAAGCAAAAAAGGTATTGCAGGAATTACATGATGGACCAGCAGGAGGTCACATTGGAGGTGATACCACAGCCCACAAAATTATCCATGCTTGGTATTATTGGCCTACCCTTTTTAAAGATACACATGATTATGTGAGAAATGAAAAATTTTCCAAACTACTAGTGGAAGATAAAGGAAGCCAGCTTTTCCTTTGTAGCCAGTAAATATTCAACAACCATTTGAACAATGGGGGCTTGATATTGTTGGTGAGATTGTTCCTCATTCTTCCAAACAACACAAGCACATTGTCAATGCAACAGATTACTTCACAAAATGGGTAGAATAAATTCCTCTAAAGGTAACCAACTCCGATGCAATTATTGATTTCATCGATCAATTCATCATTACTAGGTTTGGTGTACCTAACGCTCTGGTCTTTGACAATGCATCTTATTTTTCTGGTAATAGTATAATGGAATTTGCAATTAAAAGAGGTTTTAAATTGAAATATTTAGCAAACTACTATCCACAAGGTAATGGTTTAGTTGAATCTGTTAGACTCCTATATCAATAGGTTTCATTTTTCATGATTGTCTTGATGGAATTATGGAATATGTTCAAACCTTCTTACTTGAGCAAAGGTGTTCCATATTCTTAAAAAACCAAAAAATCAAAAAAGTTAAAATATGTAAAGAGGGTATACCCTAAAAGAAAGATCAAAGGGTAAAAAGAATAAAAATGGTCAAAAAAGTGAAAGAAATGAACCCCAAGCAAAAATAGACCAAGGAAAGTGTGCAAATCCAAATGCCACTGCTATTTCATTTTTGTAATAAATCAATTGTGTGCAGCTTGTCAAACCTTTGCCACAATTCATGAATAAGTCAAACTGCTTAAACTTGGCTTACTCATATTTCCATTTCATGTTATAGATTAGAGAATAAATATCTAGCCAAACAGTTTAATCTTGGCAGATAAGTAGCTAGGTAGAGTGAATAAAAGGTGCTCAACAGTTTAATCTGAGCCCTTGGATGTAATAAGGGTAGAAATAGATAGATTTATCATGTAAAAAAGAAAAGATTGAAAAGGGTTTGCAAGTCTAAATGCACCCTAATAAAGAAGACAAAATGGTAGTGTTAAGTAGATAGGGTAGGTAGATGGTGCTGCAAAGTGTTATCTAATGAATGGTGCTGCTACATGTTGGTTAATCATTTACTTTCATCATAAATACTGAAGCAGGAAATACACTGGAAAATCACAGCAAGCAAAGTCAAATTCATTAACTTCCCTCATCATTTTCCCCCTCAAGAGTTTTACTAATTTCCCCCAAAAGTACTAAGGTATTTGGAGATCAAAAGGGCTCAAGGCATTTCCTTGACTTCTGGAGGGACCGGACCCTCGGCCTAATGATCAAAAAGACCTAAGCACTTGAGATAATTCATCATTGTTATCTTCCATCTTTAACTTTTTCCTAAGTAAAATCACATTTTACTTAGGAAACTGATGCAAAATTTCATAAAAATTCCTCAAAATAACTTGTTATTCTAAGTTGAAGTGTTGAAGATAAAATGTTGCAATTTACTTCATGAGTTATCACTTTCTTAGATGCACAAAGATGTTTTGATTTTCCTTGTCCTTTGCAATATTAACATTTAACTCTATTATATTAAATCCCTAGTGAAATACCCTTTCCTAAGTATATAACTCCCTTTTTTTATAAATATCCCAAAAAACCCATTTATTATAATGTTTACCAAAGTATTATATCCCCGCACATTGAAAATAAAAACCCCGCTTTATAAACCCTTTGGTTAAATATACCTTTATAATATAAATCCCGCCCCTATGGTGAATTAGTTGTATTAATTCATTCATCATATAATAAAAAATATATATATAAAACTTTAGACATACAATACGTATGTTTAATACCAAAACATATCAATAAAACTTTGCGAAAGTCTTGCGCCACCGTGGTCCGTCCACGTGGCATTCCACCTAGCCAACTCCGCCGCAACCCCTTTCTTTTGCATACGGGATTAATTAAGTCGCCTGGACTAATTAATAACTATTTCCGCCAGTTAAAAAGCCCCCGGAGCGATTAAAAACATTTAAAAGTGTTTAAAAGTACGACGGGGCCCACACGAAACCTCCGCCCATCTTCCCATCGCGCTAGCCATTGGATCAGCCTCCCGCAGATCAACGGCCAGCGTTGATCCCGCTGCCCATCCCTTGTCAGCAATTTAACCAGCGGGGGATGGGTGGTTTCTGAATAGTCAACCATCCACGTGGCGATTATCCTATGGAATCGCTCCCCCCGCGATCAATACCGCCCTCGACCAAAAGCGGTGCGGGGACTTCCCGCTTACCACTTACCGCCCGACTCCGCACACGTCATCCCGTACTACCATGACGTCACACCTTAAAAAAAACAAAAACCCTTTTAACTTGTAAATAAGCCATTTTTCGTGTTTTTTAGTCATTTTCATTATTCTGAGAAGAACGTTGCTCCCGCTGCGATTTTCAAAATTTCCGCTGTAATTGACCATTTCGCCCCAAAATTCCGCTGCGCCTGTGCTGAAGAACAATTCCGCCATTGCCTGTTACCTGTTAAAGAACCAGTTTCCGTCTAAAAACATGTATTTATCCTTTACGCCCCGACTGCACGAAAAACTCAGTTTCCTTTGTTTTTTCGATTAGAAAGTGGTTAAAAATCATTGCTGAGTCCTCCCTGAAGATTTTAAACCTGTGAAATTGCCCCTCAAACCTGTAAATTGTTCCAATTTCCTCAGTTTCATATATCCCGTCCGGTCTGTAAGAAAAAACGAAAACCTCCATTTTGAATCCACAAGAACCAAAATGGAGGTCCCGGCAGCTCTTAATATCACTCCATTGAATGCTCCTCACCGTGAATTGGACTATTTACCTTTGATAGATGAGGATTTCCAAATTAAAGACCTGCGTTTTGATGAAAGTCCCCTATTGAGCTATTGTCGCTGCAGAGACGAATACTCAAAGGGGCAAGATCTTATAGGGTTGTGGGAATCCAATCTCCCAAGGTATCTCATTCCTTCAGTTCTTATTTTCCCTGAAATCATTCATTACTGTCATTCAAACTATGATCCCACACAGAGGGCTGTATTAGCTCCTGATCAAAGTGTTTTGTTTCCCATCACTCCCCAGGCTATCAACGCCATGTTACACTTTGAACCAGACCAAGAATTAGCACCATTGTCCATAGAAGGATTGATTGAGAAAACCAGGCAATTAACCCCAGAAAAGCTAAAATCCATGTGCCAGCATTTCATGTTACCTGAGCATCAGCCAAAAGGGTCTCCCCCCTATGGTTTTTACTATTTCAATACATTGGGAAGGCTCATTGTAAATATAATATCTTTTGTCTTAGGATTTAACACCAGTGAATATGTAGATGAGATAACCTTGGCTTTGCTATCCATTTTTACTCCTGGGCAACCTCCTGAGATCAAATATGACTATGCTTCTTTCATAGCCAGCAAGATCCATGATCAATTCTTAAGGCTAGATACTGAAAAAGTTTTTAAGTACTCCTTAGTTATCTATCATCTCATGATCTTCTATCAGTCAGAAAGGTTCTCTTTCCCTGTACAGAAACTTGATGCCAAGGGAAATCCCAGGTCAGTCATTTTTTGGTCCCCCATCATTCATTTTTCCTCTGATTCTCCCTACTCCTACTCAGAATTCATTGATCAGTTTGTATATCCAGCAACAACTTTATTAATAGGAATTTCTCCCCCAAGACTAAGCAATGAAATTAGAAAGACCTTGCAACTGTCAAAGAGTTATAAGGTTTGGGATTGGTACTTATACCAAAACCATACAGTCATCAGAATTTATGGATGTGAATTACATCCATTCAAGTTACCCAGATATGTACCAATGAGAATTTTTGCCTTGGAATACTTTAGGCAGATGAACCATTCAGATGTGATCCATTTCTGCAATGTAAAGAAGAAAGCTCAGTTAAGGATCAAAAGCCAATTAGGTCCTTTCATCTGCAATTCTAGGGAGGATGAGAGAGAAGCAGAACTTCTATTAGAGAAAAAATTCCAGACATCTTTCCGTTGGGTTCCTTATGACCCCTTTGGTTTTATTTGTGAAAAGAGATTAAAAAACAAATCATCTTCCTATATAAACCACAAGATTCCTGATCTAGAACAGTATGCAAATCAAGATGAATGGGTTGAAGTAACTCTTGTTGAAGAAGAAAGTGAAGCAGACAGAATGAATAAGATTATGAAAGATGTTGAGAAGAACTTTGACCTAGAAACGTGTGGTCAAATGCAGGTACCCTATATTGGCACATCTTCAGCAGCCACTCTACAAGAAGCACACAGAAGACACCATCAAGAGCAGAACCTGGCGGTAAGGAAAGAACCTCAGATGGGACAGTTATTGAAATCCCTTTGTCATGGGCCTAAAACCACAAGAAATTCCAAAGCACCTAACAATCTCGAAGCTTCTCCTACACCAAGAAACACATCCAAGTTCCGTAGAGATGCAAACTCATCAATGTGGAAATATGGAAAAAGAGGCTAGATCCAGATACTCACACCTTCAAAAGAGCCCCACAGTTTACAAAGTTAAGAAACATTGCCAACAGATCCATCTCCATATGTAGAAATTATAGATGAAGTATTCGATGATGGTAGGGAAGATAGCTAAGAACAGCACAGCTAAGGAAACAAACATAAGCCGTCAAGGGATGCAAAAGTAATTAAGCATCGAAGTATCTTCTTTCGTAATCGCTGCAAAGATGTATATCGGAGACATTGGTGCAACCTTCATTAATATTAAAACAAAGAATGATCCATTGAAAATGAAGGTATATGATCAGTATATGAAGATGGCTCCTCACAATCAAGAAAGGCTAATGTCAGCATTTGATCTTTCACAAGGTAAAATGCTGATGAGCCACTTCAAAGCAAAGGTGCCAAAGCCAACTTCAGCAACAGATTACATCAGATCAAATTTTGAAGTTTTAGCAAAGGATATCCATCCGCTGGATCAGATAGAGCTTCATAGACAAATAGGGGAAATGGTTTATTCTACTCTCACCAACAAAGCCATGGCAGCTTTAACGCTGCAAGATTCTTTGAATAACACTACTGCACAATTGAAAATTGAGAAGGCCTCCTCACAGGCCAAGGATAATAGAATAAAGTCTCTAGAAGAGATAATCATTGGTTTGGGTCACAATCCCAAAGACATTAAAGGTATTGAGGCATTGGTAAAGAAGAAAGAGGATGATATAGCTGCACTCAGAAAACAGCTAAAACTACCAGCCTCGAGGCACCCTCAGACCCAGGAAGTTATGAAAGGAAATTCACAGGAAGAAATGATGGAGTTGCTCCTGAATATGACTGAGCGACTTAATGAAACAGAGAAGGAGTTGGAAAAAGCATTGCAGGAACAGGAAATTATCAAGCAGACATCAGCAACAGGTACTACAACAGCAGGACAGCAGATACAGCCATCTCAGGTGAACACTTCTGGCTTAAGTTCTGAGGACTTAATAAAAAAAATGGAGAGTTTGCAACTAAGGGTCACAGAACTCCAAGAAACAAAATTGCAATTAACAAAATTGGAGGAAAAATATGACACATCCAAAAAGACAGCTGCTGATAACACCAGAGAGATAAAAAGATTGGAAAAATTGGTTGAGGCTTTGGAAAAGGATCTTTCTTTGGAAAAGCCTCTAAAGGAAATAAATGACATTCTTTGGGGTAACATCATAGAGTTAATAAAGGTCATATGTCCCTCCATTCAAGCTATCTTTGAACAAAATGAGCTGGTTAAAATTGCCCAAGAAGAAATAAACAGGACCAGAAATGAATTAAGAGGCAGGCCTGAGCAGGCCAATCAGCTCATTCAATTTTTGAATTCCAGAACAAAGCAACAACTTGCATTGTTAGGAATTGATGACAGGACAGGTGCAGTTTTGGAAGCAAAGAGAGTTTTCACCAAGAGGACTTTCATGCAAAATTTAGAAAGAAAGTGTACAGACATTTTGGTTGATATCAACGTTTTCAGAGAGAAATTTCAAGCTCTGCTGGATAGTGGGTTACCAAGTCCCATGCTCACAGAAGATCAAATAGTAGACTTAGACACCTATGAGAAGAGAATAAAGGCTCATGCTAAAAACAGAGCTGATTGTTCTACTAGCTCGTCGGAATCAACATTACCAACCGGGAAAAGTATCTATGATAAAGTGAGGAATTTATTTCATCTGGAACATGAAATAAAATATCTATTTCCGAATGAGCCCACCTTTTATAAACTTACTGAAGCAGATGAAACTTTAAGGAAGCTCAGAAGAACTATGATACCAGATGATCAATGGTGGAAGGAAATGTTGGAAATTCTGTAAAAGTTGTTTTCAAGATGAGATTTTATCTTTACTATCAAGTAAATGGTAAAAACAGGAAGACAGATGAAAGAGTATCAGGTGAAAAGGTTAAAGAGTATCCGTGAGAATAAAGAGTGTCCAACAAGCCAAAGAAATACGCAAGGGACAGCACAGAGCACTATTTCAGCACTTACCTCCAGCACATCCACGGAAAAAGGAACAGCACATCGGCAGTTGCCCATTATTCTATCCATGAGACCCTTTGTCTCTTGATTATCTGTAAATTATGCTTTAAGTCAACCTAGATTATTGGCTAAGATAGTGTATGATTGTTTAAGATTATTTTGTGTATAAATAAACCCTCAAAGAGAGTGTTGAGGGTGAATTCTATTACTCTGCTGTAACATTGAGAGTTTCGGAATAAAAGCTTTTGGAGAAATTTACTTGTGGCTTGCTGGATGACGATTTGAAAGCACTGGACTTGTTGCAGGATTCATGTGTTGGACTACAGTTCAATAAGTGTTTCTACCTTTTGTCTGAAATTTTATATTAGTTTTAATACCATCATATCCATTTCTGAATAATTTACATAGAAGATTGAAACAGAATTTGCTTAATTGTACTCTGTTTTCAAATGTGATTGTTCTTAATGTTTTCTTCTAAATTAGCTATAAGCATGAATTCTTAAATGCTCCTGCTTTGCTAATTTAAACATTGTTGATTACTATAATAAAGAATCCTTAATTGCTCTTTGTTTGTAGTCATTTCATTTCTTTCTTTTGAACATGGTGAAAGATTCTTAGCTGCCTTTCATCCCTTCAAGATCATCCCATCCACTTTAAAATTTTAAGGATTGTTCTCTGTCTAGCTATCTTGCCCTGTAATACCATCTTGTGCTTAGAATAGAAATCCAGTAAAGCCATCCTTTGACTCCATAGCCCAATGGACTGAAAGCTCTCAACCTTGCCCTTAGTTTGTGGATTCCACCATTTTCCAAAACAAACTCTTGAATCTATAACTAGCCTAAAACCTTCCAAGAACAAAGATAAATCATAAAGAGAGAGCCCTCTCTGGATGCAGATTGGCTAGATTCTGCATCTAAAAGGTTGCTTTGTGGTTACCTCGGGTATACTTTCCTCTTACACAACTTCTAGGAAAACCCGAGTGATAACATAGTGGCGACTCCACTGGGGACCTGAATCATTTTTATTTGTTATTATTATTCAATTATAAGCTATAGACAGAGTCTGAAGATCAGCCAGGAAGCCTTTGAAATTGCTTTTGCTCTACAAATGCAAAAGTAAATAAAAGCTGCTTCAGTCTATCTCTGATTTAGCTCATATACTGAACCTTAGTTTCAAAAAAATTTCAATTAGAATCTCTAGTTTAACAGATCTTTGAGAAAATCTTAATCACATATCATTATTTCTTAAAGAATTTGTAGAAGTTGTATTTATTTTTCAATTAAAATCCAAAAATCCAAAAACACATAGTCTAAGAAAACTGGCTTCAGAAAGGATTCGACATACTAGGTCAAACCCTGACCCCAATCCACCACCAATATTTGAAAATCCTAATCTGATTCCTAGGATTCTTAGAATACAAGGAAGTCAAGAAAGTTCTGAAAGAGGAAGTCAGGAGAGTACAGGAAGTTCTAGACCACTTTCTAGATCTGCATCTTGTCCTGTGAAAATTATATATATTGATGACATTCCTTTCGATGCACGATTTGAAACATCTTTGTTTGTGAATTTTTCTGAAACTGAATTATCTAGATTAGTTCCAGATCCTTTGTTCTTTGAAGATTTGCAATACCGATTTGTTTCACATCATCTTGACAGAGAATTGCATAACTCCATTCAGTCTGAGCAAACCTTTGAAGAAAGCTCAAACATTTCTGTGATTACTGAAGCATCTCCAAGCTCAGTCACTTTTCCTCAAACTTTTCAAACACCTGTTAGACCTCCATCTCCTCCTGTTAGACCTCCATCTCCTCATGTTAGACCATCGACTCCTGTCACTCCACTTTATCTTCCAATGGCCAATCGATATGCTCCTTTACAGTTACCAGCCAACCCTCCAGCTTTACCTCAGGACTACCAAAGTAAGATCACACCTTTTGATGGATCAGGTACCTACACAGCTCAACAACACACTAAAAGGATGACATATTACTTTGAGTTTTATGAGATTGATACTGATAATATCCGTATGAGAATTTTCGTACAGAGTCTTACTGGAGAAGTTAGAACTTGGTTTAGGGCTCTTACCCCGAACAATATTGCTGATCTAGAAGCTTTGTATAGGGCATTCTTGAACAGATGGGAGAAAAAGAAGGATCCTCTCTAGATCCTATCATAATTTGAAAAATTAAGAAGAAGACCAAACGAAACCGTGCAAGATTACATCATAAGATTCAATGAATCTTATAATGCAGTTCCTCAGAACCTAAGACCCCCACCCAACAACGTGTTGGTTAAATTTCCAGATGGTTTTGACTCTGATATAGCTTATTCCCTCAGGGAAAGAGCTCCTCAGACACTAGAGGAAATGAAAAGTATAGTGGTGAGTGTAGAAGCAAATCTGATAGAAAAACGAGCCAGAGCTAGGGCAGAGAGAAGAATGCCTATGAATGAAGAACCTTCAGCTTTTGAAAAGAAGCTGGATGTAATCATTAAAGGTATGGAAAGGTTAGGAGACAAAGTGGAAACCATTGAAAGAAAGTCTTCTACTGATAATCAGAATGTTGCAAGAAACCCAAACTTTAGGAGGAATCTGAATCAAAATATTGGAAAGAATGTCCCTGATCAAAACATTAGGCCACCCTTCCAAGAAAACTTTGTTGAAGGTTCAACTTCTGAACAACCTACAGATGATGTAGAAATAAACAATGTAAATGAGAACAAAAATGAACCAGAAGTCTTCCTATCCCAGGATGATCAAGAGAATCACATCCTTGAAACATTCCAAACTCATTCAGGTGAGACTTTTGATTTCAAAGAAGGCTATGACACAGCAATCTACGAGGTTCATAAACAGTACAATTTGAGAAGTAGAAGGATTGATGTGCCAGATAATATCAAACAGAAAACAACAAAACAAAATATCAAAGGTAAACAAAACATTCCCCCTGTACAAAATATTCCCCCTGTACAAAACATTCCCCAAGTACAAATTTTGCCTAGGATAACTCCCAGTTTTTCAAATCCAATAATTGAAGATGTCTCTGACAACCAACCAATCAACAAACAACAATCCAATACATCTCCTCATGTAGGAACTGTAGAAGAAACAATAGAAGTTAGTCCTGAAACATCTTCAAAACAAAACTTCATTCATGAAAAAGAGAAAAACATTGAAGACCCAATAAACAGAGAAAACCCAACTGTGCAAAACACTAAAGCTCAAACAGAAAAACCCTTTAATCTAGAGGCTGAAATAGGCAAACTCAAGATAGTTGTTCCTTTATCAGAATTGGCTAAACATGATGTCTATAGGAGTCAGATTTCCAAGTCTTTAAACATTAACATTACTGGATTGGATGATTCAGTAAACATTCTTGATGATCAACCCAAACTTCTTTTTGGCCCCGAGGTTAATGGCAAACCAGAAAGTGGAGGAACTCCTCCATTTTATGTAAGCCTGAATGTTCACGACAAGATACTCCATAATGCAATGCTTGATTCTGGAGCATCTCACAATTTGATGCCGAAAGCAGTAATGGAAAGATTGAATCTAGATATTACCAGACCGTACAAAGATTTGTTTTCATTTGATTCCAGTCAGGTAAAATGTTTAGGTTTGATTAAAGATCTGTGTGTCACTTTGGTACAATACCCTGCTAAGTCTGTTTTAATGGACATAGTAGTTGCTGATATTCCACCTAAATATGGTATGTTATTGTCTAGATCTTGGTGTGCTAAACTTGGAGGATCTATTCAACTAGACATGTCATATGCAACTATTTCAGTATTTGGTCAGCCTAAAAGATTATATAGAGAAACCTTGATGAAGTACTTAGTGAGTAGTCATGAGAAGCCTGAAAACTTCCCTGTTTACTCTGTACATTCTGATATGGATTCTTTTATTTTATACAATGCTGAGTTAGATCTCCCTACTGAAATAGAAGCTCCAGAATTGGAAACCATAAACAAAACCACTGTTAAAATTGAAGAAATCTCTGAAAACAAAGAAACACCAGATGATCAAGAAATACCTGAAAAAACTAAACAACTAGCTCCTGTCAAGAAACACGTTAAAACAATTGATGAAGGTTATGAACATGAAATTCTATGGCATTTAGAGTTTGATGGCTCTGTAAACAAACTAGGGGCAGGAGCTGGGATTTGGTTACATAATGTTGAAAATAATCATGCAGAGGGTCATGCTTATAGGTTGAATTTTAAATGCACCAACAACATGGCAGAGTACGAAGCTCTTTTATTAGGGCTTAAACATGCCAAGCAGTTAGGAGCTATTAGGGTATCAATCATAGGAGATTCTGAACTAATTATTCAACAGATAAATGGAGAATGTTCAACAAAAGACTTGAGACTGAAACAATACAGAGAAACAGTTGTGGAAATTCTCAACACATTTCTACAAGCTCAACTTGCCAAGATTCCCAGGAAACAAAATCTGCATGCCCACAGTTTAGCAATGTTTGCTAGTACATGCAAGTTGCCTTTTGACCCCAATTATCAGTTTTCAGCTGAGATTAGGCACAGGCCTGCAATACCAGACAATCTTCTGAATTGGCAAGTGTTTGCGAATAACAATCAAATCAATAATTTTTTGACACTTCAGGATGAGTTTTCTAACTGTAATATAGATGAAGACATAACTATTGATGAATTTGATCAAGAAAAAGAACAAAAAACAGAAATTTCAAGAGAAAATGAAATTCATATGCTGCATCCAACCACATTTACTGAAAAAGACATGCAAAATTTGAAACACATGGAATTTGATGAGATCATAGAAGATGAAACAGAAATCATCAATTTAAAAGATAATCAATTACCCAAAGGATTAACTCCTTTGGAAGATCTGTTTGATTCAAATGATATTCCATTTAGACCAAAAATGGAACCTGTTAAGGCTGATATGGAAGAATGCAACTTAGGAACACCAGAACATCCCAAAATAGTCAAGTTGTCCAAATCTCTCCCAAAAGATCAGAAGGTTAAATATGTTGAATTATTAAAAGAATTCCAGGATGTTTTTGCCTGGAGTCATGAAGACCTCAAATCTTATGATACATCCATCATTCAACACACTATACCTTTGAAACCTGACCAGCAACCTTTTAAACAAAAGCTTAGGAGAATAAATCTTGTTTTATTACCCTCAATTGAAAAGGAAATCAAAAGGATGTTTGAAGCAGGGATTATAGCTCCTATCAGATTCTCAGAATGGGTTTCTAACCTGGTACCAACAAGAAAGAAGACAGGAGAAATTAGACTGTGTGTCGACCTAAGAAATTTGAATAAAGTTTCTTTAAAAGACAACTATCCTCTGCCGAAAATGGACCACATTCTGCAAAGGGTAGTAGGATCTTCGAGAATATCATTACTGGATGGATTTTCAGGGTACAACCAGATTCTGGTTCATCCTGATGATCAGGATAAAACAGGATTTACCACACCATGGGGTACGTTTAAATATGTCAAAATGCCATTTGGGCTCAAGAATGCAGGAGCTACATTTCAAAGAGCAATGGACATTGCTTTTGCTAAAGAGATACATGATTTTCTGGTTATTTACTTAGATGATTTAACTGTTTTTTCTAAAACAGATCATGAACATTTAGATCATCTAAGGCAAGTATTCATCAAGTGCAGAAGATATGGAATTTCTTTAAACCCTAAGAAGTCATTGTTTGGTTTGGAAGAAGGAAAGCTCTTAGGGCACATTATTTCTAAAGATGGCATTAGGATTGATCCAGAAAGAATTCAAGCAATTTTTCAAATACCCCACCCCAGAAACATAAAAGAATTGCAGGCATTTATAGGAAAAATCAACTTCTTGAGAAGATTTATTTCTAGTTTAGCAGAGTTACTTAGATTACTGACTAACATGTTGAGGAAAGATTCAAGCATTGACTGGACTGTAGAAGCCAAACAATCATTCGAGGAAATTAAAATGGCTTTAACAAGGACACCAGTTCTGACCAGTCCTAAATTTGATAGAGACTTTATTATTTTTTCATTTGCTTCTAAACATACTGTTGCAGCTGTTTTACTTCAAAAAGATGACCAAGGGTGTGAAAAGCCAATAGCATTTTTTAGTAAAGCACTGAGGGATGCATCTCTAAAATACAATATTATGGAAAAACAGGTTTTTGCATTGGTAAAAGCAATCAAAGATTTCAGAGTCTACATATTATATTCTCATGTGATAGCTTATGTGCCTAATGCAGTAGTTAAAGATATTTTGACTCAAGATGGCATTGAAGGTAAACGAGGTAAGTGGATAGCTACCATTTTAGAATATGATATTGAGATTAAGTCAACAAAACTGATAAAAGGCCAAGGTTTAGCACAACTTATGACAGAAACCAATTGCCAAGCCTTAGACATAAATGAACTGGATAACGAGCAGGAGATGGCGACTCCTCAGATCAGTCAAGCTTTCTTAGATTCACCCTGGTACACTGATATAATTCATGTTTTATTAAACCTGCAGGCTCCTCCGGGGTTGTCCAGAACCAAAAGAAGATTTTTAAAAATGACTTCTTTGAAATATTGTATTTTAGATAGCACTTTATTTTGGAAAAATCATGAAGGAATCTTGTTGAATTGTCTCTTAAAAGATGAAGCTGATAAAGTGCTTAATGAATTTCATGCAGGTGACTGTGGAGGACATCTCTACTGGAAATCTACTGCAGACAAAATTTTAAGGGCTGGTTTTTACTGGCCAACTTTATTCTCTGATGTTAAGAAATTTGTAACAACTTGTCATAAATGTCAAATATTTGAGGGTAAAATAAAGTTGTTACCTCTGCCTTTAAAACCAATTTCCACAGAAAGACCTTTTCAACAATGGGGGTTAGATTTTATTGGAGAAATTCATCCCCCTTCTTCAGGGCAACATAGATGGATTTTAACTGCTACAGACTATTTCACTAAATGGATTGAAGCCATCCCTTGTAGACAGTCAAATGATTCTGTGATCATAGGGTTTTTAGAAACAAACATACTCTCAAGATTTGGCTGTCCGGAAAAGATTATAACAGATAATGCTGCTGCATTTAAATCAAAGAAAATGATTAGTTTCTGCCATAAATATCATATTACTCTAGGCCATTTAACAGCCTATTACCCTCAGGGTAATGGACTAGAAGAATCCTCCAATAAAAGCTTGATCAATATCATTAAGAAATTGTTGGAGGAAAATAAAAAGAATTGGCACAAGAAATTGACCAATGCATTATGGGCAGACAGACTTACAACTAAGAAATCCATTGGGACTAGTCCATATGAGTTAGTTTATGGCATTGAAGCAAGATTCCCCTCATCTTTAGGAATTCCTGTCATGAAATTACTTCAGGAGGCTCAAGTGGAGCCAAATAACATTCAAAGAAGAATTAATCAAACAATCCACCTGCAACAAACCAGAGAAGAAGTGTACCAAAGATCACAAGTCTTACAGGAAAAGCTAAAGAAAATGTTTGATAAAAGGACTAAAGCAGAGGATTTTCAATTAGGAGACAAGGTCCTAAGATGGGATTCTAGAAGAGAAGAAAAAGGGAAACATGGAAAGTTTGATTTCTTGTGGAAAGGGCCTTATATCATTCATGCCTTGCAGGGAAACAATACTTACTTTTTGAAAGACTTGGACAATTCAGAAGTTGAAGAAGGACCAGTCAATGGTCGAATGCTCAAGCATTATTTTGATCCAATTTACTAGAAGTGTTTTAATGTTTCTAACTTGTACATAATATATTGTTTTCTTGTTTTATTTTTGTTAATGCAGTTTGGATTGGATGGTGAATTCTGGAAGTTGAAGCCCGAAGTGAAGGCCCTAAGCTTCAAGAGTTTCACTATCATATGTAAAATAAAGCTACCAGAAGAAGGAAGATTTCATACTTTCAGTTTGAAGACATTTTGAGGCATCTGACCTGCTGTTCTTGACTTTCCACAAGGAAAAGCCATCCCCAAGTGGAGCCAGTGTTAGACTCCTATATCAATAGGTTTCATTTTTCATGATTGTCTTGATGGAATTATGGAATATGTTCAAACCTTCTTACTTGAGCAAAGGTGTTCCATATTCTTAAAAAACCAAAAAATCAAAAAAGTTAAAAAATGTAAAGAGGGTATACCCTAAAAGAAAGATCAAAGGGTAAAAAGAATAAAAATGGTCAAAAAAGAGAAAGAAATGAACCCCAAGCAAAAATAGACCAAGGAAAGTGTGCAAGTCTAAATGCCACTACTTTTTTCATCTATTGTAATAAAATAATTGTGTGCAGCTTGTGAAACTTTTGCCATAATTCATAAATAAGTCAAACTGTTTAAACTTGGCTTAGTCATATTTCAATTTCATGTTTTAGATTAGAGAATAAATATCTAGCCAAACAGTTTAATCTTGGCAGATAAGTAGCTAGGTAGAGTGAATAAAAGGTGCTCAACAGTTTAATCTGAGCCCTTGGATGTAATAAGGGTAGAAATAGATAGATTTATCATGTAAAAAGGGAAAGATTGAAAAGGGTTTGCAAGTCTAAATGCACCCTAATAAAGAAGAGAAAATGGTAGTGTTAAGTAGATAGGGTAGGTAGATGGTGCTGCAAAGTGTTATCTGATGAATGATGCTGCTACATGTTTTTGATCCTTTACTTTCATCATAAGTACTGAAGCAGGAAATACACTGGAAAATCACAGCAAGCAAAAGTCAAATTCATTAACTTCCCTTATCATTTTCCCCTCAAGAGTTTTACTAATTCCCCCCCAAAAGTATTAAGGTATTTGGAGATCAAAAGGGCTCAAGGCATTTCCTTGACTTCTGGAGGGACCGGACCCTCGGCCTAATGATCAAAAAGACCTAAGCACTTGAGATAATTCATCATTGTTATCTTCCATCTTTAACTTTTTCCTAAGTAAAATCACATTTTACTTAGGAAACTGATGCAAAATTTCATAAAAATTCCTCAAAATAACTTGTTATTCTAAGTTGAAGTGTTGAAGATAAAATGTTGCAATTTACTTCATGAGTTATCACTTTCTTAGATGTACAAAGATGTTTTTATTTTCCTTGTCCTTTGCAATATTAACATTTAACTCTATTATATTAAATCCCTAGTGAAATACCCTTTCCTAAGTATATAACTCCCTTTTTTTATAAATATCCCAAAAAACCCATTTATTATAATGTTTACCAAAGTATTATATCCCCGCACATTGAAAATAAAAACCCCGCTTTATAAACCCTTTGGTTAAATATACCTTTATAATATAAATCCCGCCCCTATGGTGAATTAATTTTATTAATTCATTCATCATATAATAAAAAATAGATATAAAAACTTTAGACATACATTATGTATGTTTAATACCAAAACACATCAATAAAAATTTGCGAAAGTCTTGCGCCACCGTGGTCCGTCCACGTGGCATTCCACCTAGCCAACTCCGCCGCAACCCCTTTCTTTGCATATAGGATTAATTATGTCATCTGGACTGATTAATAACTATTTCCGCCAGTTAAAAAGCCCCCGGAGCGATTAAAAACATTTAAAAGTGTTTAAAAGTACGACGGGGCCCACACGAAACCTCCGCCCATCTTCCCATCGCGCTAGCCATTGGATCAGCCTCCCGCAGATCAACGGCCAGCGTTGATCCCGCTGCCCATCCCTTGTCAGCAATTTAACCAGCGGGGGATGGGTGGTTTCTGAATAGTCAACCATCCACGTGGCGATTATCCTATGGAATCGCTCCCCCCGCGATCAATACCGCCCTCGACCAAAAGCGGTGCGGGGACTTCCCGCTTACCACTTACCGCCCTACTCTGCACACGTCATCCAGTACTACCGTGACGTCACACCTCGAAAAAAACAAAAAACCCTTTTAACTTGTAAATAAGCCATTTTTCACGTTTTTCCTATTATTTTCGTTATTCTGAAAACGACAGAGCTCCCGCTGCGATTTTCAAATTTTCACTGTAATTGATCATTTCGCCCCAAAATTCTGCTGCGCCCGTGTTGAAGAATAGTCCCGCCATTGCCTGTTACCTGTTAAAGAACCAGTTTCCGTCTAAAAGCAGGTATTTATCCTTTACGCCCCGACTGCAAGTAAAACTCAGTTTCCTTTGTTTTTTTCGTTGAAAAAGTGGTTAAAAATCATCACTGAGTCCTCCCTGGAGATTTTAAACCAGTGAAATTGCTCCCCGAACCTGCAAATTGTTCCAATTTCCTTCATTTCAAGAATACCGCCCGGCCTGTGAAGAAAACCAAAAACCTCCATTTTGAATCCACAAGAACCAAAATGGAGGCCCCGGCAGCTCTTAATATCACTCCATTGAATGCTCCTCACCGTGATTTGGACTATTTACCTCTAATAGATGAAGATTTCCAAATAAAAGACCTGGCTTATGATGAAACTCCCCTATTGAGCTATTGTCGCTGCAGAGACGAATACTCAAAGGGGCAAGATCTTGTAGGGTTGTGGGAATCTAATCTCCCAAAGTATCTCATTCCTTCAGTCCTTATTTTCCCTGAAATCATTCATTATTGTCAGGCAAGCTATGATCCCGCACGGAGGGCTGTAATAGCTCCTGACCAAAGTGTTTTGTTTCCCATCACTCCACAGGCCATCAATGCCATGTTGCACTTTGAACCAGACCAAGATTTAGCACCATTGTCCATAGAAGGATTGATTGAGAAAACCAGACAATTAACCCCAGAGAAGCTAAAATCCATGTGCCAGCATTTCATGCTACCTGAGCATCAGCCAAAAGGGTCTCCCCCCTATGGTTTTTACTATTTCAATACATTGGGAAGGCTCATTGTAAATATAATATCTTTTGTCCTAGGATTTAACACTAGTGAATATGTAGATGAGATAACCTTGGCTCTGCTATCCATTTTTACTCCTGGGCAACCTCCTGAGATCAAATATGACTATGCTTCTTTCATAGCCAGCAAAATCCATGATCAATTCTTAAGGTTAGATACTGAAAAAGTTTTTAAGTACTCCTAAGCTATCTATCATCTCATGATCTTCTATCAGTCGGAAAGGTTCCCTTTCCCTGTACAGAAACTTGATGCCAAGAAGAATCCCAGGTCAGTCATTTTTTGGTCCCCCATCATTCATTTTTCCTCTGATTCTCCCTACTCCTACTCAGAATTCATTGATCAGTTTGTATATCCAGCAACAACTTTATTAACAAGAATTTCTCCCCCAAGACTAAGCAATGAAATTAGAAAGACCTTGCAACTGTCAAAGAGTTATAAGGTTGGGGATTGGTACTTATACCAAAACCATACAGTCATCAGGATTTATGGATGTGAATTACGTCCATTCAAGTTACCCAGATATGTACCAATGAGAATATTTGCCCTGGAATACTTTAGGCAGATGAACAATTCAGATGTGATTCATTTCTGCAATGTAAAGAAGAAAGCTCAGTTAAGGATCAAAAGCCAATTAGGTCCTTTCATCTGCAATTCTAGGGAAGCTGAGAGAGAAGCAGAACTTCTATTAGAGAAAAAGTTTCAGACATCTTTCCGTTGGGTTCCTTATGACCCCTTTGGTTTTATTTGTGAAAAGAGATTAAAAAACAAATCATCTCCCTATATACACCACAAGATTCCTGATCTAGAACAGTATGCAAATCAAGATGAATGGGTTGAAGGGACTCTTGTTGAAGAAGAAAGTGAAGCAGACAGAATGAATAAGATTTTGAAAGATGTTGAGAAGAAATTTGACCTAGAAACGTGTGGTCAAATGCAGGTACCTTATATTGGCACATCTTCAGCAGCCACTTTACAGCAAGCATTACAGGAAGACAGTCCATCAGTAGCAGCAGAACCCAAGGGTAAAGGAAAGGAACCTGTAATCTAGGTTATTGAAACTTTGGTCATGGCTGAAAAACCACAGAGTTCCAAAGCACCGGAACAATCTCAGGCTTCTCCCACACCAGCAAAACACATCCAAGTTCCAGAGATGCAAACTCCACTGAATGTGGAAATAGGGAAAAAGAGGCTAGCTCCAGATACCACACCTTCAAAAGGAGCCCCACAGGTTTATCAAGCTAAGAAACACAAGGCTGATCCACCTCCATATGTAGAAATTATAGATGAAGTATTTGATGATGGTAGGGAAGATAGTCAGCAAACAGGCACAGCAAGTGAAACAAACATAAGCCAGAAAGGGATACAAAAGCAATTAAGCACTGAAGTATCTTCTTTCAGACCGCCAAAGACAGATACCGGAGACATTAAAAGAACCTTCATTAATATTAAAACAAAGAATGATCCATTGAAAATGAAGGTATATGATCAGTATATGAAGATGGCTCCTCATAATCAAGAAAGGCTAATGCTAGCGTTTGACCTTTCCCAAGGTAAAATGCTAATGAGCCACTTCAATGCAAAGGTGCCAAAGCCAACTTTAGCAACAGACTACATCAGAACAAATTTTGAAGTTTTAGCAAAGGATATCCATCCCCTGGACCAGATAGAGCTACATAGACAGACTGGGGAAATGGTTTATTCTACTTTCACCAATAAGGCCATGGCAGCTTTAACGCTGCAAGATTCTTTGAATAACACTACTGCACAATTGAAAATTGAGAAGGCCTCCTCACAGGCCAAGGATAGTAGAATAAAGTCTCTAGAAGAGATAATCATTGGTTTGGGTCACAATCCCAAAGACATTAAAGGTATTGAGGCATTGGTAAAGAAGAAAGAGGATGATATAGCTGCACTCAGAAAACAGCTAAAACTACCAGCCTCGAGGCACCCTCAGACCCAAGAAGTTATAAAAGGAAATTCACAGGAAGAAATGATGGAGTTGCTCCTGAATATGACTGAGCGACTTAATGAAACAGAGAAGGAGTTGGAAAAAGCATTGCAGGAACAGGAAATTATCAAGCAGACATCAGCAACAGGTACTACAACAGCAGGACAGCAGATACAGCCATCTCAGGTGAACACTTCTGGCTTAAGTTCCGAGGACTTAATAAAACAAATGGAGAGTTTGCAACTAAGGGTCACAGAACTCCAAGAAACAAAATTGCAATTAACAAAATTGGAGGAAAAATATGACACATCTAAAAAGACAGCTGCTGATAACACCAGAGAGATAAAAAGATTGGAAAAATTGGTTGAGGCTTTGGAAAAGGATCTTTCTTTGGAAAAGCCTCTAAAGGAAATAAATGACATTCTTTGGGGTAATATCATAGAGTTAATAAAGGTCATATGGCCCTCCATTCAAGCTATCTTTGAACAAAATGAGCTGGTTAAAATTGCCCAAGAAGAAATAAACAGGACCAGAAATGAATTAAGAGGCAGGCCTGAGCAGGCCAATCAACTCATTCAATTTTTGAACTCCAGAACAAAACAACAGCTTGCATTGTTAGGAATTGATGACAGGACAGGTGCAGTTTTGGAAGCAAAAAGAGTTTTCACCAAGAGGACTTTCATGCAAAATTTAGAAAGAAAGTGTACAGACATTTTGGTTGATATCAACGTTTTCAGAGAGAAATTTCAAGCTTTGCTGGATAGTGGGTTACCAAGTCCCATGCTCACAAAAGATCAAATAGTAGACTTAGACACCTATGAGAAGAGAATAAAGGCTCATGCTAAAAACACAGCTGATTGTTCTACTAGCTCGTCGGAATCAACATTACCAACCGGGAAAAGTATCTATGATAAAGTGAGGAATTTATTTCATCTGGAACATGAAATAAAATATCTATTTCCGAATGAGCCCACCTTTTATAAACTTACTGAAGCAGATGAAACTTTAAGGAAGCTCAGAAGAACTATGATACCAGATGATCAATGGTGGAAGGAAATGTTGGAAATTCTGTAAAAGTTGTTTTCAAGATGAGATTTTATCTTTACTATCAAGTAAATGGTAAAAACAGGAAGACAGATGAAAGAGTATCAGGTGAAAAGGTTAAAGAGTATCCGTGAGAATAAAGAGTGTCCAACAAGCCAAAGAAATACGCAAGGGACAGCACAGAGCCCTATTTTAGCACTTACCTCCAGCACGTCCACGAAGAAAGGAACAGCACATCGGCAGTTACCCATTATTCTATCCACGAGACCATTTGTCTCTTGTTTGTTTGTAAATAATGCTTTAAGTCAGCCTAGATTATTGGCTAAGATAGTGTAAGATTGTTAAGATTATTTTGTGTATAAATAAACCCTCAAAGAGAGTATTGAGGGTGGATTCTATTACTCTGCTGTAACATTGAGATTTTCGGAATAAAAGCTTTTGGAGAAATTTACTTGTGGCTTGCTGGATGACGATTTGAAAGCACTGGACTTGTTGCAGGATTCATGTGTTGGACTACAGTTCAATAAGTGTTTTTACTTTTGTTTGAAATTTTATATTAGTTTTTAATACCATCATATTCATTTCTGAATAATTTACATAAAAGATTGAAACAGAATTTGCTTAATTGTACTCTGTTTTCAAATGTAATTGTTCTTGATGTTTTCTTCTAAATTAGCTATAAGCATGAATTCTTAACTGCTCCTGCTTTGCTAATTTAAACATTGTTGATTACTATAATAAAGAATCCTTCATTGCTCTTTGTTTGTAGTCATTTCACTTCTTTCTTCCGAACATGGTGAAAGATTCTTAGTTGCCTTTCATCCCTTCAGGATCATCCCATCCACTTTAAATTTTAAGGATTGTTCTCTGTCTAGCTATCTTGCCCTGTAATACCATCTTGTGTTTAGAATAGAAATCCAGTAAAGCCATCCTTTTGACTCCATAGCCCAATGGACTGAAAGCTCTCAACCTTGCCCTTAGTTTGTGGATTCCACCATTTTCCCAAAACAAACTTTGAATCTATAACTAGCCTAAAACCTCCCAAGAACAAAGATAAATTATAAAGAGAGAGCCTTCTCTGGATGCAGATTGGCTAGATTCTGCATCTAAAAGGTTGGTTTGTGGTTACCTCGGGTATACTTTCCTCTTACACAACTTCTAGGAAAACCTGAGTGATAACAGAATCCACTAATAAAAATCTCATCAAAATCATTAAAAAGACTATTGATCAAAATCAAAAGAATCGGCACAAGTCTTTAATCTTTGCATTATGCGCTGATCGTTTTACTCTTAAAGCTTCTATTGGAACTTCACCTTTCAATTTAGTTTATGGTAAAGAAGCTGTGATACCATCAAATCTAGCTTTTCCATCATTAGCCCTAGTGCAATTCATTGAAGAAAATCCTTCTCCATCCATTCAGTTGAGATTTGATCAAATCCTTAAATTAGAAGAAGATAGAGAAAAAGCAAGAGATATTCATGAGAAACATCAACAACTTGTAAAATCTTCTTTTGATTCAAGTTCCACCGGCTCAAAAAATTTGTCAATTGGTGATCTTGTTCTGAAATGGGACAAAGCACATGAATATAACCATACTAAATTTCAGAAAATGTGGCTTGGACCATTTCAGATTGCTAAAAATATA